>JARQOC010000001.1:64541139-64760430 GCA_033576535.1 Allobates femoralis
TGCAGAGTGTATGCTGCATTCAGGAAAGTGTGTACCATGTCTTTACCCCCCTGTAACCTGAAAAAACACTTTGGAAAGTTTAGAGTTAGAAGGTCCGATGGGTCTTATCTGCTTATACTGTGGTCGCTGCTGGCACAGTCCTCCCCGCCTCCTGCCTGTGTGTGTATCTGTGCTCTGCCTCCTCTTGTGTGGGTCTGCCCTCCTCTTTGGCTCCACACAATGACACACACACAGGTAGGAGGCAGGGAGGACTGTGCTGGCAGTGAGGACAGCATAATCAGATTAGTTTTTTTTGGGTTACAGGGGAAGTAGAGACATGGTACACACCTTCCCTGAATGCAGCAGACATGCTACATTCATTGGTGTTTTAACTTGGGAAACCCCCGGGGGGGTGACAGGTTCTCTTTAAGTAATAGAATAAAAGATAAGTTATAACAAATGAAAATTAGAGCCCATGAAAAAATGTGTTGTTGTTCAGGTTCCCCAGAGGTACCTAAAATTGATAACCGAAAAAAGCAGGTAAGTGACTCATTCAGAAGTCACATGTTCTTTTCGTCTTTTTCAATGGAAATATGACTCAAAGAAGCACCAACCCACTTCCTTTTATCCAAGGTATTCAACACCTTGCTGGACAAAACTATCAGAAATCAGCACATCTGATTTTCAATGGAGATGATTGGTGAAATGTTTGAAGTGATTTTATGGTCACCGCAACATTGCAATAAAAGGCAATAAGAGGCTATCAGAGCATGAAATATACACCAAAATAGTATCATTAGAAACATCAGCTCAGGAGCAAAAAATAAGCAGTCACATAGCCCCAGATCCCGAAAAGTGTGAATGTTATGGGTTTTGGAAAATCTCTACAAATGTGCAAGTTAGTTTTTTTTTTGTTTTTTTTTAACAAATTTCAGATTTTTTTTCACCAGTTAAATAATAAAATAAATAAGTAATAAAAAAAATTTATAATATTGGTATTTCTGAACTCATACAAACCTGGGGAATCATACTGACATATCACTTTTACCATATAGTGAATATGGCGAATTCAAACATCAAAAAACATTGTGTAATTAAACTTTTTTTGCAATTTCAACGCACTTGAAATTTTTTCCCATTTTCCACTACACTTTATGGTAAAATCAATGATATAATAGTTACGGCTTTTGGAAGAAGGGAAGAAAACAAATGAAAACGAAAAATGAAAGAGGTTAATAGGTTAAGGAAAACATATTTTTTATCTACCGAATCAGATTTCAAGTGACTTTAAGAGGCCAATGTATTCAACAACCCCACAAATTTATACTACTTTAAGACTGAAACAAAAGAGCAAAAGCCCTTAAAGGGAATCTGTCAGCAGGTTTTAGGTAGCTCATCTGGCAGCACATAATGTAGGCAAAGAAACCCTGGATTCAATGATGTTTCACAGATTACGGGCATGTATTTGCCAAATAGATTCAAATCAATGGGCGGCAAAATCAAGTGCCTAAAAACACCTTCAAAAAGGCCTAAATGCTGCCAAACTCAGCTCAAACTGTGTTACAGTAGAGCTCCACTTTTGTGGCACAGACATTAGCTTGATTAACTATTACTTAGCAAGCTTCAGTGCTGCTGTCACTCTGCTTCTGGGCCCAATCATGAACCTTAGACATATTGACTGCTTCCCCCCTTGATTGGTTAAAGCCAGACTTAGCCCCGCCCACCCTCTCTGCCATTGTATGTGATTGGTTGTAAAATCGATAATTGTAAAAATGGGTGTTAACTTCGCTGTATTTTTGGTTGCGCAAAATTAACCCAGGCAGTTGGAAGCTAGATTTTTCAGCGTGGTGAGGTCCAAGTGCTTTGGGCCCTCTGTGATAACAATTGCAGCCCGTAGCCACCCCAGAATTGGTGCCTGCATGAGAGACGCCAAAAATGATGATTACCAAGCTCTTCCAGTTGCCCTAGTGCCAGTGGCAGACTAGGTAACCAGGGGTTAATGTCAGCTGACAGCAACCCCAGAGGTTAGTAATGTTGAGGCAAAATCATTTTTTAATGTCTCCCTTTATACCCCCCCTCAAAAAAAGGATGTAAAATATAGTTAGGAAAACAAAATGAAACCCAAATAAATGCTGAAAGGGAACCTGACCCCGAAAAATGAGCCCCCAGCCTCTTTGTACCTCTTCCTGCACCATGCTAATACTTTTTTAGCCATTCCTTTGTGTCTGTATAGCAATATTGCAAACCTTATAAAAGTTGTTTTTATTCCTTCTGATCTGCGGCTTCTCAGCACTTGAGAAGCCGCAAGAGGCGTTCCTTTCTGCTTCTCCCCGCCTGCTTGTTAATTATTCACGCCCTGATCGGTGTGCTAAACAGCAGAAAGCCTGTGCGCGTCACCAAAGGGGTGGTACGCGCACAAGCTCTCTGGTCTTTAACACACCCATCGGGGCGTGAATAATTAACAAGCAGGTGGCGGGGAGAAGCAGGAAGGAACGCCTTTTGCGGCTTCTCAAATGCTGAGAAGCTGCAATTCTGCATCTCTATCCTAAAGCCAGCAAAGTCAATGAGAGTTCAGACGTGCTTTGCCAACATTGTTTTTTTTCCTTGCAGATTTTGGTGCAGATTTAAGGGGCAGAAAAAAAGAAATCTGAACCACATCTGCAAGAAAAATAAGTAATGTGGGTGCAACACTTCTGAACTGTTAAAGACTTTGATGGCCTCAGAACAGACATGCAGATTTTCAAAATTTGTTTAAAAAAAGCATCAAACAACGCACCATGGGCACAGGGCTTAAGAGAGTCCAGGAAAAGCTATTTGTGGTGAAAGGGCTCCCGGATTCCTCTTGGCCCCTGGCTACTTACACAGAGATTTCTAGGGCAGGGATGACCAACTACAGTCCTTAAGGGCTGCAAATAGTGCATGTTTCACAATTTCCTTTGCCGCAATCCAGAGAAGCCTCAGCGTTTGTGCGCAATTCTGATGTCACTCAGAAGAGGCTGTTGGACGGCGAGGAGAGGCGGGACGGAAACCAAGGAGAGACAGGATGGGCTGAGTGGTAATCAAACCCATCGGACAAGATACAGGTAGGGTTTTTAAAACTTATTTATTTGGTGTACAGCGGCAGTTAGGACATAAAAGCAACATTCGCAGAATGCAGCATAGGTGCTGCTGATGGGAGTGCCTTTAATTTAAAACACCCAAATCTGGTGACAGGTTAACTTTAATGAGCTATGTTAGCTACAGGGTAGGCCATTTATATGGATGCACCTAAATAAAATGGGAATGTTAGTGATATAAACTTCCTGTTTTTGGCACATTAGTATATGGGAGGGGGAAAACTTTTCCAGATGAGTGGTGACCATGACAGCCATTTTGAAGTCAGCCATTTTGGATCCAACTTTATTTTTTAATGGGAAGAGGGTCATGTGACACATCAAACTTACTAAGAATTTCATAAGCAAAACAATGGCTTTGTTTCATGAGTTATTTACAAGTTTATGACCACTTATAAAATGTGTTCAAAGTGCTGCCCATTGTGTTGGATTCTCAATGCAACCCTCTTCTCCCACTCTTGTCACACTGATAGCAAGACCGCAGAAGAAATGTTAGCACAGGCTTCCAATATGCATTGTTTCAGATGCTGCACATCTCGTATCTTCACACCTTAGACAATTGCCTTCAGATGAGGGATGAGGCAAACTTTTTTATGAATGGTCAAGTTAACCTTCCTAGCGTTATTCCCGAGCCTGACTCGGGGTTAACATTCACTACCAGAAGCGTTAACCCCGAGTCAGGCTCGGGCTTACCCGCGTTCGCGGCAGATGCGGTGAGAAAACCGCATCTGCCGCATCTACCGCATCTGCCGCACTTGTGCCGCACTTGCGGCGCGGTTGCGGCGCGGTTGCGGTAATCTGCATAGGAACCAACCACCTCTGATGACCCTCATACATTGTTAATATGTGCCCCTGCAGCCTAGTAAACCATTAGCAGCACTGTTGTTGTGTGCAAAGTGGCTGCAGTAGAAGTGCGATAATGATTTTAGACACTTACATGCCTGGTACTTGAGGCCGTCTCCCTGTGTGTGCTGGGACTTGTTGTGCTGTGCTCATCATGTCTGCTCGCCCCCTCCCTTATGCACGCCCCCTCTCAGCCTGCTATAGTGCTGTGAGGCTGATTGCATCATAAAGGGGCAGGGCTAAATCGCGGCATCACGGTAGCCCCGCCCCTTTATGACGCAATCAGCCTCACAGCACTATAGCAGGCTGAGAGGGGGCGTGCATAAGGGAGGGGAGAGCAGACATGACGAGCACAGCTCACAAGTGCCAGCACACACAGGGAGACGGCCTCAAGTACCAGGCATGTAAGTGTCTAAAATCATTATCGCACTTCTACTGCAGCCACTTTGCACACAACAACAGTGCTGCTAATGGTTTACTAGGCTGCAGGGGCACATATTAACAATGTATGAGGGTCATCAGAGGTGGTTGGTTCCTATGCAGATTACCGCAACCGCGCCGCAACCGCGCCGCAAGTGCGGCACAAGTGCGGCACAAGTGCGGCAGATGCGGTAGATGCGGTTTTTTAACCGCATCTACCGCGAACGCGGGTAGCCCGCTTTTAGCAACAAATTCCAGAACTAAACAGACCGCCAGGGAGGCTACCAACCAAAACCAGCACTATTGGTCTGACGCTAACCCACAGTGGATAGATCCCTGCTAGACTGTTGAAACACAAAAATTGATGGTATGGTGTGGTATATGGGGTACAAAGATAGTGGGACCATTCTTCATCAATGGAAGGCTCAATAAAACTTGATATCTGAATCATATAGCAATTTCAGATATCCAGTGGCACTGAGGTTTCCATTGATGAAAAATGGCCCCACTGTCTTTGTACCCCATATACCACACCATACCATCAATTTTTGTGCTTCAATAGTCTAGCAGGGATCTATCAAACAAACAAAACCACCACTATTGGTCTGACACTAACCCACAGTGGATAGATCCCTCCAAGACTGTTGGAACACAAAAAATGATGGTATGGTGTGGTATATGGGGTACAAAGACAGTGGGGCTATTCTTCATCAATGGAAACCTCAATGCCATTGGATATCTGAAATTGCTACATGATTCAGATATCCAGTGTTATTGAGGTTTCCATTGTTGCAGAGTGGCCACACTCCCTCCTCCCTTGCTCTCCCCCTCCCTCCCTGTCACTATTTAGTAGTCTTCTGGACATCTGACATTGCGCATAGTGATAGTGCCACTCCAGTCTGCACATCCCTGATTGTACAGTCACAGACTATGGGAAGATCCAGGAGAGGAGGTTGGGACAGATCCCCGCTATTGTCATCACAGATTACAGATGACACACCCTCCCTGAGGAAGTCACCAGTTAGTTGACGATACACGGGGGTCAGTGGTGTGTCCCTGCCTTCCATGTCCAGCCTCACCACAGGTATGATGTACTGGTGACTGACAGTCTCCAGTTGTAACTTGATCTTTCTATTGAAACACCTTTTGTGTATTGGTTTCTACAGATCGCTTCCTTGCCCAATTCTGAGAGCGTTTGGAATCTGCTCTACTCAGCTCCATTGAGCCCACTATTCATCCTTCAACTGACCCATACTTCTGACTGAGGGTTTGACATGACCTGATCTTGATGTGATATTTGACCTATAAGTGAGAGCAATAAGGTTTAGAAGGAGAAAGGGGTGACGTATATTGTGGCAGTAGAGGTTTATGATTTATATTTGTTATGACTTATTTTTGTATCTGCTATATAACCATTTTTTGCGTTTTTTGCTATTGAATTTTTTATAATAATTACCTGTTGGTGTGATAATAGGTGGACATTGTAATATCTGCAGGGACCCCTTGTATATCTTGGCTACGACGCCTTTTTTAATTGTTTTTATATGCACTGTGTGTGGTTCATGTGGTTTGTCCAATAAAAGGAAATTTTTGATACTGAAAATATTTTGGTGATCGCCCCCATCTGTACATGTTTTCCTTCTCTCTGTGAATAACAAATCACAGATGACTATAGCAAGGATCTGTCCAGGTCACCTATTCTGGATCTTCCCATAGTCTGTGACTGTGAGGAGATTGGGGACGTGCAGACTGTAGGGGTGAGGTCTTCTCCTGCTTGTTACTGCGTTACTTGTTACAAGCAGGAGAATCAGTGATAAGTAATGATAAGCAAGCAAGGGAGTAAGGGCAGAGGTGTAAGCTCGGGCACACACAAGACGACTGAAATAGTGCCATCACTATGCGCGATGTCAGGTGTCCTGGGGACTGCTAAATAGTGACAGGAAGGGAGGAAGAGAGGGAGGAGGGTTTGGCTTAGAGCCCATAGAGGAAAAATAAAAAGAAACCCAGCCCCTCGTAGTGATGCTGTAATGCACACTTTATTTGTCTCCTCCCTATTTTCCATTACTTTTACAACAGTTTTCTTTGCAATCAATCCTTGAATCATTGAAGTAAAGGTATGATTGCACTCAGTACCCTAATGCCTTTAGCGAACTGGCTTCACCTTATAGCCCTAAATCCTACTGATTGGCTGCCTTTAAAGTACTAGGCACACAATGCTGTATAGCTCTTCATTTAGTAGGATAGGAGAGATAGATAGATAGATAGATAGATAGATAGATAGATAGATAGATAGATAGATAGATAGATAGATAGATAATTATATATTTCTGTTTTATTACCTGCCCATCCCAGACATTTTTTTATGTTTGGCCCCTTGATGATTAGAAACACAAAAAGAAAATTCATGATAAAAAAAATATGTTTTCCAGCTTAGTGGTGATGCTGCCTTTCACCTAACCATCATTTTGGAACATATTTAAATCCTTTTGTGTAACAAAAACATAAAATCTAAGTTTCTAAAACTATTTATTTATTATTGAGTTCAGTTTCAGGAATTCACTCAAATTCTAAACAGTTTTTTTCCCTAAATGTATCTTTTTTAATGGCATCATTTGGTCAGTGTGTGTTAAAAATGTTAAACCTGATTTAAATTGTTCAAAACTTAGAAAAAGTTTTAACTTTATTACTGAGACATCATGACTCATGAAGAAGATGGCCCTTAGTGACACTTCAGATCTACTTGACAAATGTGTTTCCTTGTCACTCACAGAAAGGCAGTGGATATAATTATTGTCCGTCCTATATGGAAGTTACCAGCTGCTAAAACAGCAGTTTCTGCCTGCAATAATGACATAGCCTCCCCCCTTCCCACACTGGGACCCCAGAGCTCAGACTTATATATCAAGTATATATGTATAATGAGCCGTATATTACTGTGTAGCTGTCAATTTGAGTAATCAGGTACATGTTAGATTAGGAGGAGTTTTAGTATTTGGAGATAATGCTGAGTAGTTCTCTCATTATTTGCAAACTTGCAAGAAAGAATAGAGTCACTGTCAGATATATCAGTAACAACTGTATGGCCATATACACATCAAACCACACAGTGCAAGCGCCCCATATACAGCCTTTCTGTTAAAAGATCCTATGGGTTTTCACATTCCACCAGGATTTTGAAATGATAAATGAAGTCTTTATAACTAATTGTCTGTAAAGATGGGGATTGATGAGATTTGAACCTGCCCAAGAGTCCATGGTGTATCTGAAATTGGTTGTCATAGGCAGACAACGCCTGTTCTCATGTCTCATCAGACCATATAATTTTCAAAGGTGGGGGGAAACCCATTCTTTAGCTGTATGTCAGGATAGAAAGCTGCTTTAAAAGAGAAATACCTACTATTAACTGAAGTAATCGTTTATTGTATAGAATGGGAAGCAAAATGGCACCACAATGTGCAAATCTTTTCATGGCCAAGCTTGAAGGTGACTTTTTATCCTCTTGTCCTATCAGGCCTCTGGCCTTCTACCATTATATTGATGACATTTTAATCATCTGGACAGAGTCTGAGCAACAGCTGAAGACATTCCATGAACACTTTAATCAGTTTCATCCACCATCAACTTAACACTCAACTACTCCTGCACTGAAATCAGCTTTCTGGACACCATCATTAAGCTGCAGAACAATTAAATAGAGACATCCCTGTACTGGAAACCAATTGACCATCCAACATATCTCCGATGGGACAGTTTTCATCCACAACACATAAAAAACTCTATTGTGTACAGCCAGGCCATCAGATATAATCAGATATGTTCCAACCCTACGGACAGAGACAATCACCTTGAGGACCTCAGAAAGACCTTTTGGAACCAGAGCTATCATCCAAGAGCAATCGAGAACAAGATTACAAGAGCGACCAAAATATCAAGGAATCATCTCCTACAGTACAAAACTAGAGAAGAAAACAACAGGAGTTCCCCTCGTAGTCACTAGGGATGAGCGAGTATACTCGCTACTATTCGGAACTCGCCGAATAGTAGCAGTATTCAGGTACTCGCTACTCTCCGAGTATCTTATGAGTACTCGGGAGAAGCGAGTAGTCCTATTACTTTCACAGTGTATCTATAGATACACTGTGAAAGTACCCTCGCAGTACACCTAGGACCTGGCAATCTGGCCAATCAGGTGGCCGCTAGCGATCACGTGGTTGTGACGTGTATCCATCTGATTGGCCAAATCACAACCGGCCATCTGATTGGCTGGACGTCACAGGTCCTTGTCCGGTGATTGCAGGTCTTCTAGGACTGTCCCGATGCAGGCGTCGGACAGGTGAGTATGTAATTTTATTATTTTTAACAACTTTTATTCACTTTTAGGGTACTTTTGATGTGTATCTGTACAAAGTAATCGGACTCGCTATACTTGCAACGAGTACCGAGAACCGGGACCTACTCGTTGCGAGTATAGCGAGTCTGAATAGTGTGGGACTTGCTCATCCCTACTAGTCATCTACAATCCAAGTCTGGAGGTTCTAAGAGGAGCTGCACAGAAATTGCAACCAGTAATACAATAAGATGTCCTGCTAAAATCAATATTTCCGGATCCCCCAATTCTTGTGTTTTAGACAACCTCCAAATCTAAAAAAATATCATTGTCAGAAGCGCCCTGTCCTCTCCAACAGCAACAGGAACCTTTCCCTGCAACCAGAGAAAGTGCAAAACCTCCATCTATAATGACAACGGATAAGATAAGGATTCCTGGGACAGATCCACAAGACCCCAGGTAACTTCAGTTGTATCACAAGCAATGTGGTGTATTTAGTTATATGTACCAAATGTCCATCAGGTGGCATGTACATAGGGGAGATCGGGCAAACATTCAAAAGGAGAATGAATTCTCATCGCCACTTAACGAAAAAAAGCGCATGGATCTACCTGTAGCAAAGCATTTTTCCAGCCCTGGCCACAGTGAAACCGATATTAGTCTGCTCATTTTAAAAGCAACTTAATACTGTGGCTCAGTGGTTAGCACTGTACGGTGGCTCAGTGGTTAGCACTGTATATAGTGGCTCAGTGGTTGGCACTGTATATGGTGGCTCAGTGGTTAGCATTGTATACTGTGGCTTAGTGGTTAGCAGAGTATATGGTGGCTAAGTGGTTAGCACTGTATACTGTGGATCAGTGGTTAGCACTGTATACGGTGGCTCAGTTGTTAGCACTGTATACGGTGGCTCAGTGGTTAGCACTTTATGAAGGCTCAGTGGTTAGCACTGTATGGTGGCTCAGTGGTTAGCACTGTATGGTGGCTCAGTGGTTAGCACTCTATGGTGGCTCAGTGGTTAGCACTGTATGTAGTCGCTCAGTGATTAGCACTATATATCATGGCCAAAGCAAGGGGTCAGTGGGCAGAGCGGGGGTAGGTGGGAACAGCAGGGGTCAGTGGGCATGGTCAGTGGGCAGAGCAGGGGGTCAGTGGGCAGTGCAGGGATGAGTGGGCACAGTCAGTGTGCATAGCGGCGGTCAGTGGGCACAGCAGGCATCAGTGGGCACAGCAGGGGGGTCAGTGGGCACAGCAGTATCAGTGGGCAGAGCGAGGATCAGTGGGCATGGTCAGTGGGCAAAGCAGGGGTCAGTGGGCAGGGTAGGGTCAGTGGGCACAGCAGGAGGTCAGTGGGCATGGTCAGTGGGCAAAGCAGGGGGTCAGTGGGCACAGCGGGTGGGGATTCAGTGGGCTCAGTGGGGGGTCAATAGGTATGGTCAGTGGGCAGAGCGAGGGTCAGTGGGCAGAGCGGGGGTGAGTGAGTAGAGCAGGGGGTCAGTGGGCACAGCAGGGGGTCGGTGGGCACAGCAGGGGGTCAGCGGGCAAAGCAATGGTCAGTGGGCACAGCAGGGGGTCAGAGGGCACAGGAGGGGGGGGTCAGAGGGCACAGCAGTATCAGTGGGCAGAGCGAGGATCAGTGGGCATGGTCAGTGTGCAGAGCAGGGGTCAGTGGGCAGAGCAGGGTCAGTGGGCACAGCAGGGGGTCAGTGGTCACAGCAGGGGGTCAGTGGGCACAGCAGGGGGTCAGTGGGCATGTTCAGTGGGCAGAGCAGGGGGTCAGTGGGCACAGCGGGGGGTTTCAGTGGGCTCAGCGGGGGTCAGTGGGCATGGTCAGTGGGCAGAGTGAGGGTCAGTGGGCAGAGCAGGGGTGAGTAAGTAGAGCAGGGGGTCAGTGGGCACAGCAGGGGTTCGGTGGGCACAGCAGGGGGTCAGTGGGCAAAGCGATGGTCAGTGGGCACAGGAGGGGGTGTCAGTGAACACAGTGGTGGGTCAGTGGGCATAATGTGCGGACAGAGCAGATGTCAGTGGGCACAGCAAGGGGTCATTGGGCAAAGCAGGGGGTCAGTGGGCAAAGCAGGGGGTCAGTGGGCAAAGCATGGGTTAGTGGGCATGGTCAGTGGGCACAGCAGGGGGTCAGTGGGCACAGCAGGGGGGCAGTGGATAGAGCAGGGTAGATCAGCAGAGGAGCTTTGATGATGTCATGATCATGTGATGTGTGACTCCACCTATCATCGTGATGTTATCAGAGATCCTGAAGCACTCATTTGTGCTTGCAGGTGCTGCGAGGACCAGCAGGAAGAGGGGTAATAGTCCCGAAAGGTTGCTATGCTTACCATCTTTTCAGTTAGCCAGCCATTTAAAGGTATCAACCTCTGAGGACTCTCAGATTCCAATATTTTTCAATCCACTGGCTAACACGGTACAAACATTTTTATGGTACCGTACCATTCATTTGAATAGCTATGGTAGTATGTAATGTTGTTATGGGATTACTTTGTGTGATGGATTCTTTAAACTGTTCGTTAGGGTGAGCAGCATAGACTAAAGGCGATGATGAAGCAGAACTGGAACTGCCAGATTATAAATAGAATAGTGAAAAAACAGAATATTAGGATATGCAGAACAGCAGATGAACGAGCAAAGCTAGAAGCAGCAGATGCAGTCGAGTTGTAGGGTGTACTGCACCAGAATTAGTAGATTAGAGTTTGTTATAAAATAAAGAGATACATTTCAAGTTTATGTAACAGCAAAATTATGGATGTGTACAGCACTTTAATACATAGTAAAATGTGTAACTTGGGGCTTTGTGAGGCAGAACGACAGATGAAGAAGCCGAACTAGAAGCACCAGATACAGCAACACAGCATCACAACCATCACCAGTACAGAAACACATTAACAGGACTTTGACTTTTCACGGTCACAGCTCGTCTCTACAGACTTCCATCATTTCCGCAGCACACACCCTTAAAAATAATATTGTCATTATAATGCTCCTGAATAAAAATATCTGCCCCACACTACATGCAGGAATAAATAATTGGTCCTCACTCTTTTCCCTGCCTCTTATATTACATGCTTTCCAAACTTTCCCCCTTCACACTGTCATCTACACTGTGTCACATGATAGTGTCCAGTCTATATACTGTGGCCTCTCATTAAACTCCCCCTCCTCGCCATACTGTCCAATCCTTGATATGACCTCACACTCTCCCTACATACCCTCTACAGACCAGGTGCATTGTGGGGGCTGATCACGTGGTACGGCCCGTCTTCAACACTACGCATGTGCCGTACCACATGACCAGCTCCCATAATGCACCGGGCCAGATATGACATTACGGCAGGTGCAGAATGCATCAGAAGAGGCAGGAATTTTCAAATGAAGAGGTGATCAAGAGATGGAACGATGATGCCCAGCGGGACGTGCAGCAAGCAAGCTAGGAGGAGGAATGGAGCCCCGAAGCCCACCCACCGCAGACTATGTATCCAGACAACACGTAAGTAACTACACGTAACTCTATATAACTCTTTTTCTTAATCTTTATAGGGCCCTTTTAGGTGAGACAAGGATGGTTAGGGATCAGCTAGGAAGGTGTAGAGACAGCTAGTGATAGGTTAGAGGGGTAGATCGAGGTGACAGGTTCCCTTTGTCTCCCCACTGCCGGCTGGCAGATACTCTGCACACGGAGAATTGCTGTCCCCCAGACCTCATTTTAGCCTCATATAACCAGAGCAGAATTCCCACACATTGCACTGTAAAAGTCTTGTTAAAGAATCAATTATGACTATTAGGATTGCTACCTTTATTAGGTGGCATTAGAGTTTGTCTACTTTCTCACTAAAGTCACAATTTGAATATGCAATTTCCCAGAGGAGCATTGCGGCTTTAAGTCTCCACAAGGAGAATAATTAGTCCCCCAGACCTTGTCTTAGCCTCTCATACAGCCAGATCAGAACTCCCACACACTGCACTGATGAGGGGCAGTCACTCCGAAACACAGCATCTGCAGTTTGGGGTTCTGATCTGGCACAAATCCAAAGTCATATTAAAAGGCTTGTTAAAGAGTCAATTATGACTTGTAGGATTGCTACCTTCATTAGGTGGAATTAGAGTTTGTTAAAGTGATAATCTGCCTATGTTTTGATGCTTTGTTTCTGTTCCTCAAGCCCTTTAATTATAAAAGAAAGCACAGTAGCCCAATCCTAACAGCTTGTAATATTTTTACTGTCAGGATCTAGCTCTGCTTTCTAGTTCCATCACATGGCCACTCCACTCATGTGCTATTCTCATACTTTCATACTTTTCATACTTACAGTCATGTGACAGCTTTTCTTGCTGCTTCTCTGTTTATCTCTGAACATTGAGAGAATTAAGAAGAGCAGCTCCTCATCAAGTGACTCTAAGTAAGAATATGAATGATTGGTCACATGAAAAACTACTCACACCGCTTTGGGGAGGGGGGAGTGCAGAAGTAGAAATAGAGTTTTTTCAGATTGAGCTGTGGGACTGTGGAAGGTGTGGTGTTGGGCACACCAAGGAGAATGCTTGGCAGTGGAAAACAGGGCAAACAACCGTGTTTTAAAGTGACACAAAGTCCAGCAGTTTATTCACATGCCTCATAAACTTCACATAGTACATAACTATGTCTCTTCAAACTGTCCCAATGACCGGGATGAAAAAGAACAGAAGGGAGTATGCCTCAGTGCAGCTTCCCAGAAGAACGAGGGATTCAGAGATTGCCCTCACGTATTAACTGAAAAAGAACAGAAGGGAGTTGGCCTCAGTGCAGCTTCCCATGGAAACGAGGAATTCAGAGATAACCCTCATATATTAACTGAAAAAGAACAGAAGGGAGAATCCAATGGCCAGGATGACACACACAGTACATCCCGGTTAGTCCATAATGGAGATCTCTGACCTTAGTCCATAGGAGTGACCACTAACCTTAGTCCATGATGAGGAGGTACTGCCTCTGCAGATCACAGGCTCTTGTCTGGTCTGGGCTCAGACTGGCTTCAAGCTCCCTGAGTATGGGTTGAACCAGGCTTTTCTTAGATCTCCTCACCTATTGTGGGCTCTGGGACCATGTCTTTCTGGTCGCAAGGCTCCTCTACATCTCGTGGTGCAGGGCAACTTCTAATCTCACAGCCCATGTGACCAATAGGGAGTCTGCTTATGTCTGATGTGTCACGCCCACAGGAGGATACAGGTTAGACAGCCACTCCCCTGGATTTTAACCTGCAGCCTAACATATCAAATGCCTTACCAGATTCGTGGAACCAGCACAGAAACCTGTTTGGCAGTCAACTGCTGCACCACAAAGGTTTGTGGGGTGGAGGCTGGGCTGTCAGGAGGCAGAGCTGGGGTAGAGCCTGGGCAGAGTCTAAAGTGGCCTGAGAATTTTGCCAATATGAGGACCTGAAATTCCTGGTGGCAGCCCAGTGTTGTAGGGTGTGTAATGCAGCAGGAATTTTAGATAAGTTTGTTATCACATACTTGTTGATGCAAAATTGTATGCGTGATCAGTACCAGAATCAGTAGAAATGTGTTTATCAAGTTCCTGTAGACAAATATGTAACTTGAAGCTTTAAAGGAATATTTGTATACAAAAACCTTTGTTGGTGATGACAGCTTCAAGACGTCTTGTGTATGGAGAAAATTGTCACATGCATTGCTCAGGTATGATTTTTGGTTATTTTCCACATGAACACTCTACAAATCTGACGGTCTCGTGGGCTCCTTCTATGAACTCTGACCTTTAGTTCCTTCCATAAATTTCCTATTGGATTCGGGTCAGGTGATTGTCTGAACCGTTCTAGCAGCTTTATTTTCTTTCTCTGAAACTAATTGTTGGCAGTAGATTTTTATCAAGAATGTCTCAGTACATTTGTCTATTCACCGTTCTTTAATTATATGAAGTTTGCCAGTGCGATATGTTGTAAAAAAGCCCATATGAAGATGTTACCACCTCCAAACTTTACTGTTGGTATGGTGTTTTTGGGATGATATGCAGTGACTTTTGACCTCAAAGCATTGTGTTTATTATGGCATCCAAAGAGTTCAATTTTCATCTCAAAGACTTTATTTTCCTAGTCTTTCCAGGGTTGTCTAAATGTTACTGAGCAAACTTTAAATTTGAATATAGTTTTTATTCAGCAATAGAGTCTAGCATGGTGAGTGTCCATACATGCCATGAAGTTTTAGTTCATTACTTACTGCTTTCTTTCAAACAGTTGTTCCTGCTGATCCCAGGTCTTTCTGTAGCTCTCCACAGATGGTCTTTGGCTTATGGACAGTTCTTCAAAATATTATTTTTCACTCTTCTGCCTGAAATCTTGCAGTGAGGACCTTTTCATGACCTGCTTATGATGAAATTATGTTCTTTACACTTCTGGATTATGGCAACAACTGTGCTCAATCAATGGATGCTTCAGGAGTTTAAAAATTATTCTGCGACTAAGGAAATCAGCACCGAGTACCGCCGAGATGCTCGGACTGCTCGCTAATAATTAGCGATCTGACACGAATACTCAGCCCCCTTCAGTGCACACAGTGAGCTGGCACCTCACAGGGACCAGATTCATTGTTAGGATCCCTCTGGGGCCACAGCAAGGTGTTCTATGTTGCGGCGATTTGAAAAAGCCCCCCCTCCCGCCCTTTCCCGGAAATACTCGTTTTATAACCGGAAGTCTGTGGGCGGAGCCTGTCACTGTTAAATACCGCTATATGTGCATAATTATCGTTAAGTGCGAATTATTGAGACAAGACGTAAAAGTATATAAAAAATATCTTGTTGGCTTTTATTGGTCAAAATGAACCAATAATAAAAGTCATTTCAGTAAAGTAACCTATTCAGGTAGTTATAGGAAAATAGTCCATTTATCCTTTAAGTCTGTGTCATACTTGCTTCTGTCAACTGGTCTTGGGGTGTCCATCTCTCCAAGGCTGTATGGTTACTGCACGACTAGAGCTGATGTGTCTTGAAGAAGCTTGAGCAGGTGTTAGATCTCTGTCTTCCAGCAATGAGTCCTGTCCCCAGCAGGGAGACCCCCAGCCGAGGGTGTGTTGCTCACATCTCATGGTATGGGTCTTTCTTATAAAGTGACATTAAACACATGTGTGACTATATATGGGAACCTAGACTATACTATGTGTTACTCCTAGACAATTCTGGGATGATGCAATCTTCAGCTATTTGTATAGCCGCAGCTATGTATGGCCATATCGCGTATACTTCTACTTTGTCAGCAATATGTACGGTACAAATATCAGCAGATCAATATACGAATAAATTAATATAATATTACTTTGTCAATTATACCCAGTATTTAAAGTAAATATTAATGAACATAATATTCATATTCTTACAGTCACTCATTGACTTACATTGGGCTCGGTGCTCTGGCCGAGTACACGAGTATCTTGAGATGCTTGGCCAGAGCACCGAGCACCCGAGCATTTTAGTGCTCGCTCATCACTAGTTACAATCAAGAATTTGTTGAAATTTCATAGAAAAATATATTGCAATCTGAGAGTCCTCAGTGGTTGATACCTTTTAATGGCTAACTGAAAAGATGGTAAACATAGCAAGCTTTCGAGACGACTCAGGTCTCTTCTTCAGGCTGATAATGACACAAATTCTGAAGACACATACATTTATACATAAGCAATAGAGAAAAAAAAAAAAAAAAGAAGGGGAAAGAAGAGAACAGAAAAAAAAAATGGCAAAACAGTGTTATATGCTCTGGTGGATATGACAGGTGACGCAAAGCAGAGTCGGGTAGGGAGGGGTGGAGGAGCAGGGACAGAGAAAGCAGATTTCTAAGATAAGCAGAACCAATGTATTAGGTGGATGGTTAGTAACCCATGGAGACCTGAAAATACTTAGTTAAGTTGTGGAGAGCAGACTAAATGACAGAGTTCACAGAAGTGTCAGGAGTTCATTGTCCTACGATTTCAGTGTGTAGCAAGCTGTCTGCAAATGAAATTTCATTTAATCCATTCGTCCCTCTACCTGTGAAATATTCCCCGTGCTTTTGGCTGAACACATCCCGGATTTATGAGTGATCCACCAACATGCTTAATGGTTGACAAGATATTCTATTCCTGAAATTCTGTGCCCTTTTTTATTCACATATACCTTTGATCATTGTGGCCAAAGAATCCTATTTTAACCTCCTCGGTCCACAGGACTTGTTTCCAAAATGCATCTGGATTGTTTATATGTTCTTTCGCACACTTCTGACGCTAAATTATATGGTAAGGATGCAGGAGAGGTGTTCCTCTGATGATTCTTCCATAAAGGCCATAGTTTGTATAGGTCTATGTAAACAGTAAAACAAAATACCACAACTCCTGAGTATGCTAAATCTTCTTAAAGGTCTTTTGCAGTCAAGCTTGGGTTCTGATTTGCCTCTCTAGCAATCCTACGAGCAGCTCATACAGAGATTTTGCTTGGACTTTCAGACCTTATCTTGACCTCCACTGTTCCTGTTAACTGTTATTTCTTAATTACATCTCGAACTGAGGAAAGAGCAAGTTGAAAACACTTTGCTATCTTCTTACAGCCTTCTCTTCCTTTGTGGGCCTCCAACTTATTCCTTTTATTTCCTTTTACTGTCCTAGTCAGCTACTTGAAACCCAGGGCTGCTGTTTATTGGCACAAGGATAGAGGAGGCTGTGTGAAACCTTGTTCAATGTTATCTGAGCACACAAATCTCCAAGGGTGCCCAAATTATTGCATTGGTCCATTTTCATATTTGTAATTTTTAAAATGTTAAAAATAATTTTTATTTCTTTTGCCTAAAGGAAAAAAGGAAATAGGACTTCTTTAACGTTTAGCCTTTTAAAGATCATTTCATCTTCAATTTGCTTAACGATTCACGATAACAGTAACTTTGACCAGGGGTGCACAAACCTTTACATGCCACTGCATGCCATTGTATTTCATCCACTGCACATCAGTAAAAGGATGGTTACTGTTTTTTAAATGCTGGGCAGTCTCACACACACACTCACACACACACACACACATACACACATACACACACACACACACACTCCACACACTCACTATCTGTACAGCTTATTCACTGTTGTATGGCTTTTTTTCTTATCTCTTTTACTAAGCTCAAGTTCTGACATTGTCCCACTGATCAGATTCAACACAAAATAGCTCCTGCATTCCCTGCCTCTGCTTTTTTACAGGCTACCAAAGTTCCCACTAATTGGCTGCAACACATTATGTAGACATGCACCCAGCCATCCCAGATATCATGTGACCCTTCTCTGGCTGATGCAGTCTATAATATGTAAAATGGCAGCGACTATTTTTGGAGATTACTGCAAATCAAATCGAAAATTATTAGAATTTGTTGTTTCAACAAATTCCTAAAATTTTAATGGAAATTTGATTTGCATCAGATGGATTCGCCATCTTTAGAAATGACTACTACCAAGTTGTGATTTTGATAGTCAATCATGTATTACACCAATATGGCTATGGCTATGGCTTAGCTATTATAGTCATTGCTTTCAGTCATCGCTCCCATATAACAAGGCTATCTGTTTGGCTATTTATACTTTCACTGACAAAAGCCATTTATCTTGAGAATAGAATGTGGTCGCTAGGGAGGATCACACATTTATGCCATGTGAAGTAGACATACAGTATCTATCTAGATTTTAGCTGCAGCAGCAAATACTGAAACCTCCGAAATTCAATCATTTTGAATACAGTGGATTGTGCATTTAACAATTTTGACTCAGCTGATGTTAAACCTATATATTGCACTTTAGACAATAGCACAATCATTTCTTTTTTTACAATGATCAACAGAAAATAACTTTTAATCTATAAAGGTAGTCAGCACAAAACAATAGATAGAGCCAAGCATAACACTTTGTAGGGAAAATTTGCTGTAACAAAACCTGTACCTATGCTTTCCAAATCTGTTGGTGCATTTGTCAAAAATTGTTCTTTTTTCAGATGTGTTAATCAAGTGCTTGATACACCCTTGGTATGGACAAACACTCCAATTCACCTTCCAATTGGCTTGTTTTCCATCTATCTACACCCTGCTCTTACTCTTCTAAAGCCAAAACTGTTAATAAATGAAAAGAAGAGTAGAGATCCGTATAAAATAAGCAGGTGGGAAGGTGCACTTGAATTTTGGGCTACATCCAGAGTGTATCAAGCTCAGAGGTGTAACTAGGTTTGATGGCGCCCGGGGCAAAGATCTATTTAAATATTACCTAAATTTATCCTAAAATCTAAGTACATCATATACATACACAGAAAAGTGGTCATTTATAATTCAGAAAGGACTTTGAAGCTTTCTGTATAATTATTTTGCTCCCTCATATGTAACTCACTAATTATTGGCGGCGCCATCTCAACAGTCATGGTTTGCGTAAATTAGAAGCAAGTACAATAAACATAAAAATGAATTCCCTGAATGCTCATGAAAAATGGGGGAGATGGTTGTGTGAAAAAGATGCAGAAGGAGATTAGGATTGGAAATTACGCAAGGAGTAGTGTCAATTGATTAGGTCAGAGATGTACGAGTGAAGCAGATTACGGATGACCTTGTATGTCATTGTTAGAAATTTAAGCAAATTTTTTGATGAGTTTTACAAAGAAGCAGCAAATACTAGGGATAATTACTAATTATTTTAGTTGAATTGAATTCTACTCGAACATTCCAAAAGTGAATTCAGCAAAATAGTAAACACATGTGGCCGCCAACTTGCTGAACAGTAGAGGGACAGCAAAGGGTTAAACAAAAGACTAACTAATGTGGCGCCCCACGTAGTCAGGCGTCACAGTGGGGTATTGCACCCGTAAAAGAGATGTAATTTCCTCAGCTGCAAGTGGACCTTAGGTAGGTGGGCCCATTCCTGCACTCCCAAAGGAGTGGGAGGTTACCCGGGAGGGATATATAATCACATCTAGGGGGAACAAAGAGGAGTCAGTAGGACAGAATAGTCAGACAATGGACGTCAGAGAGCGGAGTAGTCAGAGGAGGAGGAGGAGAAGGAGTGTGGAACGAGGCGGAAGGTTTACCCGGACGGCTCTACGCTGATCCGGAGGAAAGGAGAAATAGGGTCTTGAGGAGATCCTGAAAGAGGGCGCCCGACGCGAGGAGTCCGGGCCATAGAGAGCAAGGAAGAACCCCAGCGTGGAGCGACCATACTCCAGGGGATTCTCCAGTCCACCACAGGAACACCGGACCCGAGGATCCGACCAAAGTCTATCTTTGCAGTCGGCAACCGGCTGCTGTGGTTTGTCTATCAGCTGCTGGGATCCACTTGCAGCCACTCGTAGAGCTACTTGTTGTATTCCATCTTGCTGAACTGTGGACTTTGTGTGTTTTACTGAACGTTTACAGTAAAGTACCCGGGAGAAAGTGACTTTGCCTGTGTGTGGTTTTCTACATCAACCTGCTTGTTTTCAGGACCGCTGCCCCGAAGGACCAGCTCTACCTGTAGGGAGCTTTGCCATCTCAGCCGCACTACCATCTACTTCCGGCGGACCCATCACCAGGTACTACAGGTGGCATCACATGACAAACTCTTATCCCCTGTAAATCAACCCTTTTTGAAGTGTCATCCAGGCCACGGGTTCAGGCACTGCCACTCGTGACATCAGCCACCGAGCCGGATACCCGAGTACCCCACGGCCTGGGGCTCGACACTAACTTCACAGCTAACCTCCTCAGATATGCTTTCTGTCCTTTGTCTACTAACCAGTTCCTGTTGCATCGTATCTTCAGCCAATCGATATTCCCTGTAGGCCTAGAATTTCACTACGCATACTCCGGGGCCTACTTGTGGCCAGAAGCCCTGTTTTAGGGTGAACACCAAACTGGACATACAAAGCAACGGTGACACTGTGGCGCCCCGCAACGAGTGCGTCACAGGAGGGTATTGCAGCCATAAATGCAGCAGCAATATTCTCTGACCCAGCAGCCATATGGTTAACTCAGAGATCCATACCCTGCATGCATCACCTAGTCTAGAGGGCCAATCAAGGTCCTGGTGGGCGGAGTGCAAGGGTAGTGTGTAGTGGAAGTTTAGTCCAGCTTAGAGAGTTAGTCTCGGGTCTGGAGAAGTAACAGCAACCTAGAAGACCTCTGCAGATTCCCAGCTCTGCAACCCAGGAGAGGGGGTTGCACAGTTCCGTGCAACCCCCTGGCCACCCTCGCTGGCCGTCTCCCTACTAACTATGGGCATCATCATGCGGGTCCAAAACCATCCCGTGCCCATCTACGGCCGGTTTGCTGGTACCGAAGCTAGCAGCAGTTCAGCTCTGCTATGCGAACCAGAGAAGTGGAGGGACCGCTTTACAGGAGCACCCCACCATCGCCAAATCCAGTCGTCTAACCAGCGGTGTACCCACCAAGGGAAACATCCGGAACGTATACCCCGGATAGGGCATTCAAGAAGCCTCCCTGTACCCGATCTGGTATTCCTGGGCGACAACGGCAACTTACTTAGATAGAATGGAGGAACACCGCGGATCTCTGAGGGACACCTATCACTGCTGAGTCCACCCGGTCTGCTAGCTACAGCTGTATACCATGTATTGCCTGCTGGTTACAGTACAGCACCCGTTACAGAGACTTATAGTGTCTGTGCTTTCTTATGAACTGTCTGTCCGCATTTCAAGGTAACCGCAGCTGCTGCACAACAACCTAAGTAGCTCCAGCCTCCGGGGATCATCGCTTAGCCAGTGGGGAGCATTCCATTTTTGCTGCATTCCATCCCCCGGAGGCCCCGCAGCGTCGGTAAGACTTACCGAAACACTCATAGGTGGCGTCACGAAACAATTAACCCCTTAATCTGTTCCCGCAAGACGTCTTCATCTTTTGATCTGCACTCAACCGGGTCCCACTACCAGCAGGCGCGGTCCACCCGTGACAAGGAGGAAGAAGCGAACGCCTGTCTAAACACGGTGAGTCAACACAAAGGACTGTATAGTGGTATATTCCAGGGAGTAAGCGGTGAGTGAGTAAAAATATTACTGTATATACTCGTGTATAAGCCGACTTTTTCAGCCCAAAAATTGGGCTGAAAAGTCCCCCCCTCGGCTTATACACGAGTCATATACTTTTGTGTGAAGTAGGGGCTGTGTCCGGGAGCAGAAGAGGCAGGAGGAGGCTGGAGGAGGTGGGGGAAGGCTGTAATATGAGCGGCTCGTCTCCGTGGGGGGAGCAGTGCATATCGCATTACAGGCTCCCCATCACAGTATGGCGCCCCCGCCACAGTAAGGCCTCCCCATGCTGCCGCTGCTCACTGTACAATGCATAGTGTTATGAGCTCTCACCCGCCGGCGGATCGCTCCGGGCTCAGTGCATCCTCCCTCCTCCCTGCGTGTCATGTGACCAGCCGGTGACGTCATCGCGGTGAGCCCCGGTCACAGGACAAGAAGCAGGAAGGAGGGAAGATGCACAGCCAGGAGCAATCCGCCAGCGGGTGAGAGCTAATAAAACTGTATTTATTGTACAGTGAGCAGCGGTAGCATGGGGGGGGCGGTACTGTGAGGGGGCGCCATACTGTGAGGGGGAGCCTGTATACCAGGGATGGGGTCCTGTATACACTGTGCTGGGAGCTGTATACACTGTGCTGGGAGCTGTATACCTGTGCTGAGGGCTGTATACCTGTGCTGAGGGCTGTATTGTATACACTGTGCTCGGGGCTATATACACTATGCTGAGGGCTGTATACCTGTGCTGAGGGCTGTATACCTATGCTGAGGGCTGTATACCTGTGCTGAGGGTTGTATACCACACTGCTGGGGGCTGTAAACCTGTGCTGAAGGCTGTATACGACACTGCTGAGGACTGTATACCTGTGCTGGAGTCCACCCTCGGCTTATACGCAAGTCAATAAGTTTTCCCAGTTTTTTTGCGCCAAAAGTAGGGGGGTCGGCTTATACACGAGTATATACGGTATTTACATTTTTCAATTTTAACATCTTATATTTATTATGATCTGGGGTCTGAAAAGACTCAAAACCATATTGAGGACATTACATTAACTGAGAATAACTTCTCTCTGAATTAAATGTCCAATTAAAATTCATGCACATAGGTGAATTTGAATTCTATGTCTTATGCTGCTTTCACATCAGTGTTTTACGCTGATCGCGGCAGTTGCGGTGAAAAAACCGCAAATGTCGCGATTACTGCATAACGATCGTGGCACACTTGCGGCAAGCCCCATACAGTGTCTATGGGGCTTGCGGCAGGTGCGGCAAGTGCGGTTTCGCAACTTGCAGCAGGTGCGGCCGTGAAAAAAACGCGCCTGCCGCACCTTCTGCACACTTACCGCAAGCCCCATAGACATTGTATGGGGCTTGCTGCAAGTGTGCCGCGATCACGGCCGTTATGCGGTAATCGCGGCAGTTGCGTTTTTTACACCGAAAAACACTGATGTGAAAGGGGCCTTATCCGTTAATCTGTAGAAAACACTTCAGTTAACTCATAGATACAGTAAATGTTACATATATCTACATTAAATGTATTCTCACATGGGAGGTGAATATTAAGTTCCTTGAATAATATTTATTTTGGTGTTAAAGAAGTCTTATTATAAATGTTGTGATTTAAAATACAATTTTTTAAAAATATACATAGTTGAAGTAAATTATCGAAGCACATTGTAAACAGGCTGATTCTTTACCCCTTAAAGGGAATCTGTGACTCATTTTAGCCCTATGCTATCACTACCTGTCCCTGCACCTTGCTAGCTGATCCCTATCACTGTCTGATCTGAAAGATCCCTATAAGGGTATGTGCACACTGGCCGGGTTTGTGCAGGTTTTAGCAGCGGAAACCGCCGGTCGGTTTCCATGAGTTTTATGTAAATTTAAGTTAATCCAAAAGCCGCTTTTGGGTTAACATTAAAAACCTATGGAAACCAACACCCGGTGTGCACACACCGGCGGTTTACACATGCTCATCTGTTGCTAAACCGCTGGGTTCTCAGCGGGTTAGCAACGAATGTGCATGTTCTATAAACCGTACGGTTCTGCAGCGGCTGCAAGCAGAATCATGTGCTGCTTCCAGCCGCTGCAGAACCGCCGCCGCTAACCCGCTGTGCACCCGCCCGGCACCCACCCGTCAACCGCCGCACATACCCGCCAGGAAGCTGGTGGACGGCTGCAGAGCTTCCTGGCGGGTCCGCCCAGCCGCCGCCGTCACAAAGCCGACTTCCAGTGTGCACATACCCTAAAGTTTACAAAAAATGATTTATAACTTACAAGCAGTCTACATTCGTAGACTGGAAAGGCCTGCCTCGGGGCACCATTTTCCCCTCCTCGCTGGCTCCTAACATGCCCTGCTGGGTGCCCTCATTCCTTGTGCTGTGCCACCTCTTTTTGAAATTCCTGCTTCCTTTGCTACTATGATGCGCCAGGCTGGAATGGCATCCGGCATGGTGCATTGTGGGGGCTTATGATGTGTATGGTCGAGCTTCAATATGCGCCAGAGCCGTGACAAACACATGATCAGCCCCCAAAATGTATTGGCCGGATATGATGTTCTGGCCCAGCACATCATAGCAGCAAAGAAGATGGGAATTTGAAAAAGTGGTGACAGAGGCTAAAACGAGCTAACAGGTTCTCTTTAAGGACCAAGTGATTTTTGTTAGGTTATTTTTTTTTTGCTTTCTTTTTTTCTTCCCTTTATTCCAGGAGACATAACATTTTTAGTTTTTTATCGATATAGCCATGTAGTTCTTATTTTTTGCAGGAAAAGTTGTACTTTTAAATTGCACCATCCATTTTATGATATGAAAGACTGGGAAGTGGGAAAAAAATCCAAGTGTTGCAAAATAGAAAAAAAGAGCATTTTTTCATATATATTATTAATACACAACATTAATTTTACTTTAAATGACCCAATTATGTTATTCTCCATCTCAGTACAATTACAGACATAGCAAACATGCATAGTTTTTGTTTTATTTATATGGTGTGAGGCAGTGACATGTTTCATATGCGAAGAGCGCTACATATCCCCCAGAATGTGCATAGACGCCTACTGAACCCACTAGAGTCTGTTGTATTCACAGCTACAGCTGTGACTGCAACACAAAATAAAAATAAGTGTAAACTTGGTCAAGTCTTTAAAGAAACCTGATTGGGGCATTTATGTTTGGAGAGATCTGTAGGATGGTAGTAGGACGAATCTCTCCCTCCAACCTGGGTCTTGCAAATGGCCCATGGCCATGATTTCTATTTAATCCTTCAGGAAAGAGCAGGTTGTTTCTATATTGCAATTTAGTTCAGAGCAGCAGGTTCTCTGGTAACTTAACACAGACCAGTACTTGAGACCTTGACACTGTAAGCTAGATCCTGCACCCAACATTCCTATAGTGGTGCAGGGGTCAAAAGAACTTTTGCAGGATGGCATGTTTGCGAACCAGCTGCGCTCAGGAAATACAGGTCTGTTAAAGTGTGTGTTTTGGAAAATAAAGACTCTTGGTGTGAACTGTCTCCCGGGTCGCAGCCTCACTTTCTTGGCCAGGATTATTGTATGGATATCTTGGACTAAGGGGAATGTCCAGAAACTGAGCGTGGCAGTGACACTCGGACCATTGATGTCCGACGCACTATCCACAAAACAACAGACAAAGTGACACCAGAGAGATAAATACAGTGGAAGACACTGTTCATAGGGAAAGGGGGAGAGGCGAACTCTTGCATTCACCTGCAGCTGTGCCCTGATCTTCTACCGTCCCTGTATGAGCTTCTGTATGAGCTCTTTCAACTCATCGCTGAGCAGGATACCTTAAGCCCTTGCTGGCCCTGATGTTAGCCCTCATTAGGGATTCGCCAGTGGGAGCACTAGTCCTCACCCACTGCAATAAAGTCCTCACCCACTGCATAAAGGTGACAAGAGGGAAGAGGAAGACAGACAAGGAACAACAAGGCAGAACTTTACGCCTGCTGCCACACTTCTCCTAGACAGCAGATGACTCCAGAGAGATTCCTTCTGCTTTGGAAGCTTTGGCCAGAATGAGTTCAATCACCAGCATCAGCAACAGCATACTGAAACCATGTGATATATAAAGGGGAAGGAGGAATCACAGAATAATAATAATTTCCACAATTAGATGTGTAAAAGAAAAATGTTTCTGTGCTGAGATAATCCTATATATGTGTCCTGCTGTGTACTGTGTAATGGATGTGTCTTACCGTACAGTGACATGGTCTGATCACACCACATCTCCTGTACTGAGTTAATCTTATAAATGTGTCCCTGCTATGTACTGTGTTATGGATGTGTCTGACCGTACAGGGACATGGTCTGATCATACCACATCTCCTGGACTGTGGAAGATGTAATAGAGTATTCAGACATCACAGCATGGGATCACAGCTGATTCTTTTGGTGAGGTAAAAACGTTTGGTGAGGTAAACCCTGTTTATAAAAAAATGTTTCACCTCATATTAAAAAACAGTTTGCAATCATGTGCTGTAATGTCTGTATCTCTTTTTTACTTCTCCCTCTGCCCAGGAGATGTAGTATGTTCAGACCATGTCCATGTACAGTCAGACACATCCATTACATAGTACATAGCAGGGACATATATATAAGATTATCTCAGCACAGGAGATGTGGTATGATCAGACCATATCCATGTACGGTCAGACACATCCATTACACAGTACATAGCAGGGAACACATATATATGATTATCTCATCACTGGAACATTTTTTTTAAACAAAATGAACTTTGTGGGAAAACCAATTAAACCATTACTCCAGTCTTTCTATATTGCATCAAGTCCGGAGGAGCCGTCACTAATCTCTGTACCTCGCTGGTATCATGCCCACAGCAGCGTAACTGACAAACTTGCAAAGAGAAGTTGTCAGTAGTGATGAGCAAGTGTAATTGTTACTATTCCTTACTCTCACGGATAGTACGGTATTCGGGATACTCGTTACTCGGCGAGTAACGCTGGTGCTTGTGAGTGATGTGACACATATTGCTGGCTCCCTTCAGTACACAAAGTGAGCTGGCGCCTCAGGTCGGGCAGATTGAATGTTAGGATCTCTCTGAGGGGCACAGCAAGGTGGTTTATGCAGTAGAAATGTAAAAAAGCCAACCTCCCGCCCTGTCCCGCAAACACCCTTTTTTGGCTTGATGTGTGTGGGCGGAGCCTATCACGAATTGACTCGCTATTCAGACCAATATGCGAGTATTAAAAAGTACTTGTTACAAGTTCAGCGAGTGCGAATATTACGCCACTGGCTCATCACTATACAGCAAGCGAAGGAGATAGTATCACTCGCTCATCACTAGTTATCTTCTTATCTTCCCTGTTGTCAGTCAAGCCAATGTGAGTGTGATAGCAGCAAACTGGAGGGATGAGTTATGGGGCTTTTGGAGTAGCCCAAGTACTTCCGTGATTAATCTCGGGACTCAGGGAAACCTGGAATCCTTGGTCAAAGTATAAGGCATCTCCCGGATTTATTTCTTTTATTGCTGCGGAGAGTTAGAATGAGGCTTTCATTCATGACTTTCCCTGTCCACGACCGTTCCCACATTTCTAACACAATGCGAAGATGACGCCTTCTGAGCCAACCCCCATACCCCTCCCCTGTACTTTCGCCTTCACCCCCTCTCTTTCTCTCTCTGTGTTTCCTTTAACACATTTAAAAAAAAAATGAGTTTGAAATGAATACAAATCTGTGTCTGCTGAACCAAAGCTACGATTTGACATAGGACCTAGACGACTCCCTCAAACTTCCTATACCTAACCCTGGTACAAAATGGTCATTCACTGGATTCTTGTTGAACTTTAATAAGCAAAACAATCAAAAGAAAAGATAAGGACGGCTAAACATTTTACAAAGGCAAATACCTTTGACAAGTTTCTTTTAAAATATTGAATAATAAAGAGAACTATGCTATGTAGGTGGTTGCTCCTCATCAGCATTTCGCCAGCACTCCAAGTGCTGAAACTTCCTTGGCATCACTTCCCAATATAAGAAAATTTAAACACTTTATATAACCTAATAATAGATTGAGTTATTTATCGAAATCTATTCAAAGCAATAACCAGAAATCCCTCTGTTGATCTACTAAAGCCATAAATGCAACTTTGGTGCGCACCTTACAAAAAATTAGGAATAACTGAAAAATCTGTGCCACATCATCACTAAAGCTGCAGCATAGGCACATTCCCTATACATCTATACATCACAACTAAGAGAAATAAAAGTACCTCTCTGAATTTCTAGGTCATCCTTTTATAATTGTCAAAGGAATAAGGCAGAGAGGAATGAAAAATAATGAGACACAGATATTCCTGATGTTAGGCACGTTTCATTTAATCTGCATGACTATAGCGGGCAGACACATTGATCATATATTTTGCCATATACATATTTATCCCACTATTCACCATGGTAACACATTATACAGTATATCATCCCTGGAATTCACATTATTTCCATTAAATTGGATTTTGCAAATCGTGATCACAGGACAATGCATGCTACATTACTTCAAAGGAATTTTGGTACATAGACATAATGATTATGGTATCTACTTAGAGCATCACAATCCTGACAGCCAGGCCAGGGGTATAACTATTGTAGGTACAAATGCTGCAAACTCACATAAGCCCTGGAGCCCAAAAGGTACACCTACTTTTTATGAGAAGACCAGTTAATTATAAATGGTATGTGAGCTTGCATTAAAACCCTTGAGCTGCCCATTATATCAATGTAGATTGGTGTGGAACAGTAGTTGTGGATGAGGGATTGACTCCAAGTATCCCAATGCGCTACATGAAACTATGGTCCTGGTTGGGTGTGTGCACTTATGTGGTGCATGTCATCAGTCTGAGTAGGTCGCATGTCGCCATTGCCTTAGAAATGCCAGGACCAGACTCCAGTTGAGACTGTGATGGAGATCAATAGTTTTTTTTTAAATTACAGTTTTATATTAGACAAGTATCCTCCGTTCTTTGGCCACAACTTCAGAAATAAGAAAGCCGGCACATACTTTAAGCACAGTTTTAGTTCCACAGCAAAGCATCAGGCACAGTTTATTTCCCACTGGGCTGTTCCCAATCTTTCTGCACCTCTGTGCACCATTTAGAGGGTCTATGTCTCAATCCCTTACATAGCAGGGTCTCCAGGGGTCGAATCACTAAGCCAGGAACCCTTGCAGGTGAAGGTCTCCATAGGGAAGGGGATAGGGATTCACCATAATACTGGTAAAGAGCCTTAGGCTCAGAGTTGCCAGGAAGAGTCTGGCCCCGGAAAATCATTTACCATCACTTGTCAGTGATACATCTGCTATGGGCAGCACCGTGGCTCTAGTGGTTAGCACTGCAGCCCTTGCAGCGCTGGGGTCCTGAGGTCCTGGGTTCAATTCCCACCATGGACAAAATCTGCAAGGAGTTTGTATGTTCTCCCTGCATGGGTTTCCTCCCACATTGCAAAGACATACTGATAGGATATTTAGATTGTGAGCTCCAAGAGAGACAGCATTACTGAAGTATGTAAAGTGCTATGGAATTAATAGCACTATATAAATGAATAAATATTATTATTATATTAACCTGATATTTTGATGGCTAATTGGCCTGACCATTTGTCTGTACTTTGGCTACTTCAGTTCAGAGCTACTCATCCAAGGGTAGATATCCAGGTCTCCAGTTGTACCTGTCAGATACTTCAGTCAACATCTGAGTATCTGGCTATCTCACGTTAGTCTCAATGTTGCACTTACCACCAGTCACCCATTATATGCAGCCTTGATGACCACTCTAACTTGCACATCCATACTAGTCAATTGTAGGAATAGGGCCCTTTCTGAAGTCTTAGAGGAAAAACTGTTTGCTTAGCTGGAGACTCTCTCCACCTATTGTCAGCTAGACCCAAAACTGTTACTTGCCCTATAGTCTGATGTTGGGCACAACTTTCTTACCAAACATTCTATACAACAGTTTTATATATCTTAATTATAACACTTAATATAAGAACAAAAAGGGAATTCAGCACAAACTTAGAAAAAAACAAGGGGATGCAATACTTCCTTAATACGGTGTTCAAACGTAATATATAAATCCAAAAAAAACAAGGAGCACATCCAAAAAATGTAAGAAAAAGGGAATTTTTTGAGCTTTTCATTAATTTTTTTAAGTTTCCTGGAGTTTGCAGGTGTTTTGACACCTGCAAAGTCTGAATTTTGGAAAGAGTGCCAGATGTGGCAGTAGCTGGGAAGTCCAGGAAGTTTACAATGTCCTTGAAGCATCCATTTAACAGAACTTAATATATATAGTTTTTAAATGTTTAATATTTTATTTAATTTTTATTATTCTTTTTGTGGAGAGCAAACTTTTATATTGCAGAGGGTCAGCAGCATGCAAGGCCATCTGTTCTACACTTTGTGATAACAATTCTATAAAAATAGCATTTGCCATTATATGCTTCACATCATGATCTTATAGGTTCTTATCTGTTCACACTGATGAAACACCATAGACTGATTAATGCTTATTGAAAGTGTGCAATCACTATTTCATGTCATAATAATAATAATAATAATAATAATAATAATATTTATTCATTTATATAGCACTATTAATTTCACAGTGCTTTACATACATTTGCAACACTGTTCCCATTGGGGCTCGTATTTCATCCTAAACATTTACAATACAGACTTTTGGAAGTGCACAAACTGTGTTATTGTCACTGTGTAGTGAGAATGCTGATGAGGCAATGGCAGGTATGGGCCCTACTCTAGGAACCCTGAATGACCCTGATCCCGAAGGTATTCTGATGGTGAGAAGGTTCGGGCCTCCAGCCTCTCCCTAACCTCCTCCACCAGCCCTGCCGATTTGTCCTCCTTCCTCCTCCCCCAGCCACTCTTTGCTCCATCCTCCCCCTGCCGCTCCGTCCTCCCCCTGCATGTGCTGTTCCATCCTCCCGCACCCCGCCACTACCTCCTCCGTCTTCCATCCTTCTCCCCCCCACCAGTCCATCCTCCTCCTACCTGTGCTGCTCCTTCCTCCATCCTCCTCCCCCCTGGCACGTCGTACTCCCCCTGCCGCTCCGTCCTCAAAGTCCCTCCCTATTCAGCCTCACCGCCTTCCCCATGTAATCCCTATTTCTATATTCTAGAATACCCGATGCGTTAGAATTGGGCCACCATCTAGTGTGTGTATATATATATGTATATATATAATATTTTAAAACAGCCTTACCATTACTAAAATACCATTTTAAAACTTTCAATATTTCTTTTCCTTTATTACGTAGCACAGCTTGCAAAATTTAGTAGATTTGACACATCTCACGCCACCAGAGTGCGCACATCAGCATATAAAATAAGATAAGTGCAATCCAATGAAACATCAGGTTGCACTTGCAAAGAAACAAACTGAGGAGCAAATCTAACATGCTGTGTATGGCAGCGGATCTTTGCCGGAGACGAACCAGTGAAAGACAATGGGTGCATATTACATGTCTATGCAATGCATCTTTAACATACCCTAATAAGTCGGTCAATTAAAAGCATAACTGTCATTTACATTTTTATTTAATAGTAATGTAGAGCAAGTGATTATAATCAACTTTCACAATGAAATCTAGAAGGAAACCATTAAAAAAAACCTTCCAATAGAAGTCCTCAGTAGGCTGTATGTGAAGCTCATTCTCAGTACTCCATCTTCAGGGGGTGTGGCATTAGACTGCGTCCACAATACAGATGATAAGACTGTCAAGTTACCTAATTTGCCGGCACATGCTGATCTCAAACAAGCTGCTGGGAGATAGTATCTGACTACCTGACTCCTCACATAGCTTTTTGTGCTCTGTGGTAACACGGAGCAGAGCTACGTGAATGGAGGTAACCAGCATGAGGTAACTTGATAGTCTTATCATCTGTATTGTGAAACGCAGCTTAGGCCTCCCTGAAGACGGAGGTGACTGAGAATGAGCTTCACACACATCTTGCTTAGGACAACTTTGCCTGATGGACAAATAAAAGGCTGAATACATCTGGAAGGAGTGCTGCAGTCCCTTTATTTCAATTTATGGTCTGTATATAAGAGTGACTGAAACCCACTCTGGACTGAATTTGCACCCACCTTTTTAGGAAAAGTGCTGCTCCATTTTTTTCTATGTGGTAGATAGATAGATAGATAGATAGATAGATAGTAGATAGATAGATAGATGGATGTTAAATATTGTAAGCTTGCACACTTTTGTGCTTTTCATGAGGCACTGAAAGGTGTTTAGCCTTGCATTTAGAGAAAAAAGACATAATTCTTTTGAAAAAAAATCGAACGAAGGATCAACGGATGGATGTCATACGGATTCCTGGTGAGAAAAAATGCATGCTTGGCTACTTTTCTCACTGAGGATCTCAGAAAGGTGATACACGCTGATGTAAGTGCACCCTAAAACTTGCACTAATCACTACTGTTTAACCTCTAAATGCCACTTCAAGAAAAGAAAGACGACACTCACCAGGAATTTCTCGCAGATGTGACTTTAATCCAGTAAGGAGGTTACATTGTGGCAGGGAGGGTTCAGCAGGGCAAGGGTTCCCCTAGATTGATTCAGCACATTAAAGATCACCATCACAGGGATCCTGAGGTGCTGACTTTTGCTGGTATTGAAAGGGTGTTCCCATCAAAACGAGGGAACGATAACCATAAAAGGTTGCTCCAAACTGAAGCAAAATGGATTTCTAAATACAATGCCCAAGGAGCAGTGGGGGCTTAATGACAAGCTAGATATGGCAGTCTTCCTCTGACATTTTGTCACTCTTATTCCATTTATTAGGTCGATTTAAATCTTCTAACTGGATATATGTTTTGAAGTTCTTTTGGTTATGTTTAAATTTTCTTCTAGCATTGTTTTAAGATCTGTTTTCATTTTAAACGCATTTCCATTTAAATTCAATCTAATCTTCTGACTTATTGTTATTGAAAAAATAAAAAATTTTCTTATGCCATTATCACCCTGGTTGAGCGCCAACGTCGGGGATGTGTAGGTCTGGGATGAGTCGTATGCTGCTGGATTCTAGCAACCTTTACGTTGCTTGGGTCCTTAACGGCATATGGCAGTCCCTCCGTCACACTCAGTGGGGCAGCAACCACCGGTGGGTGTGATTAGTTATAGGTTTAGTATCCTGAATGCTTCTAATATTACCTAGGAATGGCTAAATAGGATGTCGGGTGTGGCATACTGCTTAAATGTATTTCTGCTTTGATTTGCTGTGGGGCTAATTGTAACCTGGCAAATCAGCAGCTGCAGTTTGCTGAGTCTAAACGGCTGAATAGCCGATATTATCATAGAAAATGCATTAAGCGTTACCAGCTAATTGCTATCTAACAATCGCCAGGCATCAGCAACTGCAGTTCGCTAAGTCCGTAAGGCTGAATAATCAATATCACCGCAGACACACAGTAACTGTCATTGGTCACTAAGACCGGCTTCACACCATGGTTTAATCCGATCCGGGGCTGCTAGGGATGAACATGACAGCCCCGGACCGGATTTTGGCCCCATAGTTTCCTATGGGGCTGAATGGAGCCGGATGGCAGCTCTCTGCCATCCCCTTGCCATGTGTCTGGGAGAAATATGGGAGGAATCAGATTTTTCTCCCGGACAAAAAAATCGGAGCATGAAGCATTTGTGTCCGGGGAGAAAAATCGCCCCAAATCAGATCCACCAGGATTCTCCCGGATCCTCCCGGATCCGGGGCAATCCGGCGCTCCCTTAGCATGGAAGTCTATGGGGCCGGATTGCCCCGATTCCGGGAGGATTCAGGAAACCAGACACCGGCGGCTGCACGCTGCTGTAATTTCAGGACCACGGCTAGCTCCCTGCTTGCCGCGATCTTGAAAAATCAGCAGCTGCAATTAGAGGGATCTGGCTGCACAACCCGGACTGGAGGGCATATTTGCCCTCCGATTCTGTGTGCTGATCCGGTTCGGGGCTGTCAGGTTCATCCCTGACAGTCCCGGATCAGATTAAACCGTGGTGTCAAGCCGCCTTAGCAACAGACAGTTACAGAATTTTTTTATTGTTGAGCATTTTATACAGCCGATAGTATCGCCGTTACATATTAAGTGTTATCGGCTAATTGTTAACTAGCAATTGCCAGACCTTAGTAGCTGCAGTTTGCCAAGTCCATTAGGCCAAATAGCTGATTATTACTGCAGATATACAGTAAGTGTTATTGGTTACCTGACATCTGACAGTTACGGGTTTTTTGTTTACTGTAAACCTACCAACCGATAGGATGAGCAGTACACATCGATAATTCCAACAAGGCTTGATGACTCATAGACGTGGGTAAGCTTCACTGGTCACTTAGCAGCCGTTTGTTACGTGACTATGTTATAGCAGCTACAGATTTTAGAATATTACATACTTTTTGTATCATTCTGCTTTAAGTAAAAAGGATCCTATTAAGGGTATCCAGTGTCTGATGTTATCAATTAGTTAGTCCCCCCCTGCTGAAACCCTCCCTGCACAATGTAACCTCCTTACTGGATTAAAGTCACATTTGCAAGAAATTCCTGGTGAGTGCCGTCTTTCTTTTCATTGAAGTTCATTGTGCTATATTGCTAAGGACTGAGCAACACATGAATGATCCACATACATCACTGTGTGTGATAGGCTGCAGTAATCCACGGTGCCCGGTTTCCTTCTACTCCAGAATCTGCACTAATGCCACTATTAATCTCATTTCATTCACTTTTCCAGTTGATGCTAAAAACTGAGCTTTATATAAGGTTGTAAATGTGAATTATACTGCAACATGGGGCTGCAGCATTAAAGAGTACAAGCATTCAATTGATTGCAGGTTTAAGTACTCTAGAGAAAAATAAATGTAAAAGAAATATTTAAATAAAGGGATGAAAAAAGTAATAGAAAGGAAAATGTGTCTGACCCATTCCTTCCCAAACAAAAGTACAAAAATACAGGGGTTGGCCAAAAGTATTGACACCCTGCAATTCTTCAGTTAATACTCAGTTTCTTCCTGAAAATGATTGCAATCACAAATTCTTTGGTTTTATTATCTTCATTTAATTTGTCTTCAATGAAAAAAACACAAAAAGAATTGTCCTAAAGCCGAATTGGATATAATCCACACCAAAACATAAAAAAGGGGGTGGACCAAAAGAAATTGGCACTGTTAGAAAAATCATGTGATGCTTCTCTGATTTGTGTAATTAACAGCATCTGTAAACTTACCTGTGGCACCTAACAGGTGTTTGGCAATAACTAAATCACACTTGCAGCCGTTGACATGGATTAAAGTTGACTCAACCTCTGTCCTGTGTCCTTGTGTTGTACCACATTGAGCATGGAGAAAAGAAAGAAGACCAAAGAACTGTCTAAGGACTTGAGAAACCAAAATTGTGAGGAACCCATGAGCAATCTCAAGGCTACAAGTCCATTTCCAAAGACCTGAATGTTCCTGTGTCTACCGTGCGCAGTGTCATCAATAAGTTTAAAGCCATGGCACTGTGGTAACCTCCCTTTGATGTGGACGGGGAAAAAAAAAATTGACAAGGGATTTCAACGCAAGATTGTGGGGATGGTGAATAAAGAAAAAAATTTCTGATTCTCCCCGCAAACAACGCAGGGAACCTTGGGCTAACATCCAAACAAGTTCAAGCTGCCCTGCAGTCCGAGGGTACAACAGTGTCATCCCGTACTATCCAGTCGGCGTTCTGAAATAAAGGGACTGTATGGTAGGAGGGCCCAGGAAGACCCCACTTCTTACCCCGAAAACATAAAAAAGCCAGGCTGGAGTTTGCCCAAAACTTACCTGAGAAAGGCTTAAAAGTTTTGAAGAATGTTCTCTCTTTTTGGGCAAAGGCATCAACATTAGAGTTTACAGGAGAAAAAAAGAGGCATTCAAAGAAAAGAACACGGTCCTACAGTCAAACATGGCAGAGGTTCCTGATGTTTTGCGGTTGCTTTGCTGCTATGGCACTGGACTGCTTGACCGTGGACATTGGCATTATGAAGTCTGAAGACTACCAAGAAATTTTGCAGCATAATGTAGGGCCCAGTGTGAGAAAGCTGGGTCTCCCTCAGAGGTCATGGGTCTTCCAGCAGGAAATGACCCAAAACACACTTCAAAAAGCACTAGAAAATGGTTTGAGAGAAAGCATGGAGACTTCTATGGGGCCAGCAATGAGTCCAGACCTGAATCCCATAGAACACCTGTGGAGAGATCTAAAAATGGCAGTTTGGAGAAGGCATCCTTCAAATATCAGGGACCTGGAGCAGTTTGCAAAGAAGAATGGTTTAAAATTCCAGCAGGCATTGTAAGAAACTCATTGATGGTTTACCAGAAGCCGTTGATCGCAGTTATTTTGGCTAAAGGTTGTGCAAACCAAGTATTAGGCTGAGGGGTTGCCAATATTTTGTCTGGCCCATTTTTGGGTGAGTTTTGTGTGAAATGATCAATGTTTTGCTTTTTGCTTCATTCTCTTTTGTGTTTTTTCATTGAAGACAAATTAAATGAAGATAATAATACCAAAGAATTTGTGATTGCAATCATTTTCAGGAAGAAAACTGAGTATTATCTGACAGAATTGCAGGGGGTGTCAATACTTTTGGCCAACACTGTAGGTGTTTCCACATCCTCAAAAGTTTGTTAATGAAAAAGTAAAATGAATTAACCAGTATGTTAAATGGAAAAAATAGAAGCAAAAAATGAAATTCCAGGAATGTATTTTTCACTTAATGGAAGTAATAAAAATGATATCTCTACAACCAAAAAAAAAAATCAATCCCCCAATACAGTTCCATTAGCATAAATTGGAAAGGTGATAGAGCTAAGATAACGGCAGCATAAACTAAATTCTTGGTGGAATTGTGCTTTTTTAACAATTCCCACCACACTTGGATTTATTTTCCAGTTTTTTCAGTTACATTATATGGGAAAGTTAATGGTATTAGTCAAAAGTAAAATGAGTCATTTTAAAACAAACTTCATTTTTGTTTCTTGGAATAAGGGGTGGGACATCTCAGAAACAAAATGTAATGTGTTGCTGCAAAGGGTTAATGAAATCGTGGTACATAATGTAAGGAAGCTTTGGTACGCACCGGACTTCTTCTCACCATGAGGTGGAAACATTTGGATCTCCAGTTTAGATCCTGCAGGTACAATATGAGACTTGGTTATATCCTTATGTTGGCTGAAATTATAATTCACAATAATAATATGCTTACACTGTTATACCGAAATCTTTGTTCCTGTCAGATGTGATATGACTGAATCTTACATCCAATTAAACATTTGCTTTTGATCTTTAAATGATGAATGTGTCAAATTCAGAAGAAAAAGGTATTTCTAAAAGAGTAAACAAACACTATTTTCCTTGTCTATTTCAGTAGACATCAAACCTGCTGTATTTTTGATGATGGTCCCATACACCAATCAAAACTAAAGCATTTCATGTGAGATTGTGATAATGACTTTTCAGTCTTAAATCTGAAATTTTCTTTTGAAATGTTTAATTTTTTTGGCATTTATATATGATATCATATGTGTGATGTTAAAACACAGGGAGATGTTTCAGCATGACAACAGAAAGAGGCAAAACATGCAACTACCATGGGGTTCTAGTTCATCTTGGGTTCATTCTCTTAATTCTCTTTCATGAAACTGAAGAAGGCTCCTATTTATTAAAGCATCTGCAAATAAGTGATTCAGAAATTGCCCAATGAGTCAAGGAAAAGACAGAGAAATGAAAACTAAACTTTTTTATTTGCTTAGTTTTCAAACTTGGCTGGAAAAACCCTATCCATAGCATAGACACCACTTCATACCAATGCCTGCAAGAAAGGACTGTCCCACCACTGAACGCAAATACACCAATGCCTAACCAAACCGGATACTAAAGGTACCTTGGGAAAAATAGAGAGCCCCTAAAGGTGACTTCTACTTCTCTTCTGGTGTGTTTCTCCGTCATTGAGATTTAAAGGGTGCCACACCAGATTTACTCATACGCAAGATGCCTCTAACCTCTCTTCTCAAAAACCACTGTTCCCTCACGATATGGAACCTTCAAATACTAGGACCGCTCACGCGCAGGCTAATTTAGGCTTTTTAAGCACTGAAGAAACTTGAATTCAGGTTCTCCCCACTAAACAAGAGCTCGCTGATCTTGTCAAAAGAATTAAAACATCCCACAGCAGGCTATAGATATCATTAAAGGGGACATAGCGGAGCTTGCAACCAGACCATCAGCTACCGAAAGGGCTCGCTTAAAGCCCTTTCGGAAACAAATCCTCGCTCTTAAATGCGAGACAAGATACGATGCACTCAAGAATGCAACAAATGGCTCTCCTACTCAATGATCAAGAAAATTTGAGGGAAGAGAAATAGCATTCGGTAAAGGGGCTCCTTGAAGGCGAAGGTAGAGAGAACCTATAATCTAAAGGGCAGAAGCTTTCCAAAGTGTGACCAGTCGAGCTATTGAGGGGCCCCTATCAGTTTGATAGAGCGCATCGTGTCACCAGGAGGGGCCCATTAGATCCTGCCAAATCGAGAGAAGTCGGGTGTAGATTTCATTATTTTACAGACAAAGAAGACATTTTACGGGATGCTTGGAAGTCTGACCAGATCGTTTTCAATGATACTCCTTTAAGATTTTTCCGGATGTCTCCGCTCGAAAAACAATACATGAGGCGTCTTCTTCATCCCCTCTTGATGAAGATCTTGGATATTAGAGCGTCATACTGATGGGGACACCCCTTCCACCTCATTGTCTGAAAGGAAGACATTATGTTTTACCTCCGTTTCACTGCATGATCTCCCTGCTTTGATTGATTTCCTCAATGTGGTGCCTTCTCGGTTCCAGACTGGCTACCTTTGGAGGGTTTCCGTTCACCTCAGCAGAAGCCAAGACAATGGGCGCGTCATCCTCAACAGTCTTTGCAGAAGGATCAGATCTCTACATCTTCCTGACGCGTTCTTTCCCAAGCAAAAGTCTGATTTAAAATTTTTTCTCCTTAATTAGTGTCTCCCATACTAACTCCTCCTACAATGTTTCCTAAGTGGGTGACCCCCCAATTCTCTCTCCTCCTTCTCTCTCCCGCCTTCTTTTTTTTTCCTCCACCCCCCCCACCCTAAACTTCACGGCAAACTGTCACTTCCGACAATGTTATTTGGGGGGGTTTTTTAGAGTTGATGGGAGGAGGGGCATATATGATTCAGAGGTTAACCTTTTCAGGGATCCCTCAGAGATCTGCATATGTGGTATACACAGACCTAATGGGAGACACTTTATTTTGCTGCCTAATATTTTTTTTGCTTTTTGATGGCATTGACAATGTTACTGCTTTAGTCAATAATTTTGCAAAGAGGAACTGTTGGCCACCTCAATGGCTTTTTAGACTTGGTCATCGTCATCCCTTGATACACTTGGGAGGATGATTTTATTCAAGCTGAGAACAGTACATTCACTGTCCTCTTTGCTTTCAGTGGGTCTTGGTACCCACAGCCATATCCCCCATGTGTGTTCTTTATCTTTATTGTTTTGAATTTTTCACCTCCCCCAATGCTCCATTTCTTGGAGATTGCCTAAGAATTTTTCTTGGATACACTGCATTATCATTCTTACACATTATTCTCTTTTCTTTCTCCCTCTACTTCTTACTGTCTTTGCTTTTCTTCTTTCCTATTCTATTCCCTTGAGACTCCTTAACACTCTGTTTTCTGGAACCTACTTGGGATTCTTACCTAAGCATTTAACATTAGCTTCTCAAAACCTTTTCCTTCCTTTTCCCTCCTTTTTTTCATCTATATTAAGCTATATCCCTACTCTTCTTTTTTCCACTACATTTCCTTCTACTCCCCAACCCTATTTTCCCTTTCTCCTTTCATGCTCCTTCCCCTAAGATATCTTGACCCAGACATGCGCCATTTACCACAAACAATTATCACAATGGCATCAAACCCATACTCAGAACTGAGGGTAGGCTCATTGAATGTAAAGGGGCCACATAGCCCAGGAAAACAGTCTATCCTTCTAAACTTTCTACATAAAAGGAAGTTAGATATTGCCTTTCTTCAGGAAACTCATTATTGTCTAACTAAACATTTTAAGCTTTCTGATTCCAGGTTCACTACAGCATATCACAGTCCCTCACCGGATCCTAAATATAGAGGCTCGAGCATAGACATCTCTAGCGCGATCCCCTGGGAGTTCCTTGAATCTCACACAGATGGAGAGGGCCGCTTTCTGATGGTCAAGGGACAAATTGCTTCCCAAAAGGTAACACTGGCATCTTTGTACCTCCTAAATACGGGGCAGGACGGGGCACTTCACACATACTTAGAACTACTGGATTCTGGGCAGAGATTTCAATGATTTCAATGATTTTCGAACCTGCCTTGGATAACTCCAGGGGCGTCTCTTCCACACCACCTTCTCTATACAAAAACGCGTGACATCCTGCATCCGTACTATCAATTGCTAGATACATGGCGATTAATGTACCCATCTGATAGGGATATCTTGCAAAATTCCATTCCTCACGACACATTTATGAGGATCGGTTACTTTATCATTAAACACCAAGATGTTTACCTTCTCCGTGGTGCTAATATAGATAGTGTAATCATTTCCGATGGCGCGCTTGTCAGTATCTCCATACTCTTGCCGATGTTCAGACCAAAGCAATGTCTTTGGCGACTGAACGTGTCGCATTTAGATGACCATATTATAATAACAGAAATTCAAGAAACTTTAAATTGGTCCTTTCCACCAACATGAATGGAGATACAGATCCTTGGTCGGTATGGGAGGCTCACAAGTGCGTGATCAGGGGAATTTTTATTAAACACGAGGCACGGGTGAAGAGGGAACACGGCGAGGAGATATCCAATTTACTAAAGGAGATAAACTACCTGATGAGCTCTCACAAAAGATCCCCTAATGAATCCTTGAGGAAACCTCTGTTGGCCAGATGGGAATCCCTACGTTCTATACTGACCCACAAAGCAAAGACAATATTTGCCAAGTGCCGTCTCTTTTATTATGAACACGGCAATAAAACTTGCAAAGCACTAGCAAGAGCACTGACAACCCAGCGTTCCAATACCTACGTGCCAACTATAGTTAATCAGTCAGTGCAGCATACCCATACCCTTTCAGACATAGCGGATGCTTTTAAACTCTATTACAAGGCACTTTACTCAATAGATAAGGATATGGAAGCAACACGATGTGATGAATTTAGAGGCCTAGTTCAAAGATACTTCAAGGAATCTGGCATGCCTGTGTTGTCAGGTTGAGAGGCAGATGGCATGGAACAGCCCTTCTCAAAAGAGGAGCTCTCTATGGCAATTAAGAACACTAAACCAGGGAAAGCTCCGGGTCTCGATGGTTTTATAGTCCCCTATTACAGATTATTTCTGAAATCCCTGTCCCTGCACCTTATCAGGTGCCTGAACTCAATCCCTGGGGGGTCGAGATCCTGAAAGATCCTGCCCTCTGTTCCAATTATGATATCACTTCTCAATGTGGATATCAAACTATTCGCGAAAATGATAGCATCTACAGTGGCCCTTTCTTTACCGTCACTCTTCCACCCTGATCAGGCGGGCTTCTTGTGAGGTAGAGAACTAAATAAAACAATAAAACAATCCTAAAAAAGGGATTGCATCTTTATTAACCCCTCGCCCATGGTCCAGGGGTTAATAAAGATGCAGTCCCTTTTATTTACATTGTTTTATGGATTTGTCCGAAAAAAATTTGACGTGGGCTTCGCCGTATTTCTGGAACCAGCCAGATCCAACAGGCAGCGACGGGCTGCCCCCAACCCCCAGGTGCCTATTTGTACCTGGCCGGACACAAGAATATAGGGGAGCCCTTTTTTTTTTCATTATTTCATGAATTTCATGAAATAATAAAAAAAAAAATGCATGGGGCTCCGTGCAATTTCTATGTCTAGCCAGGTACAGCTAAGCAGCTGGGGGCTGGAATCCGCAGCACAGGGAGGCCCAAACTTTCTGGGCACCCCCCGCTGCAAATTGCAGCCCGCAGCCGCCCCAGAAGATGTATCCAAGGCAAGGTGGTTGCATTTTTCCAGCAGAGGGGGTTAGGCTTTTTGCTGAACAAGGCACTGGGCATTGGTGCTATGTCAATCAGTCCAACCTGCTGCGTGACCATCTTCCCAAAAGACTCTACAGAATCTTTTTCAGGGTGAAGGCCAACTTGATGAAGGTGATGGGCAGCAAGGGGTTGTTAACGGTTGGCATACGTTAGCTTGCCACTGATGACTACTTTGAGAAGTGGCAGGAGGAAGCCAATCGGGAGAGAATGTGGTGTTGGATTGGCCTGTCTTGATTAGCCAGCCAGCTGCACCCAAACCAACATCGTTGCACAAATTGGTACCATCTCTTCTAGAGGGGGTTGTCTTCCCCTAATTCCTCCATCTTCTTCTACGGTGGAGGTCTTGATGGAGTCTGCTGGGGGCAGGTGGTGGTGGAGAATGCCCCTGTAGGGCTAGCCCCTGCGACCCTGCTGAGAATGTCCGGCAGCGAAGTACCATCTGCAACGGCAACCTCCAGAAGGGGCAGTGCTGAGAAGCTGAAAGAGTGTATTTTGTCAAGTACAGTACACTTCCCAAAATAAAAGGAATGTCGCTGATCCATCCCTTAGTTTGCATTTTGTTCAGGGAAGGACTTTTTTAGTTGTTTTCCAGTTCCTAAAACAGCGAAGCTTATTTTTTTTTTTGCTAGTTTTATTTTTTCTCTTCTCAAGTTTAGCGATTTTCCATGCTGGATTAGCGGGCATGCATGCAGCATTTGGGCTACAACTCAAAGCTCTTAATGGACAGTTATGCAGGCACTGGTGACAGTGTGACAAACAGTGTCATACAAAACATTACTGCTTCTCAGAGTAGAGGGTCACACAGGGGCTTTCCCTCAAGTTGGAACTGTAGTGCACTTCCATGACGTTAGTGCTCCTCAAATGTGCTGTCTCACAATACCAGCAAGATATATTCCCTACTTCTCACTTGATATCGTGGATCTCGCAGGCGAACCGGACCAAATTTGAACTTCAAAAGGCTCGCTCATCTCTAGATGCCACCCTGTCACCAAAAATCAGTCAGTTTCCCGTCATACCATGATAAGAAATGCAGGTGGATCGTGGAGGGTTTATATGGGAGTAATAAAGATGGGGACAAGGATTGTCATTGTGTTCTTTTTACAAATAAATTAATTTTTTCATGGTGTGTTGTATCATTTACTATTTACTTAGAGGTTCCTAATGGGCCAATTTAGACCCCTCTGACATTAAGAACCTTGGGCTTAGTGCCAGCTGGCAATACATAGCTGGCCTTTATTACCCAGTTTGCAATCGGCACCAGGACAACTGGAAGAGTTGGGCACAGCTCCAGAAAATGGCGCTTCTATGAATGCACCAATATCTAGGGTAGCTGTGGGCAGCTATTGCCACATGGGTGGCACAGAACACTTAAGCTTCCTAATGCTGAAGATTCCAGCCCCAGCTGCCTAGCTCTACCTGGCTGGCAACCAAATATACAGCGAAGCACATGCCTATTTTTTCTATTATTTATTTATTTATACAGTAACCTGACATATTGGAAACCAAATACTGATGCCGGCAGTTAGGGTGGGCAGGGCTAAATCTGACTTTAAATAATCAAGTGAGGGTAAGTAGTGACGTTCATGAGCGGGTCCTAAAACATGGTAACAGTGGCGCTGAAGCTTGTTAAGTAATACTTTAGGAAACTAATGTCTGTGTGAAAACAGCAAGGCTCCACTGTAAAATGGTTTGCGCTGCGTTTGGCACTTTTGGGCCACTTTAAAAGTATTTTCTTTGCCCTTGATTTAGCCTCTCATAATGATTAAGGGCCCAATGAGCACCTAAAACATGTAGAGGTTTCTTGCTTTTAAACATATTATACTTTGTGTATTTACTTACCTAATAAAGAAGATTGCACATCCATGGAGTTGGAATTCTTTCTCAGATTCCTTCTTACTGCAAAACTATTGACCCGTGCTGTAGATCGCAAATGAATAAGACAGTGGTGAGCTGGACTTTCTTATCTCGCTATACAATATTAAGCTTATAGCAAGAAAATGATCCTTATATTGCACAGCATACCATGATGTATCCATACTATACTATTGCTGTGTGCTACATCTGTAAGTAGCCCAAAATAATGTAATAGAAAAATACAACTATGCCTACTACTACCGTGTTTCCCCGAAAGTAAGGCCCCCCGATTGTAAGGCCGCCTAGGGGTAAAGGGGGGGCCTGCTAATGTAAGGCCTCGCCCGATTATAAGGCCTTACAACCGGGGGGGCCAATGTAAGGCGCCTAGCAGAGGGGGGGGGGGAGCGGGAGCATGTCGCACGTCACGTGCGCCCGCTCATTACATATGCACTGCATCCCCTTGTCAATCAGCGACAGGCGGAGCAGTGCATTATATGGTATATATGGGCCCCCTCCTGCTGGCACACTACCCCCCTGTTCTGAGGCCCCCCCTGCTGCTGCTGCAGACATCTTACCCTCCAGGGTCTTCTTGCAGCAGCCAGCGCGTCCGTCCTCTGTCCTCAGCTGTCTCCCGGATCATGTGACCGGCCGGTCGCAGTCGCGATGACGTCATGCGCTGCGACGGGTCACATGATCCGGGAGACAGCCGAGGACAGAGGACGGACGCGCTGGCTGCTGCAAGAAGACCCTGGAGGGTAAGATGTCTGCAGCAGCAGCAGGGGGGGCCTCAAAACAGGGGGGTAGTGTGCCAGCAGGAGGGGGCCCATATATACCGTATAATGCACTGCTCCCCCTGTCGCTGATTGACAGGGGGATGCAGTGCATATGTAATGAGCGGGCGCACGTGACGTGCGACCCGCTCCCGCAGTGTCCCAGCAGGAGGGGGCCTGTAGGCCACACTGCTGGGGCACCCAATATAAGACCCCCCCCCCAAAAGTAAGACCGGGGGCCACTTTTGGCCCCCAAAAAAATGTAAGACAGGGTCTTACTTTCGGGGAAACATGGTACTGCTAGAAAAAGTAAAGAGTTATTGGTCTAGGAAAATAATAAATATAAGTGTTGTGGCCGTAATGTCCAGAACTAAGCCTTATGGGGTTAACATAAAATGGATTTTTATTCCGTTATTACAACAAAGAATACAAAAGCACACAGAGCTGTCCATAGAAAAGTGCAGAACGCCTAAGGCAATGCCTGCCCTTCATTTCGCTAGAGGCAGAAGACATAGGAGGTCATCTCATTAATGGAATAAAAGAGACCATTTTTCAATGAGCTAATTGCAGATGATGTTGGGAAAATATATAATTTATATATGGAAACTCTAAAAGTGAGGCAATCAGCCTATGATATTTTCATTTTAGTGTATCAAATTACTGCAACAATCTCTATAAGAACCATCCAGCAAATGGCTCTGTTTGATGTCTAAGTTCAAAAGATACAATTGTTACTTTTACACTATTCACCTTATATACATCTCTGGAGCCACATCTTTCGTGTTACTAATGTTTCTGTATTTTTTCTGCAACGGCCGCTGTGAACAGTCGAATATTATACAAAAAACAAGAATTTAAACTATTGTGCACAGTTTCAACATTCGAGATGAAAGTTCTAGTTTGGCCTAAATCTAGACCTTGCCAGCAATGGTCATGTTTCATTCTATTTATGAAATTTTGTGTGATCGGATTTATTTTCTACCAATATTTTAGATGGACACTATCCTTTCAAGAAATTATACATAAATCAGTATCAAATGCCACTTATGAGCCACTTCTCTCACTGCCCCCTGCTTCTTGAACGCACCACCCACTGTAAAAAAAAATCAGCTTAACTCAGTCTTGATGGTGGAGTCCATTTAAGATTATTAAAAAAGATAGAAGAGAAAGAATGAGGGGCAAAAAGACAACAAAAGCAAGTATAGGGGTAGAAATAGTGTTTGTATAGCCATTTAGCTGCACATGGGATCAGAAGGTGGAGACCAGCATAATAAAGTTCATTATTATGTCTCCAATGTTTAAAAAGAGAGAGAATTATTTTAGTCACCAAGTGGCAGTAATGCAGAATCATAGCAGAATATTCTGTTGTCTATGGCCGGTTTCACACTTGCGCTCCCCGCCGCTGCGTATTGCGGCCGGGAAGCGCAAGCCGAGCGCAGACACTGCGCGTCCCTATGTTTACAATGGGGATGCACGGTGATGCAGTTGGCTGCGGATGGGCGTGCGCACGCCCATCCGCAGCCAAGCGCATCACCGTGCATCCCCATGTTAAACATAGGGACGCACGGTGTCTGCGCTCGGCTTGCGCTTCCCGGCCGCAATACGCAGCGGCGGGGAGCGCAAGTGTGAAACCGGCCATAGACAACAGAATATTCTGCTATGATTCTGCATTACTGCCACTTGGTGACTAAAATAATTCTCTCTTTTTAAACATTGGAGACATAATAATGAACTTTATTATGCTGGTCTTCATTGTTAAACTTCATTGTTTTAAAATGCCCCATGTTAGGCCATGCTCTTTTGTTACAATGGTAAAGAAAATGGAGGATATCAGAACTGCTATTATTAGCAAACAGAAGACTTCAAATGGGTAAAAGGCCATCTCCAAAGACCTTGGTATCCCAGTTTCAACAGTGCGCAATGTTATGAAGAAGTTTGCCAAGCAATAAACTGTCAAGAACCTCCCTGGACATGGGGAAAGAAGAAAATTGACAAGAGATGTCTTTGAAAGTTGATGCAAATTGTGGAAAAAACAACACCACATCAAACATCCAAACACCTTAAGGCCAACCTAATACAGTCTGGGAATATGGTTTCAACAAGTACCATGCAAATTGTTATTTCAGTGAGGAAGTGAAAAGCTCCAATGCCACCCAATAAAGGTAGCAATCCTTAAAGTCATAATCGACTCTTTCACAAGCCTTTTAATATGACTTAGGATTTGTGCCAGATCAGAACCCCAAACTGCAGACGCTGCATTTCGGGGTGACTGTCCCTCATCAATGTAGTGTGTGGGAATTCTGATCTGGCTGTATGAGAGGCTAAAACGAGGTCTGGGGGACTAGCTATTCTCCTTATGGCCATGAGTCCTGACCTCAATCCAATTGAAAATCTTTGAGTGAGCTGACATCTGCCATTGGAAAAAAGAGCCCTGAAAACATTCAAGAGCTAGAATCAACTGCAATGGAAGAGTGGGAGAAAATACCAGCTGAGAAGTGCAAAAAGCTTAAAGGTGGCTACTGGAAACATTTGGAGGCTGTCAGTAATGCCAAAGAGTGTGCAACCAAGTATTAATTAGGGACCTTTACTGCTCCACATGCTGTTTCTTCAGTTTCTTCTTTGAAATTAAAACATGGAAGTTGACAAACAATGTTTTATTGTTGTATTACTTTGGATCACTAATTAAAAATTCTTGAGTATATAACTTTGGTACATTTCCATTTATGTCTGACTGTATTGTACAGTCTATAAAAAAATTAAAGGGGAACTCCAGGGAGAGAAAACTTTTTAGTACAGTCCCTGCCCTGCTACATGATGAAGCAGAGCTGTACACTACAGTTCTAGGATCCATAGATCTTTTATCTCCATTTCCGCCCAAGCTTTAACTTCCTTGCTGATGTCTTGAGATGTTGCTTCAGTATTGCCACAGAATTTTCTTTCCTCATGACACCATCTATTTTGTGAAGTGCATCAGTCTCTCCTACAGAAAACCAACATGATGCTGACACACCTGTGTTTCACAGCTGGGATGGTGTTCTTAGGCTTACAAGTTTTCCCCTTTTCCTCCAAATTTAACAATGGTTATTATGGCCAAACAGTTACATTTTTGTTTCATCAGACCACAGAACAGTCTCCAAACATATAGATTTTTTTAATGTTTGTATTTGCAAAAATTAATCTGGCTCTTGTATGTTTCTTTTGGCTTCTTCCAGCAGAGTGGCTTTTCAGCAAGGGTTCATATGGTACTTCTCATACGGTGGATAACAACACAATCTTACTATGTCTGCCATCATCTTCTCAAGGTCTTCTGATTTTGTAAATGGGTTGATATGCATATGTCGGACCAAAGCACGTTCATCTCTGGGACACAGAACCAATCTCCTTCCTGAGCGGTTGATGGCTGGACATTCCCATCTTTTTCGTACTTGCGTATAATTGTTTGCATAGACAAACAAGGCACCTTTAGATATCTGGAGATTGCACCCAAAGATGAATCAGACTTCGGCAAGTCCACAATACTCTTCCTGATATTTTGGCTGATTTTTTTTAGACTTTCCCATTATGCTACACAAAGATGCAGTGTGTTTTAGGTGTATATTAAAATACATCCACATGTGTGTCTCTAATTAAGGCTAGGGTCACATTAGCTTTTTTTTTTTTCCATCCGGATCCGGTTTTGAGCATTAAAAATGCTCAAAACCGGATCCGGATCCGCAGCCCATAGGCGCCCATTATGAAACTGGATTGCACTTGCACTTAATGCAATCTGGTTCCCGCATTCCAGTTTTGCTGCCTGAGTGAAAAATCATGCAGGCAGCGTTTTTTGGATCAGTTTCAAAACCACAGTGGGGATGCTATAATGGGCGCCTATGGGAACCCATCTGGTAACCGGATTGCTCATAATGTGCAATATGGTTGCTGGATTCTATGTTCATCCCTGCGGCTGCGGGGATGAACAAAGGGTTAATGTTAATTTAATATGTGGGCACCATGTCTCCAGGGAGTGTCCACCCTCCCTAGAGACATGTTGTCCATATAGGGCGGCATATGAAGGGTTATATCACAGTATTGCCGGCTTTTGTCGGCTTTTACTGTTTTATACATTGACAGCCAGCGGCTCCTCACTGTAAGGAGGAGATACAGTACGTTAATGTCTGTACTGTACATGCCGCTATCCATGATCCTGCTTTAACATTAGTTCTTTGGGCAGCGCTCCACCATAGAACTAATGTTAAAGCTTTCAGGACCATGGATAGCGGCATGTAAAGTTGTCACATTACGTACTGTATCTTACCTTACAGTGAGGAGCCTCTGGCTGTCATTGATAAAACAGTAAAAGCCGACAAAAGCCAGCAATACTGTATTAAAAAAATTTAACCCTTCATATGCCGCCCTATATGGACAACATGTCTCTAGGGAGGGTGGACACTCCCTGGAGACATGGTGCCCACATATTATATTAAAATTAACCCTTTGTTCATCCCCGCAGCCGCAGGGATGAACAAAGCATCCGGCAACCTGTTTGCACATTATGATAAGGGTTTAGGGACACATTTTGAATACAAAATGTGTCTGAAGGCACATGCGATTACCGCATCTGGATCTGGATGCGGTAATCGCAATGTGCCTTCCAAATGTGAGCCTAGCCTAACTCAGATGTCGCCAATAAACCTATTAGAAACTTCCAAACACATGACAACATCATATGGGCCGTCCCAAATTGTTTAAAGGCAAGGCAAGTAATCTTAGTGTATGTAAAGTTTTCACTTTGCTGAAAGTAATAAAAATGCCTTAAAACATTCTCTCTCTCATCATTCTGGCATTTGGCAAATATAAAAAATTTTGGTAATCCAATTTGACCTAAAATGGGAAAGGTTTATTCTGATTTCATGTCAGATAGTGAGAAAAACATGCATATGTGTCTTATTATATAGTGTATTTACACCTCTGGTTTCAACTGTATATGTACATTTATCTTCACGATTGTGTTTGTATGATTATGGATTTAAAGAATGATTTTATTCTGCAGTTTTATGGACCTGGTGGGCAGATTTTAACCAGTATTACATTCTGTTGACAGTATGTTTTGCCTCCATATTTAGAATGTATGTCAGGAAAGTATCCAATGTACACACTAAATGTGTCGATAGTATTCTATTGCCAGAGGCCAAAAGACTGTCCTTTTGGCCTCTACATATTTAATATAGTATATACCTTTACAAAAAAGAAGCATTAGAATAGTACTGTAAACGACTGTAAATCATACAACAGTATCCTGTAAAAACACAACTGTTTAACCATAATCTCCTGGTGGTAACAGATGCCACTGTCATAAAAGGTAACCTGTTACATGGAGAAATGTAATTACACTGCCGATATAGGGTTAATATGCAGGTTAATAGCATACTGAACCTCCCGTTAGCTACACTTGGAATCCCGTTCCGGAAAGAAATGAACTTAAACTCCTTCATGACCAATGACCTACTTGTACATGTACATGTACGCCCTTAAGTGTGTCCCCAGGATTGACACAGGTTCACATGCCGAGCTGATGTAATCAGCTGACATGTGCCGCTAACAGGAGATCCATCCACGCCGGGTAACTAGTTAGATCCTGCTGTCAATCTCTGACAGTACAAATTAAAATGCGCCAGCAGGGCTCACACCATTACCCACTCCCATTGGTGGCTCCATGATGTGATCAATGGATGCCGATGTGTTGTAATTCAGGACTCTATACAGCACAAGCATTTGGACAGTGGCAGCTTCAAGTGTCTAAGGGTATGTGCACATCTGACGTTTCTGCATCTGTGCAGAACGACCGGGAACCGGTGGAGATTAGCAGACTGAGTTTTCTGCACTGTGTCCCTGGTTTTGTTAGGGTTTTGCTAACGATTTGCGGTCGGGTTACCAGCAGTCGTACAGCGTGTTCTTGGCGATTTCCCCGGCATGTTCCTTAGCATTTTTCAGACTGGTCTTTGCTGCACTTGTTCAGCTGGACCCGCTGGAAAAACGCTAAAAAGAAGTCGCTTGCTCTATCTTTGAGAACCGGTCGGAAACCGGTGAATAAACTGAAAACTACCAGACAAAAAACGTTGTAATGTACACAGCGTTTTCTAAACTCCATTGACTAGCATGTTAATCCTACCGGTGGGTAGGATTAACATAAATTAACATAAAACTCAGCGGGAACCGCCGACGGAAACCGGTCAAAACCAGCCCACAAAACGTCAGATGTGCACATACCCTTAAGGGGACTAGTAAAAGCATTAAAAATTTAAGAAATATGAAAAAAAAAATAAAAACAAAACAAAAGGTCAATTCACTCCTCCTTTTTGTCCCAATGAAATAAAAGAATAAAAAACAAATTCAAAAATACACTTATTTGGTACTGCGGCATTAAGAAATGCCTGATCTATCAAAATATAAATAATAATAATAATGGAATGAAATCATAGAATGGTGGAGAAGGAAGGGGCCTCCTGGGTCATCTAATCTAACCCTCTGCTCAAAGCAGGATTCACTAAACCATCCCAGACAGATGTCTGTCCAGCCTCTGTATGAAGACTTCCGTTGAAGGGGAACTCACCGCCTCTCGTGGCCGCCTGTTCCATTCGTTGATCACCCTCACTGTCAAAAAGTTTTTGTAATATCTAATCTGTGTCTCCTCCCATTTAGTTTTATCCCATCTAGTCTTCCTTGCACAAATGATAATAAAGCTGATCCCTCTACAGTGTGACAGCCCTTGTGATTTGTATTTGTAGACAGCTATTAAGTCTCCTCTCAATTTTCTTTTTTACAAGATACACATTCCCAGTGAATCAATCTGAACAGTAAGCTGCATAACAGAAAACAAGTTAAAAATGCCAGAATTACGTTTTATTGGTTGCTGCAACATTGTAATAAAATGCAGTAAAAGGGAATTAAAACATCAAATATACACCAATATGATATCAACAAAATTTTTATCTCATGGTGCAAAAATCCTGAAAAATGAGAAGGCTTTATTTTATTTATTTTTTACAAATTTCTGAATTTTTTTACCACTTAGAAATGTGTAGTTTTTTTTAATTTTTTATCTACAGACTTGTATTCACCTGCAAAATGAAAAGTACAACTCGTCTCACAAAAAGTAAGTTCCCGTATGGCTATAACTATGGATAAATAAAAAAAGTTATGGCTTTTGGGAGAAGGAGAGGGGAAAACGAAAAGTGAAGAGGTTAAATAAATCTGTCTTAAAGGTCTAGTGATCTCACCAACAATACATGGATAGTTAAATCCCCTTAGCTCCCTGTAGTAGCCAAGAAAATTCCAGTACTTTTTATGTTCCATTCAATAAGAGATATTGGCTAGGGTCACATTTGCGTTTTATTTTTACATCCTGATCCGGTTTTGAGCATTTTCTGGATCCGCAGCCCATAGGCTGCAATAGAAAAACCGGATTGCCCAAATGGCAAATTACCGGATCCGGTTTTGCATCCTGCGGTAAAAATTATGCAGGCTGCGTCTATCGCAGCGGTTGCAAAACCGGATCCGGTTTTTGTAACACTGGTGCCTATGGGACCGAATCCGGTTCCGGATCCAGTTTTGAAAATTGCAAAGATCCTCATTCCAAAACCAGATGCATTAATGCATCCAGCTCCAGAATGAGGTTTGCATTTTGACAACATTTAAGAAGTATGAAGGCACAGTCCAATACCGCATCCGGTAATGGATGCGGTTACCGGATTGTGTCTTCTAAGTGTGACCCTAGCCTATGCCTAAAATTAGGCTAGGGTCACACTTGGAAGGCTAATTGCGGTTACTGCATCCAGATCCAGATGTGGTAATCGCAAGTGCCTTCAGACACATTTTGCCTACAAAATGTGTTCCTAAATCCGCATGCGGTACCCGGATTTCACCTTAATGTTGATTCTGGTGGGCGGATGCAGATCTTCCCTGGCTTTCCTGCATGGGTTTAGAGGTGGGAAATGAATTCGGCTAAAATCGGATTCTCCCGGATTCACCCGGACTCGGCTCAAACCGGCGCTCATTGACTCCTATGTTATTGTGTGCCGGATTGCGCCGGATCCGACACAATCCGGGACAATCCGATTTTGTCCGTGTTGTGTGCTCTGATTTACGATCCGGGTGCCGCAACCCGGCTCCACTCACATTTGCGTTTGCGGTTTACATTTCAAAACCGTAATACGGATGAGAAAACTGTGCGAAAACCGTTGCCTTCATGATTTGTACCGCAGGCAACGAAACCAGATGCCGGTACCGGATTGCATGTAGTGCAATCCTGTTTTATAATGGGCTCCTATGGGCTGCGGATCCGGATCTAGTTTTGAGCTTTTTGACAGCTCAAAACCAGAGCAGGATCTAAATTTTTTGCTGCAAATGTGACCCTAGCCTTACTTCTGTATTTAATGTATTTTAAAATTCAGGCAGGTACAGAGGGATGTTGGTTCACATGGTTCATTCTGCCCAAATCATGAGCAGAATAACTCAGAGCCTTGCAGCTAGTTATATTTTTCTCTGAATAGCTGTGGTGCTTCAGAAAATACATATATTTTATACTCCAGCCACAAACTGTAGGCATAGACCAGACTAGTCTGACACTGATAATGGCTAGGGTCACACTTAGAAGGCACAATCCGAAAACCGCATCCATTACCAGATGAGGTTTTGGACTGTGCCTTCATACTTCTTAAAATTTGTCAAAATGCAATCCTCATTCCGGATCTGGATGCATTAATGCATCCGGTTTTGGAATGAGGATTTTTGCAATTTTCAAAACTGGATCCGGAACCGGATGCGATACCGCAAGGCGCATTTATGTGCCTTGCGGTACCGGATCCAGATCCGGTTTTGAAAATTGCAAAAATCCTCATTCCAAAACTGGATGCATTAATGCATCCAGATCCGGAATGAGGATTGCATTTTGACAAATTTTAAGAAGTATGAAGGCACAGTCCAAAACCTCATCTGGTAATGGATGCGGTTTTCGGATTGTGCCTTCTAAGTGTGACCCTAGCCTAATGCTCAAAACCGGATCAGGATGTAAAAAAAACCGCAAATGTGACACTAGCCAATGACTGCCTTCACACCACGAAATGTAGGCATAGACAATACTAGTCTGACACTGCCAATGACTGCCTTCACACCACTGTAATTGATTGACAGGTTTTTATTATGTGTGTACATCAGGAGAGACCTTTTAAAAATCAAAAGGGATGCAGTGAGAAGCTGGCCTGGGGTAGTGCTTGAAAAATTTCATTCAGACTATGGTTTCTACCAGTTGTTTAAATTATGTTTTCTCTGAAATGCCAGGTCATATGAAATGCATATAAGCATCCAGGCTCTGAGGCTGGGGTCACACTTGAAATTGCAATTGCAGTTACCGCATCCAGATTTGGATGTGGTAACCGCAATTGCCTTCACACACATTTTAGGAACAAAAGTTGTTCCCAAGCCGGAATTCGGCAACCGGATTGCTCTGAATATGCAATCCGGTTGCCGGATACTTTGTTCAACCCTGCTGCCGCAGGGATAAAAAAGGGTTAATGTTGTTAAAAGATGCGGGCAACATGTCTGTAGGGAGTGCCCACCCCCTACAGACATGCTGACCACACAGGATGGCATGTCAGGGGTTAACTATTGTCGCTATTGTCGGCTTTCATTCATTCTTTCTATAACAAGCTGCTGGCAGCAGCATCAGGACCACAATGCTACGCACTTTGCGTAAGCATTTTACAGTATAGCATCCTCAATGAGGATGCTGTGCTGTAAAATGTTAATGCTAAGTGCGTAGCATATTGGTCCTGATGCTGGGAGCCGGCGGCTTGTTATAGAAAGAATGAATGAAAGCCGACAATAGCGGCGATGGGATTAACAGCTAAGTTAACCCCTGACATGTCGTCCTGAGTGGACAGCATGTCTCTAGAGGAGGGTGGAGACCCCCTAGGGACATGTTTCCCACATGCATTCTTATTACTTAACCCTTTGTTCATCCCTGCGGCAGCAGGGATGAACAAAGTCGCTGGCTGCTGCAGGCGTTCACATATGCCTTGCGGCAGCCGCATGTGCTCCCATAGAAGCCCATTATAACAAATCTGCTGTGCCAGGGATACCGCTCCGAAAACTGCAGCCTGCATGATTTTTCACGCAGGCTGCAAATCCGGATGCGGTAACCGGATTGCATGTAGTGCAATCCGGTTGTTATAATGGGCTCCTATGTGCTGCGGTTCCTGATCCGGTTTTGAGCATTTTTACTGCTCAAATCTGGATCAGGATCTGCATAGCCCTGCCGCAGATGTGACCCCAGCCTGATTCTTGTTACTCGTGGTTTGGGCAGCATGAATCAACTGACATGTTCCCTAAACTATTTAGTGTGATCAGGACTTCATAAGTAGGGGCAACGACGAGCAGGAAAGCTATAATACGTGCAGGGGATGTAATCGCATAAGGACCTCGAAGACTAGGGTAGTCCTTTTGCCCCAAATGAACATACTGTTACTATTAAACATAGTCCAAAGGTATCCAGCACAACATCTTGGTTAAAAAGTAAGTTTTATTTAAATCCTCTTTAAAACATGGCAAGTAAATAGGCAAAAAGGGTAGCAAATCCCAGAAAAAACATTTTTAGCAGTTTTACACATTTCAACCCTTAATTATTATTTTTATCATTATTTATTTATATAGTGCCATTAGTTCCATGGCACTTTACATGTGTAAGGGCAGACGAGGACAGAAACGTAAAATGATGACAGTCAAATCATACAGGTACAGTAGGTCAGGGGAACCTGTCCATGAGGGCTCACAGTCTATAAGGGGTGGGTGGGGAGACAGTAGGAGGGAGAGAGATGAGGGTGAGATGGTGCGGTGGATTAGGTCTCAGTGTGGGTTGTAGGCTTGAAGGAAGAGGTGTGTCTTCAGGTTTTTCTTGAAAGTTCCCAGGGTAGGGGAGTGTCTGATGTGGTGGGGAAGAGAGTTCCAGAGTATGGTAGATGCACGAGAGAAATTTTGTATGCGGTAGTGGGAGGAGGAAATGCAAGGGGAGAAGAGGAGGAGTTATTGAGAGAAGCGCAGATTGCATGAGGGGAGGTATCGGGAGACCAGGTCAGAGATGTATGGAGGGGACGGGTTGTGTATGGCCTTGTATGTCATGGTTAAGGTTTTGAACCAAAATCTCTGGGAAGCAGGGAGCCAGTGAAGGGCTTGGCAGAGGGGGGAGACAGGGGAGTAGTGGGCAGATATGTGGATGAGTCAGGCAGCGGAATTGAGGATGGTTTGGAGAGGTGCAAGGAAAGAGCAGATTCGGGTAATGTTTTTGAGCTGGACTCGGCAGGCGGTGACGAGGGCTTGGATATGGGGCTTGAAAGAGAGGGAAGAGTCGAGTATTACCCCGAGGCATTTGACGTGGGGGATTGTTGAGAGTGTGCAGTCGTTAATAGTAATGGATAGGTCGGGTAGGGGGGAGAGCGACTTGGGTGGAAGACGATGAACTCAGTTTTGTCCATGTTTAGTTCTGTGAAGTGAGCAGAGTAGAAGGATGAGATGGCGGACAAGCATTGCGGAATTTTGGATAGTAGGGAGATGATGTCGGGGCCGGACAGGTAGACCTGGGTGTAATCGGCGTAGAGATGGAAATGAAGGCAGTGGGACTCAGTAAGTTTGCCTAGGCCGAGGGTGTAAATGGAGAAGAGCAGTGGTCTCAAGACCAAGCCTTGGGGAACTCCAACAGATAGGGGGTAGGATGAGGAGGAGGTGTGGGAGTGGGTGACGCTGAACGTCCGGTCCGTTAGGTAAGAGGAGATCCAGGGGAGGGCTAGGTCAGTGATGCCAAGAGATTCTAGAATTTGAAGTAGAAGGGAATGGTCGACAGTATCGAAGGCAGCGGAGAGGTCGAGAAGGAGGAGAATGGAGTAGTGTCGTTTGCTCTTGTTGGTCAATAGGTTGTTGGTGACTTTGGTTAGGGCTGTTTCGGTGGAATGGTGGTGTCAGAAACCGGATTGTAGGCGGTCAAAGAGGTAGCAGGAGGAGAGGTGGGAAGACAGTTTCGAATAGACGTGTTGTTCAAGTAATTTTGAGGCGAAGGGGAGAAGAGATATGGGGCGATAGTTGGAGACTGCTGCAGGGTCGAGGGAAGGTTTTTTGAGGATGGGCGTGTTTAGGGCATGTTTCAAGGATGAGAAGAAGACACCGGTAGTAAGTGATATGTTGAAGAGATGGGTTAGGGCAGGGATGAGGACTGTGGTGAGGTTAGGGATGAGGTGGGAGGGGAGTGGGTCGAAGGTACAGGTGGTGAGGTGTGATCGTGCTAGAAGGGAGGAGAGGTGATCTTCTGTTATGGGGGAGAAACTTCCTTTGGACGAGGGGGGTTGGGAGATGGAGGGGACAGAGAATCGAAGATTTGTCTGACTTTGTCGATCTTCTATTTAAGAAAGTTGGCAAAGTTGTCGGCGGAAATGAGGGGAGAGGGAGGAGGTGCAGGGGGACGGAGTAGAGAGTTAAACGTTTTGAATAGTGGCTTGGGGTTGTAGGACAGGAAGGTTATTAGAGAGGAGAAGTAGGCTTGTTTTGCGGTGATGAATGCAGTCTTGAAGTCGTTGAGGGACTGTTTGTACAAGGCGAAGTTTGCTGGGAAGTGAGATTTATTCCATCTCCGCTCAGCCGCCCTAGACGTCCATCAAAGTTCTTTAGTGAGGGTGGTGAGCCAAGGTTGTCTGCATGCATGGGTTTTATTGTTGTATGAGATGGGGGCGACCTGGTCAAGGGCTGTGGTGAGGCTGGTGTTATAGAGGGTGGCGGCAGCGTCTTGAGAGGAATCCAAGTCTGGGAGAGGGAGGTGGGACTCAGAGAGTGAGTGGAAGTCAATGAGTTTAAGGTTTCTGCGGGGATGAGGGAGTTTCTGGAGAGGGGGGAGTGTGTTGGGGGAAAGATGGAGGAGAAGGGCAGCAGGTTATGGTCAGATAGGGGGAGGGATGAGTTTGTGAGGTCGGCGAGGGAACAGAGGCAGGTGAAGACAAGGTCTAGAATGTAGCCACCGTTGCGTATGGTGGAGGAGGTCCAATGGTATAGACCGAAGGAGGTTAGTAATAGGAGTCGAGAGGCAGCGGTGTGAGGGGTGTCAATGCGGCTGTTGAAGTCACCCATGATGATGGTCGGGATGTCGGAGGAGAGGAGGTCGAGAAGCTAGGTGGTGAAGTGGTCGAATAAGATGGAGGAGGATCCTGGGGGTAGACAACAGCCAGTTGTAGGTTGCAGGGGGAGAAGATATGGATGGAGTGTACCTAAAAGGAGGGGAGGAAGGCAGAGGGGGGGTGTAAATGGGGTGAAGGAGCAACTGTTGGACAGGAGTAGGCCAACACCTCTGCCACGGCTGTTGCTGGGGCAAGGGTTGTGAGTCCCCCATAGGAGAAGGCAGCGGGGGAGGCTGTGTTGGAAGGGGTGAGCCATGTTTCGGTGATGCCAAGGAAAGAGAGTTTGTTGGAGATGAAGAGATCATGGATGAATGAAAGTTTATTGCATAATGAGCGGGCATTCCAAAGTGCACCGGATAGGGGGATTGGGCGAGCGGGGGCTGGGGAAATGGATGTAAGGTTGCAGGTGTTGTGGGTGTTTGTAGTGGGGAGGGGGTGAGTGGTAGAAGTGACTGTGGGGATGTGGTGGGGACCCAGGATTAGGGTCTTACTCATCCGATTCAGCTTTGAAACACGTAAAGACTGCTAAACATGTTTTTCTGGGATTTGCTACCCTTTTTTACCTATTTACTTCTCATGTTTTAATGAGGATTTAAATAAAATTTACTTTTAACCAAGACATTATGCTGGATACCTTTGGACTCTGATTATTACTGGCTTGAACATTTCTCCGACCAGCTTCTCTAATGACTGCACCAGCAGAGGAACTTGCAAGAGTGAGCTGAAATGTCTCTGTCTTTACTGTTACTATTAAACATCTGTGATAGTAGGGGCCCTGTGGGAGATTTGTCATTAAGGTCTACACACTTAATTACCCTCGTTTACAGTGGCATAACTTTAACAGATAGGGGAGAAGTGGACATTGATTTTATTATTCAAATAATATGATAGAAAGATTGAGAACTGTTCATGGACTGGCCGCACTTTAGGACTGAATAAGAGCCAGAAAGGAAGAAAAATTAGGGAGACCAGATTTTTAGTTTTTTGAAGGGCAAATGGAGTGGCAATGAGAAGGGCACTTTACTGCTACACTACTTTAAGAAGCTTGAATGGGACTACCTTAGTTTTGCATGGGCTAGTGCTTACAGAACCTCCCAATCTCATCACATTTCTTCTTCCAGGAGCATCTGCTCTCACAATTGATGGGTAGTTGCTGTAGTTTGGTCTGGACTAAGTAGATATTATGTTTGTGTTGCATTCAAATGGCAAATTAATTGAAATGATTTGAATAATTAACCTATCATAGTGTCAGATCACTTATTTAGGGTGATAATCTGCAGTAAATAATACACAGGCAACAGATAGAATAGCCCCATTGAATTTGGGCTCTTCCACATAGAGATCCGTGGTATATCAAATTGCACATCTGAGAATCCAATAAGTTAAAAATGTCTCCATCTGTAAATATTTATCTGTATTATGACTTTTGCAGGTTTGATATTGAAAGAAAAGAGGCCCTGTTAGAACTATAAAAGATATCCGGATATGCCAATCAATAATAAACCCCTAGATATCTTGGCATCCATACATTCCTCACTTCATCAACACTCTGAAGACAAATGTTTGCAATGACAGATGGTGAGGTGATAGAGATTAGCAGAGAAAGAAGTCTTCATTCAAGCTAAGGACCCCTATTGAGCTCCGCAATTACTGACAGGAGAGGTCTGTTTTACAGGAATACACAATTCCTGCTGTTTGTGGATTTAGGTGCAGAGATTGCAATTTCCAGAGATTGTTCAAACAAAACTAGCAGTCCGACCAGCACTGTGATGTCATACAGAAGTATTGAAGTACCATATATCCAAGCCATACACACATTATGGCTAGGGTCACAGGAAGGCACATTGCAATTATTGCATCCAGATCCGAATGAGGTAATCTCATGTCCCTTCAGACACATTTTGCATTCAAAATTCAAAATAAGTTCCTAAACCCGCATCCAGTAACTGGATTGCTCATAATGTGCAATCCGGTTGCCAGATGCTTTATTCATCCCTGCTGCTGCGGGGATGAACAAAGGATTAATGTTAATATTATATGTGGGCAACAAGTCTCCAGGGAGTGTCCACCTTCCCTAGAGACATGTTGTCCAAAAACTGTGGCATGTAAATGGTTAATGTCTATTATTACATTACCGCCGCTATTGTCGGCTTTATAAACTTCTCAATGAAAGCTGGCGGCTCCTCGCTGTAAGGAGGATTATCAGTATGTAATGTGTGTAAGCACATTGCAGGGCAGCATCCTCAATAAGGAGCTGACCCTCTGCTTACGCAAATTGCGTACTGTATCCGCCGCTAACCATGGTGCTGAATCCTTAAACATCAATTCTATGGCCAGCGCACCGGAGTTTCAATGTGCACTGGCCATAGAAGTGATGTTTAAGGCTACAGCACCATGGATAGCGGCTGGTATAGTGCGCAATTTGCGTAAGCAGCAGGGTCAGCTCCTTATTGAGGATGCTGCCCTGCAATGTGCTTACACACATTACGTATTGATAATCCTCCTTACAGCGAGGAGCCGCCGGCTTTCATTGAGGAGTTTATAAAGCTGATAATAGCTGTGATAATGTAATAATAGACATTAACTATTGACATGCCACAGTTTTTGGACAAAGCATCGGCAACCGCAAGCATTCACATGTGCCTTGCGGTAGCCGGATGGGCTCCCATAGGCGCCCATTATACCAGCCCAGCAGTGGTTTTGAAACCGCTCCGAAAAACGTTGCCTGCATGATTTTTCACGCAGGCACGAAACCGAAATGCGTGAACCGGATTACATTAAGTGCAGTCCAGTTTTATAATGGGCGCCTATGGGCTGCGGATCCAGATCCGGTTTTGAGCATTTTTAATGCTCAAAACTGGATCCGGATGGCAAGATACACCGCAAATGTGACCCTAGTCTATATCCTCAGAGTTGTGGGGATAAACCATACATACACCTTGATCCTGATTACTCTTAGCACCCTGGGGTGGGGAGATACAGAGAAAGGCCAGCAGACGTCAGGTAGGGAAGATGTGTTTGTTCTCACACCGTAAAGGTGACCTGGCCTGATTTGATGGCACAGAACCATCTCCCTAGGACATTCCAGTGGGAACATATGACTGATAGTAGGTTTTTTTTAAATTTCCAACCTCAGAGATCACGGGACGGATTTACAACCAGCCAGGTGGCAGGGAGAGAATGACCGATCGAGGAGATAAAAGGTATCCAAAATATTTCTCGATTATTCATTGCTAAGGAGCTCATGTTGCTTCACGTGCTGTGAGTAACTAAGGAACCCCTTGCTCCAAATGACTTCCAAATGACCTGCAGCAACAAGGAACTGGCAACTTAGGCCCCTTTCACATCAGCGTTTTTGCTGATTTGTGGCAGATCCAGCAGATTTACCGCATCTACGGCATCTGCTGCATAGCGGCTGCACTTGCGACACACTTGAGGTACACTTGCATTCATTCTCTATGGGACTTGCGACAAGTACGGCAAATGCAGTTTTTGCCGCGATCCAGCACTTGCGGCAGGTCAAAAACCGCAGCTAGCAGCGTTTTTTGACCTGTTGCAACTGCCACAAGTGCCGGATTGCGACAAAAAACGCATTTGCCGCACCTTTCGTAAGTCCCATAGAGAATGAATGGACCCTGCTGCAAGTGTACCGCAAGTGCAGCCGTTTCGCGGCTACTGCAGTAAATCACCAAAAACGCTGATGTGAAAGGGGCCTTACTTACATATTTCTGCATGTACCTTATGCAAATAGAGGTAAACGTTACATATCTGACTGTAATATCTGTATATCCACTGCGTAAATATTGTTTTTCTCTAGTGCACCATTAAGGCAATTAAATATATAATTTAACCCTGAGTGCTCTTCTATTTCGAACCATGAATCTCCATGTCGATGTTAACGGTTTAATTTTACATGCTACCTGGGCTGCTTTCTGGCCATAGACTGGGTTTATATCTAATGAGAAACCGGTAGCAGTACTACCATCCTTGCAGGACTCTGCTTTGCTGCTGTTAGAGAAAAGGGTCTCCCATCTTGTCAGGGTTGTGAGACAGCATGGTGTGATTGTGTAAATCACCCTCTGTCACTCGCCGTGCCTCCCTGTGCCCATATGGTCAGGGGGGACCAACCTAAAACTATGTGAAGCTGACCGTACATATCCCTGGAGGTGCGGAATGTCACATGTTGGGGGAAGTGACAACGTCGTATCGGTCTTTGTCTCTTTGATCCCGCTTTCATTTTTATTTAATTTCATTACATACGGTCACTACAGAGTAAGAATACTACTTTAGGGCAGACAAGCCAATGGACAATGGCATAATCCATGCATACTGGGATGTTCCAGCACTTATAGTGCTGCCAGCATTCTGATAAGGAGGAGCCGCCAATGGTAAAGAAGCAAATGGTAATTTACTAATCATAAGAAGAAGTTTATAGGCATATTAGACTCATATCAGCACCAAACGCAGTCTGACCTTGGAGAATGAAGGCAGCACTTTTCTATGGCTTTTGTGTGAAAGGACTGGTACACATTAAGCTTTTAATATCTGCTATGAGACATTATTTTCACTTTGAATAACAGAGATGTTTATGTGCTAGGCACCATTTATACCGAGATTATATTAACTGCTAACAACCTGAAACACTGAATGCTGTATTGTGTTCTGTAGTAACAATGTTACACTCTCTCATTATTGTAATAATATTGGAAATTAATTTGAGGTTATATCTATTACTTAGGTCATATTGCTTATTTCTTCATCATCTACGGAACATAATCATCATTACACTGCTACTCAATGCATATAAATGAAAGCACTTAAAAGAGTGAATGGGAACTGATAGGAGAATATGGGATATTAAAACCATCCACCCACTGCCTTAAAGATAAATTGCTCGATCTGTTACTTCATTTGCTGATCGTTAGGGAATTAATAGAAATATAGACCTGATGAGAAAAAGGTTATATTGAACTTTCCATATACGAGGATTGAATGAAAAGTAACGCCTCCACCTTCATAACTTGGGTTTTGATGGGAATATTTTAACTAATCAAACACACAAATAATCCTCTAAATGTAATTTTTAATGAATGATATTCACGTTCCCAGATAATCATCAGACAATTAAATACACTTCTGCCAACGATGAACAAGTTTTCTGAAGCCGTCACGGAAGAAGTCAACAATCTTTTTCCACAAGCGGCTTCTTACAATTCTCTCAACTTCTTCATTAGATGCATAGTGATGTCCCCGAAAATCTTTTATTATCGGAAACAGATGGAAGTCAAGAGGCGCCAAATCTGGACTGTATGGAGGATGCCGAACGGTGGTGAGCTTCAGTCTGTGAAAGTTCGCAGCATTGTGATGACAACACGATGCTCAAATCGCAATGAACAATCATCTGCAGATAGTTCCATTCCTTGCTCTGTAACAACACAGCCATTCATTGCTAAGGCTTCCCGCCAACTGGAGCTGTAGAACAAAGTCTACAGAACAATCTAGTACCTGCCGTATACCAGAGCTGCCATCTGCTGAGGAGTTAACGAAGGTGGAGGCATTACTTTTCATTCAACCCTCGTGTATAAAGAAATTTGAAATAAAGTAATAATTATGCTGAATAAAAATTGTTAGCAATTTTGATCTTAGCAAATTTAAGGAAAAACAGAGCAGTGCAATAACTTGAGTTCTTGTAGGTGGTATGGTGGCTCAGTGGTTAGCACTGCAGCCTTGCAGTGCTGAGGTCCTGGGTTCAATTCCCACCAAGGACAATGCCTGCAAGGAGTTTTTTATGTTCTCTCTGTGTTTGCATGGGTTTCCTCCCACATTGCAAAGACAAACTGATCGGATATTTAGATTGTGAGCTCCAAGAGAGACAGCATTACTGATGTATGTAAAGTTCTATGGAATTAATAGCGCTATATAAATGAATAAATATTATTAATATTGTAGCATTTATGGGACCCGATGGAGGTTACCAAATAATCTATATTATCAGACAAGTATAAAAAATGTTTGCAAAACTCATCTGTATGGTTGAGATTCAAGAGATTCAGAGTAATAAACATTTGCCACAAATTTTAGATAAAAATCGGCTCTAACAGAATTGGATTCTGTTGGGGGGGATGGCAGTCAGTTTGCTGGATTATTTTTATGTGGCGCCCCTGCGGGTATTAGCCACAGTATAAGATCATAATAGTTGCACTCACATAGAAAGCCATGCCACTGCACTACCACCTTTGGCCTGTAAGGGGAGCTCCAGAGACATCAGAGACTTCCCTAGAGATAAAACACCGGTCTGAGGTAGATTTTGAGACAGTTGGAGCCAGGAGCTCAGAGTGACAGGAGCTGCATTGAGTTCCTGAGAACTGAACTGACTGACAATTTTCTAGGGCCAAGCCATCGGTCTGAGGAGGAGAAAACTGATAAGAGGAACACTTTCAGAATCGGGTAGCATCATTATCTACCCTAGACAAAAAGCGCAGATACGGATACCGGATCCGTGGCTGCATTAGTTATATATAATACAGCAACCGGACAACGTGAGGTAACAACAAGCTTACAGGGCCAGACACAGCAACATACTAAGAGTTCAGCAGTACTCTCGGAGGGGGTAAGCAGAGAGAGACAAAGGACTTACCGTATATACTCGTGTATAAGCCGAGTTTTTCAGCCCAAAAATTGGGCTGAAAAGTCCCCCCCTCGGCTTATACACGAGTCACTATACGGGGTGAGTGTGGTGGGGGCTCTGTCCGGGTGCTGGGGAGGCAGGAGGAGGCGGGGGGAGGCTGCTGTATGAGCGGCCCCGTCACGTGGGGCCGCTCATTACATATGCACTGCATCCCCCTGTCAATCAGCGGCAGGGGGAGCAGTGCACATATGTGTATAATGCCCCCCAATCTGCTGGCACACGTCCCCCCTGTTGTAAGGCCCCCCCTGCTGAATACTTACCATCCCTGGTCTTCAGCAGCACCCCGGCGCCGGTCCTCTGTGCTCCGGTCCTCCGCGATCCCGTCCTCTGTGCTCCGCTCCACGGCTGCATCCGGGTTCCCCGCGCGTCGCCGACGCGATGACGTCATTGCTTCTGCGACGCGCGGGGAACCCGGATGCAGCCGTGGAGCGGAGCACAGAGGACGGGATCGCGGAGGACCGGAGCACAGAGGACCGGCGCCGGGGTGCTGCTGAAGACCAGGGATGGTAAGTAATCAGCAGGGGGGGCCTTACAACAGGGGGGACGTGTGCCAGCATTTGTGTGGGGCTGCAATACCACTGGGGCTGCTGTATACTGGGGCTGCAATACCACTGGGGCTGCTGTATATAGGGGCTGTATACTGGGGCTGCAATACCACTGGGGCTGCTGTATATAGGGGCTGTATACACCACTGGGGCTGCAATACCACTGGGGCTGCTGTATATAGGGGCTGTATACACCACTGGGGCTGCAATACCACTGGGGCTGCTGTATATAGGGCTGTATACACCACTGGGGCTGCAATACCACTGGGGCTGCTGTATATAGGGGCTGCTGTATACACCACTGGGGCTGCAATACCACTGGGGCTGCTGTATATAGGGGCTGCTGTATATACCACTGGGGCTGCAATACCACTGGGGCTGCTGTATATAGGGGCTGCTGTATACACCACTGGGGCTGCAATACCACTGGGGCTGCTGTATATAGGGGCTGCTGTATATACCACTGGGGCTGCAATACCACTGGGGCTGCTGTATATAGGGGCTGCTGTATACACCACTGGGGCTGCAATACCACTGGGGCTGCTGTATATAGGGGCTGCTGTATACACCACTGGGGCTGCAATACCACTGGGGCTGCTGTATATAGGGGCTGCTGTATACACCACTGGGGCTGCAATACCACTGGGGCTGCTGTATGTAGGGGCTGCTGTATACACCACTGGGGCTGCAATACCACTGGGGCTGCTGTATATAGGGGCTGCTGTATACACCACTGGGGCTGCAATACCACTGGGGCTGCTGTATATAGGGGCTGCTGTATACACCACTGGGGCTGCAATACCACTGGGGCTGCTGTATATAGGGGCTGCAATACCACTGAGGCTGCAATACCACTGGGGCTGCTGTATATAGGGGCTGCTGTATACACCACTGGGGCTGCAATACCACTGGGGCTGCTGTATATAGGGAGTGCAATACCACTAGGGCTGCTGTATATACCACTGGGGGCTGCTGTATATACCACTGGGGGCTGCTGTATATCATACTGCTGGGGCCTGTATACCACTGCTGGGGGCTGCATACCTGTGCTGGGGTCCACCCTCGGCTTATACGCGAGTCAATAGATTTTCCCAGGTTTTGGGGCAAAAGTAGGGGGGTCGGCTTATACACGGGTCGGCTTATACACGAGTATATACGGTAAGTTGCCTGTTGAGTGGGACCCAGAGAGGACAGATTTGGGCCAGCAGCCAGTTCACACACGGTAGCAGGGCCACACAGACAGCGCAAGCAGGAGGTAAAGGACCCGGTGGGCCTGAGCAACTGAACCCCTATTGCAGACTCCGGAGACGGGACTTGTTGTATTATAGTTTGGTTGAAAGTAAACCAGTTAAACTTCATCTGTGCCTCAGCCTCTGATTTAACAGCTACCATCTATCCAGGATTGGGACCATCACCGTTGAGAGAATTTGCTGTGAATCAAGTAAGTGTCTGTGCCCTTAACATCTCCTCACCAGACTTCCATCTTCATCCATCATTAACATTAATATCACCTGTCCAGGGGACCCTACAGCCCTACCCGGAAAAGGGCTATACCATCTCAGCTGCCTATCACCATCATCCCCTGGCCAGTACAAGGCAGCGGTGGCCATATATAGCCACATTATTCCGGGTGGCGTTACGACAATAACATCTACAAACTTTATAAATTATATAAACTTCTAAATCCCCTGTAAATACCCCCCTTTAGGAGTGTGCCAGCCTGGGGCCACGGCCTGGGTCCAGCCACCAGTGACTCCCCCAAGGAAAGGGACCCTGCGCCGGGTATCCCGGTCCCCTAAGCTGGGCAGCACATTTACATTTGGGAAGTTAAAATAAAGCAAAATATTCCTTCACCACTCACCTATCCTGCTAATGTAGCTCACAAAACCTTTCCTGTGATTCCGGTCTTGTTCTCCTAAGTTCTCACTTTTTAGCAACTCTCATACTGATTAGGCCTCATGCAACAACATGATTAACTATGCAGAACTTGTATTTTTCAGTAGATGTTAATGGAGATTCATTGGGATTGTAACGTCCGTTTGAGTTACAGGTAAATAAGGGAATCCTGGACAGACTAAATTCAAACCACAATGTAAGGCAGAACCGCCGAGATACCCAGGCACCCTTTAACCCCTATACAAGGATCTAGCTTCACTGCAAGGTCCAGGGGGTTTCTGCCGATAGATGGGTTGCAGTCCAGGAATAGAAAAGTCGCCATACAGGGTCAAACCCGGGAGGTCAGAAAACTACAAAATTGTTAGGCTGAAGAATCATACAAAAACAACCAGAGGTCAATCCCAAAAATCAAAGCTGGATAAAACAAATTAACCAGGGAATATATCTGGCAACCAGCAGGAGCACACAGAGGATTCAAACAGACCACAGTATTTCCTAATTGGCTGAAGTCATAGGCCTTGTTCACACACATGAGCTTTTTTGACCATCTCTGCATTTTTTGGGCTGTTAAAAAAAACGCAGGTGCGTTAACGCAGGTGCATTTGAGTGTACATGCGTTTTTCACCTACACTTGCAGTTTTTTCCCCCAGGCACATATAGGCACCTGCGTTAACGCATGCGTTTCCCATAGGACCCCATGTTAAAAAAACGTATGCGTTTCTATAACATGGGCCCCTATGGGAAACTTATGCGTTTTTAAATGGCACATTTATGCACCCAGCGTTAACGCTAGCGTTTTTGCCTGCGTTTTTGAAGAAAAAATGACAAAGTCCAAAAAGGATTCTAATCCTTTCAGACAAACAAGGGACATTTTTTAGCACTCTTAAAAAAACCCATGTGATTTTAGGAGTGCTAAAAAAAACGCAAATTGTGTGTGAACAATGCCATAGTTAACGACTTCAGCTGGGCAGCCATGCACCACATCCACAAGTCAGACTACTACATCACCAACCCCACCTCTGGAGTGAACACATTGGTGGCAGAAGCAGAAGTTGCAGGAGGAGACTCTGAGGATGTGACAGTGGTATTTCAAACAGTTCACAAAAAATGACATTGGTCATAAGGCTTTCAGGAGGAAGGTCTTTTCAAAGAAGATGACCAGTAAGTATAATATATGATGGTGCAGAAAATTTGTCTCCAGAAATGATTTTCATTGGATATTATTTGGGAAATGAGAAGTAGAAATTATGGCAACACAATGTATTTATAGCTTAAAGGGAACAGGTCAGGTCATTTTTACCTCCCAACCTATCACTACCTGTCCCCGCACCTTCCTAGCACATCACTAACCATCCCTGACTGACCTAATAGTGTCCTACATTTGCTGTGAAAAATCACTTTGTTACTTATATTTTCACTTGCAAATGAAACATCCAGGTTACGATCTGTAGCTTGATTGGGCGGTCTCCAGGGTTCTGTCTCCCCTCCTCACTGCTGTTATCATGCCCCATTGGGAGTGAGAATTCATCTTCCAGCACACTCCTGATTTGAATTTCCCACCTCCTTCTTCCGGGTACTATATACTGGCCGGACATGGGCAACGGTTAATTTTCCAGCAGGCCAACCCCCTAGACATCTTGCCAGAGCTGCCAGGGATGGTTTAGTTCAAATCACATCCATGTGTGTGAATGGCCCAGTCACCGAAATCCCATTGAGAATCTGGGGCAAGACTTGAAAATTGCGGTTCAAAGATGTCTCCATCCAATCTCACTGAGATAGCGCTACTGTGCCAAGAAGAATGGGCAAACATGTCAACATCTAGATGTGCAAAGCTGGTAGAGAAATCCCCCAAAAGACTTGCAGCAGTAACTGCAGTGAAAGATGATCCTACAAAGTATTGACTAAAATTATATTTTTTAATATGTTTAGAAAACCATGAATCATTTCCTTTGTACGTCACAAATACCTATGTATATACATAAATTTCACTATGTCCAGGCAGGTTCATAAGTAATTCACATTGCTCATCAGACCATGAAGGATTCCTATATTGACTTTGCTTAAGTTCCTGTAAGAGAACCAGTATACGGTATATATATTGAAGCTCTTATGTTCTAAATAATTGATGATGGGATATTTTATAATATTTATTGCATAATTTAAAATATTAAAAAAACCCTGACTGCTATACTTTTTGACCTGTTGATGTCAGAATCTATGGCTGGGAAGCAATTACTTCTGATACAAATGTTTGTCTGAGCTCTGATGCCACAGCACAATATACTCAAACTGCTGCGCTCCCATGAATATTTAATGGTCAGAAGAAGGGCCTTTTCAAGCATCTTCCACTGCCAGGAATGATGCATCACCAATTAATCAATGTGATTTCTAATGCTTAAGTCTTTGAAGTTCTTGACCTAAACAAATAAAATATTAACACAGTCCCCATCAGCATCTTGAATTTTCCCTTCTGAAGCCTTGAAGAAATGCTGTGTCTTGTGTTCAATTACAAAAGTGTTGGGGAATAAGTAACAGCTGAGCATTGGATGCATTACATTAGTGCTTAGTTGTTCTGTTGGACAATGTGTAATGAGGAGATATGGATGTAGAGCAGTAACTCTCAATCTGGGGCTCTTGAGTAACTTCCAACATTTCTAGACAGATGACCTGACCACTTTTGTAGATCAATAAATGATTCCACTTTTCTTGCACAGCATCTTGTTTAAAGAAGGCTCCCAATAAAGGTAACCTGTAATCTCCCTTATGCCCTTCAACCCAGCAGCAGTGACATGTGTACACCAAAATACCCTACCCAATGAGCCCTGTCTAATGCTATTTACTAAAATCTATTCTTAAAAAAGCATTAATAAAGTGTGGTTTCCCTATGCTAAATAGAGTTTTGACTAGTCGACTAGGCGTTGTTTCCCCAGACTGGTTGGCCCTCTTTCCAAGTTATCATGTCCAAGAGTCAGCATCATTGCAGCTCCTGGAGATCCTGCGCATGTGCATGTGCATGTGCACATTAGTGCGGTGCTGAAGTTGGGTATATGTATCCTGGCTTCATTGAGGCATACTGCACATAATTGGAAGTGCAGAAGATGTTTTTCTGCTCATTCGAAGGGCACCTCTCTGAAGCCACAATGCCTACACCCAGCTACAGGGGTGCACTAACTCTGCCAAAATAAGCCATACACTTGCACAATATTTCCAGGAGCTGGCAATGACCTGGTTTATGAATACCAAGTTATCACACCCACAGGAGCATGGAAAGAGGGCAGACTGGTTTGGAGAACATTGCTGCTCTCTTGACTAGTCAAAGGCCTAATTAACATTTGGAAACTGCACTTTATAATAGCTTTTTTTGCACATTAATTTAGTAAATAACATTAAACAGGGTTGGTTAGGAAGGGATTTTGTGAATGCCACATTTTTATTTATTAAATATGTGTACTCATCTACTGCTGCTCTCAATGATGTCAGTCCACCACTGCTCCAAATTGCTTCTCAGTAATGTAATCGCAATTACGACTAACCTGCTCACTCATAACTCGATGTGTGAACCTGATCTTATACAGTTTAAGTCTATGAAGGCTTTCTCTGATGCTCCATAGACTTAAATTTGTAAAAGTTACTTCTGGGCCACACAGAGCTTAGCATGACCCGGACAGTCTGCAGAGCGGCTACATCATGTGATGAACGGTGCTGGACACCGGAGAGAGCAGCAGTAGGTGAGTATATTAATCCACTCACACTACATTACATTACATGCATATTTGCATATATTTAATGAATAAAAAAACAAATGGGAGGCTTCTTATACACTAGTGAGTTTTGCATTATCGGATATACTTTTGAACTCTGTAGTAATGAAAGCTTAACCTTTAAGCATTTCCATCATACTATTAGGTAGAGATCCACTGCTGATGGCATGACAAAGGGATGTCATGTATGGATTTGACATACATGAACCCTGTGTGGTGGCACATGGAATACCTACGGGGTATATCTCACATCCATATTTAGTAATGCTCTTCCCATAGTGCCTACATGGCAATGCATTCACCATAGATGGGGTGAGGACCTCTAAAAAGGGATGGAAAAATTAAAGAACCTTTAAATCCATAACTATTATCCTTTGTGCTTTTCCTCATAAAACCGAAGATTGTAGGTAGAGTATGGATTCAGGGCATTTTATGGGTGCCGTGATACATTAATCTGAACTACAGCGCCATGTGTGAAGCCGAACTATCATTTCTATACTAAGCAGTTCTACATCACATTTTAGAGACGTTGCTTCTCTGTCATAACGCCACACATATTCACAGATTTCCTTTTATGTTTGAGCACATCATGTTTTATTGATGTGTTACCTGTCTTTGTAACTGATCAAATAGCGATGTTTTGAAATATGATAGATGTAAAGGCAAAGAAGCGGTTATATTTTTAGCATTCAGTGTGATACGTAAAGTAGGATCTTGCCCTAAAATGTGAGTCATTTACATAAAGGAGGCTGAGATACAGCAGTCATCTGCTGGAGATGATTTCAAGAATTGTCTTTGGTTTCCAAAGGAAGGTGATTTAATTGAATAAATACCTGGGTTTGGTTATCTGGTTTATTTTTAAGTTGACTAGGTATTGTATATCACACACACTGTGTGCACAATTATCGGGGACGACTGGTTTCACACTACCAGTTTTCAGAATCCATGTGAATCCAGCTGAAGCCGATTGCACCCACATCCAGTTTCTGCCCCATTGATTTTCAAAGGGACCACAGGAACTTGCGGGTGCATCCAGCTGTACAGTTCCTCCTGGATCTGGGTGTCCATGGTTTTTAATTGAGACCTAAAATGCAATTTGTAATGATTTAAGTGATCATTTGATAACCAAGAACACCCTGATCCGGTGAAATGCTCGTTAAAATATAATGGTGTTCTATGGAAACAGGATCCATCGGAATCCAGATCCCGCAGGATCAGGACGCCCAATCTGTTTTTTTGACTGAGCATGCGAAGAACCAAGTTTTAAATGACACATCCACAAGAAAGCATGTCATTTTCCACCGAATCAATCTAAAAAATGAAAACAACTGATGCAACTCGATGCTCCCGCCCCATATTATCATTGTTCCGTGAGATGGATCAGTGATAATACAGATACGGGTGCATCCAGTTGCATCACGTTTTACAATTGTGGAGAGATCCAGGATTCTAATAACCGGTAGTGTGAAACCAGCTTAAGTGAGTACGATCACATTATGTCTGAACAATATCTGTGCGTCACCATAAACTATAACCATCAAAACACCGCCAGATACCTCTATAAAGAGTGCTGTAGGTGCTCTAGTGAATTTGTACACACAACTAGTTAAATAGGCAAAATTTCTCTTTAGTGTTTAAAATTATTTATTTAACATTTTTTTACTTTACATTTTTTACAAGGATACCATAATAAGTAGGTTTAATGGGCTAGACCACACATTAATTCGTATTCACATTTGCAACAGGAACCACATATGGATGCACATGCATATCATTTATCAGCACTAATATAGCAATGTTACTTCGGAATGCTATTGAAAAATATTCCGTATAGAAAAATCATACAGGACTAATCTCCTGCCTGAAGGACACCTTACTGCTACACTGGATAGACGCTCACTGGATTGACGTAAAACCCAGCTAACTATATATCCCCCTCATGACAAGTTGTTGCAAATTGCTACAAAGTATTTAAAAAGTTCTCTTACCTGTATACAGGTACTGTCAGTGCTTAAATAAGAGTCCTGTGTGGCTGTACCCCACCGCCTACACTCATTTCAAAGTTCTTTTCTTCTTAAGTTTCCTCTTCCTTCAGAACTTAAAAACATGTGTAGGTGGCGGGGTATGAGTACAATTATTAAATGTCCCTCTTAATTACCTTGCCTGTTTTTGGGACAAATTATCCCCATCGACGCCATTCTAACCCCCCAAAAAAGCATCACAAACTGGATGGTATTCACACAGTCTGGTGAGGATGCTTTTTTACTGCAATTTCCAGAGCAAAAATGCTTTAAGGCAAGGGTCAGACTTGTGTCTGCCCCTGAGCACGGCCAATCCATCAGAAACTTAGTTTCTGCACGGAGCAGCACATAGCGTTACCAGCAGGTAACACTATGCACCGCCACGCTTTGTATCTCTATGGCAATCGGACGTTTACCGCAGCCGCCGGCTCCACAGAGATCTCCAGGATATGCACTTTTGCAGAGCGCACAGGAAAACGCTGCAGACCGCTCTTCCTGCTGGTAACGCTATGTGCTGCTCCATGCAGAAACTAAGTTTCTGACAGTTTGGCCAGGCTCGGGGCACTTCTGACCCTAGCCTAACACTCACTCTCCCTGGTAAGAAACAGTGATGTCTTCCTTTCGTGCACCAGCAGGAGCTGCGAGATGTGACTACAAGGTTTGTGTCCCATGTGACTCAGGCTGTCACATGATGCAAGGTCCTGGAAGTACCATTCACACAGGTCCTGCTGGATCCCGGGAGGAAGAAATCACCAGAGCTCACGATTGGCTCACTGGGGAGGGTGAGAAAGTGTGTGTGTCTGTCTGTCTGTGTCTCCTTATTAGTACACAAACACGGCACAAATGCAATATGTTTATGTTGCTTTTTTTTCACAGCTGCTGACAAAGGCTAGGGTCACACTTGGCTGCGTTTTTCAGGATGTTTTTGGCAGGCTGCGTTTTTGATGTTAGGTCTGCAGCAGCCTTAAAAAACACAAGCAAAAATGCATGCAAAAATGCATGGTACCATTTAGTGCTATGCGTTTTTGCATGTGTTTCCCACAGGGCCCATGTTACAAAAACTCATGCGGTTTTGAAAATTACCAAAAATGCACCAAAAAACGCAGCATGCAACGAAAAAGTATCCAACAAATGCATGGCACTTTGGCCCTGTGTTTTTTGCATTGGGGCCTATGGATGCGTTTTTCCATGCGCTTTTCACAAAAGACAAGTGTGAAAAATGCATGGAAAAAACGCATCCACGACGCCAGTGGGACCCTAGCCAAACACAGTATATAAAAAATATTCAGTGAGCACATAGCCTTAGGCTAGGGCCACACTGAACAGTGCCCTTACGTTAAGTGGATGCAATTACTGCAGAGCCTTGCCTGCTGTAATGCACACCGTTAATGTCGGGGGCTGCCTGTGAACGCTGCTCCATAGTAACCCGATCGATGTTTACTATGGATGCTGCCACACAGGAAGCCCCAGGAACTGCGCATTAGCAGAGGGCCCAAGAAAACGTTGTCAGCAATGCTTTCCTGTGCACTCTGCTAATGGGCAGTCCCTGGGGCTTCCTATGTGGCAGCATCCATGGTAAACATCGGGTTACCTTGGAGCAGTGTTTGTAGGCAACCCCCGATGTTAACGCTGGCTGTTACTGCAGGCTGAGCTCTGCAGTAACGATATCCATTTAACGAGGGGCACCTGCTAAGTGTGGCCCTAGCCTAACTTTTCACAGACCAAATGGATGGGCTTGTGGCTTGATGAGTAATAGGCACATAGGCTAGGGTCACACTTGTGTCATGCATCCACTAAACCAGGGGTGGGGAACTCCAGTCCTCGAGGGCCGTAAACAGTGCATGTTTTCAGGATTTCCTTAGTATTGCACAGGTGATAACATAATCACTTGCATTGGTGATGATTCCAATCCCTGTGCAATACTAAGGAAATCGTGAAAACCTGAACTGTTTGCGGCCCTCGAGGACTGGAGTTCCCCACCCCTGCACTAAACGGATGCGTTTTTTACATGTGCAAATGTAAAAAAGCATGTGTTAATGCACCCATAGGCTGCAATGCAAAAAATGCATTGCAAAAGTGCATTGCGTTTGACACTATGCATTTTTGCAAGGTCCACTAAAAACATGGTCTGCAAGGTTTTATGTTGCTTTTTCAAAAATGCATGTTTTTTTCAACATGGCAGTTTATGGCAAACGCATTAGTTATCGCATGGTACATAAATGTACCATGAGATAACACATGCGTTAAGGCATGCGTTAAAAATTAACACAAAATGCAATGTAAAAAAACGCACCCTTTAACGGATATGTCAAAAGAATGCATGCTCCAAGTGTGACCCTAGCCATAACTCCATTTTGGCTCAGATAACAGGAAGGTTGAGATGACTATTGCTATGGGCTGGAATGATTAAAGAAAAATTATATATAATTTTTTTAAATGTATTTTTATATTTTTTTAGCGAGTGAAAGAAGTATTGAACACATCACTAATTTCCCAAGAAAATATTTTTCTACAGGTTCTATTGACATACATTTCTTATCAGATGTCTGTAGCAACTCACCCAAGCCACATAGGCAGAGAAATCAAACCATATTTAATTATGTGAAAAAATAATGAGAAAGAATACAGGGAAAGAGTCTTGAACATGCTTACTGAAATGTATTTAATACTTCGTACAAAAGCTTTTGTTGGTGATGAAGCTTCAAGAAACTTCTGGCATACATTGCTCAGTTGTGATTTTCCCCATTCTTCAGCACAAACACTCTTGACATCCTGAAGGCTTCTTCTAAGAACTCTTAAGGCAACATCACACGTGGCGACATCGCCGCCAATTACATAAGCGACGTAGGGGCATGGCCTATCGGCGGCGACATCGCCTCTACGTCGCCTAATGTAAAGGGGTGATGTCGGCATCTCTGAGCGGTCGCCTGGTTTCAGAGCAGTGCTCTAAAACCAGGTGACCATTATGGGGCAATGTGCACACATTGCCCCATGTAAATGATCGCCAGTGAGCTGACAAGCGATGGGCGCCATAGGCTCCCATTGTCCTGCATCGCCGCTGGGGTTTTGAGATACTCCGGCGGCGATGCTGCCTCCCAGCTCACCGACCCATTGCCGGAGATGTCTCCCCGTGTAAACGGGGGGGGGGGGGTGGCGAAGTTGGCGGGGTGCCAAAAACGTGCAAGCTCCCGCCTGTCGCCGCCGACATCTCTGGCGGTGTCGCATGATGTAATGGCACCCTTAGCTTGCATGCACACGATGGGTATATGCAGCGTTTTGGGCGCAGGGTCTTGCCGCTGCATCCAAAACGCTGCGTAGTACAGTACTAGAATAGTGAATGGGATTTCAAGAAAACCCATCCTCACTATGCTTAACCCGACTGCAGCGTGTTTGGAGCTGCGGTGCGGGTTGCCAGCAGTCCGCTCCTCTGCAGCATGTTTATTTCATGCTGCGGAGTCAGAAGCGGCTGCCATTAGGTGACTGGAGGGAGAAGCCACCCCTCACCCGCCGCACATGGCTTCCCTCAAGTCTGGAGGAGCTGCATTCAACACGCAGCTCCTCCGGACCGTGTGCACGCACCCTTAGCTTTAGTTTCTTCCATAAATTTTCTATTGGATTCAGGTCAGATAATGGTCTGGGTCATTCTAGTAGCTTTATCTTCTTTCTCCGAAACCAATTAGGAGTTTCCTTCGCTGTTTGTTTGGAATCATTGTGCTGCGAAAATGTTTCATTTTTATTAGTGATGAGTGGGAACTAGAAATATCTAGTGCCGGTCGGACTCATGGATAGGCTCAACTAGAGTACCAAATACAATGCAAGTTGATGGGAAATTCAGGCATTTTTCTGGGATACCATAACAGGGGCAGGAAAAATGTTGAAATGGATGGAAACAGTGCTCAAATGGAATGGAAACAGTATGGGGAAGAAGCCTGGATGCATCTCTGACTCCTAGGTCACTACTGGGAACAATGTTGTCAGAGTATTAGGGCCACTTTACACACACCAACCTCTGTGTCCAACTTTTGAACAGATCTCTGGTTACAATGAAATCATGGACACATTGTTACATTTGTACACAGCCACAAAATGGAACAATGTGTCCATGGTTTCACTGCAACCAGAGATCTGTTCAGAAGTTGGTCACAGAAGTTGGTGTGTGTAAAGTGGCCCTTAGGCTGTGTGCACGAGTTGTGTTTTTATGACTTTTTTATGCATATTTATTTCAGATTTGTAACAAAATTTGAAGAAAATCGTAATACCAGCAAAGTCAATGAGAATCCTGATTCACAATGCAGATATTGCTTATTTGTAACTTGCAAATTTAGAGCACAAAATAATCTGCAGCATGTCAAATCTTTGGTTATGTGCACATGTTGACTATTTGGTTGAAGTAATTTTTGTGTCATTTCTGCATCTCTTGGTAGGAATAATCCACCAGCAAAAACATGTTTCTTGCCTCATTTTTGAATACTTTTGATGCATCTTTGCGTACATTTTTGCTTGCGCTATTCACCTGAATTTTTTAAGCATTTTTTGATGCCAAGGAATGACATTGCAGTCATTGGGGTTTAAAAACACAAGAAAAACACAGGTGAAAAAAACTGCAGAAGTGCATTCAAAATAGGCCAAAAAGTGGCAAAACCTGCATTTATGCTGCTGCATTTTTTCTGCCAAGAGATGCATAAGTGGTGCAGAAATTTCTCCGACCAAATACTCAAGACATGCGTATACCCTTACAGCCCTTTTATAGCTATATCACTGTTGCAACTTAAAAAGAAAAGTGCCTTTAAGCGCTACATGTTTTGCTTTCCCTATTAATAAGTTTGCAGGTATATATTTAAATTAGCAATGTGTGCGATATGGGACGGGAAAGTGCAAGTGCTGCTAAGGCTGGGGTCACACATAAGCCCTCAGTCCGTTTTTGGCTTCAGTTTTGTTAATTTTTTTTTCTAAGTCCAAAAACTGACAGAAAAACGCATTGGGTGTAATAAACACCCTGTGCGTTTTTCTCTGGAGCTCAAAACATTGCCCTGTCCGTTTTTGAGCCAAAAACGCAGTAAACAGCGTTTTTGGCATCAGTTAAAAAACGCATGCGTTAACGCATGCGTTTTTTTAACATGGGGCCCTATGGGAAACGCATGCGTTAACGCAGAGCACATATAGGCATCTGCGTTAACGCATGCGTTAACGCATATGCGTTTTTCATGAAAAAATGACTAAGTCCCAAAAACGTTCAGAAGTGCAGGAGGCTCAAAAAGCACCCCAAAAAAACCGGACTGGTGATGAAAAGGACTTCCAAAAACGGATTTCTATGTGTAACCCTGGCCTAAGGGTGCATGCAACGGCCAAAGCTGTAACCTAGGTGAAACTACACCTGCTACAGGAGCACAGCAAACATGCTCATCTACAAGACTTGGTTTCTTGTCCCATTTTGCATGGGATGTGGGACGCCCCTCTTGAAGAACAGTATGGACAGGTGGTCAGTTGGATGGCTGATACTACTTACAGTATGTTACCCAGCACCACTTATCGCAGCATAATTTTCACCCTAATCCCACTTCTCCCACCATAGTGAGTCCCAGGAAACAAGTAATCCCACACTCAGACACTCCGAGGAACTCTCTACTTTTCCATTTATTGATTCTGGCTTCTCCCCCTGCACGTTTCAAAGGGAACATGAGGAGATTGTGTTTAGTTATGCAAAATTTTTGAGCAGCCACTGTCAGAAGAAGACAAAGGAGTGGAATGACAATTATGATGATGATAAGACACAGTTGCCAACAAGTTATCTTATTAAGTTAACAAGTTAGAGGAAAAGAGTGCAGAAGTGGAAGACGAGGTGGTGGATGATGAAGGCACTGAGCCAACATGGATATGTGCCATGAAGAGCAAGGAAAGCAATGCAGTAGAGTAGGGATCTACAGTACTGCAACAGGCCGGAAGATCCAGTGAGGTGGTCAGAGGAAGTAATGGGACAACTGCAACATGCAGCACCCATACGAGGCAAGTTTCCAGGCCAAGGGTGAGTCTGGCGCTTTTTACAAGAAAGTACCAATGATAAATTAGTCATTTGTAATCTGCAAAGGGGCCTGACCACTACTAACTTTTTTTGATAACCAGCCAAGATAAAGCAGATCACTGTGGGCTGGCACTATCAGGGTGAGAGGAGTCATGCATATTTAGCTTTTGCCAGCCTTATTATCTCAGCCCACAGATGCCGATAAATGTTGCACCCATTAGATGAGCCAATTCTGGCACTTTATCGAGCTCTTCCTGATTGCCCTGTTGCAGTGGTATTCAGGGAAACAGTTATTGAGGTTCATATCAGCTGTGAATTGTCATCTGGCTTCAAATCCAGAGGTTAGTAATTTAGACGGGTCTATCAGACACCCCCTATTACTAACCTGACAAGTGAATGGTTAAAAAACACACACAGGAAAAATACTTTACTTGAATATAGATTCCCCCACATGCCCCCATTCACCAATTTGTTAAAAAAAATGTTTCCACAATGCTCCAACGTAATTAATGTTCCACAAATGCAGCTCCAGCAGTGATAAGCAGTAAAGTACAGCTATTAAAAAATAATAGGTTTTCCTGTGTATTCATTGCCAGCCAAGGTAAAACCAGGATGCAGGGGGTGGAAGCCCAGAGCTTTCTGCTTTATCTGCGCTGAGAATCAAAAATACCCCGAAGCACTACGTCATTTTTTTAAATTATTTATTTATTTTTACAGTACTATGATGTCAGTCAATGGGTGAAGGGCCAACAGCCAATTACAGACGCTGTCACAAAGAATGGGCGTCTTTGATTGGCTGCTGGAGTAACCTAAAACCAGCCCACAAATTCTAGCATCAAGAATGTATGGCCAGTTTCCAGATTACTCCAACAGCCAATCGCAGACACCCATTGTCTTTGACAGCAGCTTGATTGACTGTTGGGTCCCTCTGCAGTGAAAATCCAGGAAGTTAATTAGTGGCCCCGGAAGTAGAAGTGGCTGGATGCAGTAAGCAGTAAGTATGAGCTAGTGTTTAATAACTATCTACCGTACTTTCTTTTTATATCTCCCCACTCCCATCACATAACTTTAAAGTCTGAGTTAGAGTTCGGACTCAAGTTCGAGTCCCGTTCGGCCCCGAAACCAGACTTTAAAAAAAGTCTGGATGGGCCTGCTAAACCTTAGCATCGGCAGGTTTGCCCATCTTTGGTCTTGATGCCAGCTGACAATTCACAGCCTACATCAACCCCCCAAAAATTTTACCCCGATTGCCACTGCACCAGCATTATTTCTGTGTAGATGCAAGCTTGGATATTTAGGCCGGGAAGAGGAAAATAAACATGGCCTTTCCCACCCTGGTAATACCAATCCTCAACTGCCTGCTTTACCCATGCTGTGTATCAGAAATAGGGCAGAGCCCACACCTTTTTTTTAAATCATTTATTTATTTTTACATTAATACAGCTGCCGACTGCAACCAATCACAGATGCCAGCACAGAGGGAGGGCAACCTGGAATGTGTATAGCATGCTGATTGCAACCAATCGCAGATGCTGGCACAGAAGGTGGGAGAAGGAAGCAGGGAATATTAATATTGTTTAATGAGCGAGCCCGAATAGATTCTGACTGCTGTCTTAACTTTGGGAGACACAATATGTACAATTGTCCTGCTTTTACCCCTGTTTTGCTTCCTTTTTCAGCCCCTTACCCTATATTACAACCATTTTAAAGCCATTTTCAGCACAGAAATTCAGGTCCACATTAACATGTACAAGGTTTATTGTCTGCAGTCAAGTGTGGGTCAAGTCCAGTTCTGAAACCAATCTTTTTTTTTTAAGTTTGGCCAAACCCAGTGAACCTGAACATCCATGGATCCGCTCATCTCTATTCCTAACATTTTTTTCTTTAAAATGCAATTTATCTCTGGTTTTGTATATTTATTGTCAATTTGAAAAAGTGGACCAATGCTCTAACATTGCTCCCAGTAGCGAACTGGGAGTCAAAGAGGTGTCCAGGTATCTTTCCCATACTGTTCATATTCTGTTTGAGCACTATCCCCATCCATTTCAGCGATTTTACTGCCGTCCTGGTAGGGTCTTAAGGAAAAATGCTCACATTTTCTATTAGCTCTGATTATACTCAAGTAGAGTCTTCTGAGTATCTGACCTGCTCAATTCGAGTACCAAACATACAATGATTTTAGTGCTTGCTAATCATTAGCAGTTACGCTTTAAAAAAATACTGATTTCTATTAAAAACTTTGGATAACATTATTGTTACTCACCTCTCCTGGCTCAGCTTTTGTTTCCTGTTCCTAGGACCATTTTTTTGGGTTTTGCAAATCCATGCCATTTTACTATGGAATTAATAGTCCTATATAAATGAATAAACATTATTATTTACTGAGGTAACTTGGGAATCTCCTTTGACATCATCACCCGAGGTCTTTTAATGCTATGGATTGTCTCAATATGGAGTAAGAGTTGCATTCAGTTGTCTCTTGTACTTCTGGAGTTACCCATTCATTTGTCTCAGATGGCTACTCATGTCTTCATTATAACAAACTATTCTCAGCTATTACTGTTGCTGTTTGCAATACAATTCTGCTGCAACAGTGAGTTGTTTTCTCTGCAATCAAATATCCATTTTTCTTCTTCATCACTATTGTCTACTGTTAGCCATCTGTTTGCTGAGTGCATAAGTCTCTACCAGGGATGGGTAACTGTAAAGTTCGGGGACTGTACCAAACATGTGATGCTTGGGCACAGACCCCAAACGTGAACTTCCCTGGGAAGTCCACGTTGCAATGCAGATTCAGTTCAGGAGCAAGGAAGCTATGAAAAGAAGGAAGGTAGTGATTAAACAGCAGCATTATATTTACCAGCATCTGGGCGTCAAGCCACTTGTACTTCCAGGGCCACTCATTAACTTCTTGGGTATTCACTAGTAAGGGGCTCAATAGCCAATCACAGACACTGTTACAGACAGTGGGCATCTGGGATTGGTTGTTGGAGTAATCTGGCTACAGCTAATACATTCTGCCAGGGAGTTAATGAGTGGCCCCGGAAGTATAAGTGGCCGGATGCCCAGAGGCCGGTAAGTATAATGCTGTGGTTTAATCACTATCCTCTTTCTTTTTACAGCCTCCCCCGCCCTCATCTCATACCGTTAAAGTCTGATTTTGGGGTTTGGACTTGAGTTCAAGGCACGTTTGGCCTCAAACTTTAAAAAAGTCCGGTCGGGTCCTCGTAACCTGAACATCGGTGGGTTTGCTCATCCCTAGTCTCTACCATTGACAATCTGTCTGCTGATGACATACAACTCTCTCATTAACCAATTTTCTGTTTTGAGTCTTGTATTGATGATATATTCACAGTTCCCTTGTATATTAAACTTCTGGCTCTATGTCTTCTTTAGTTACATGCTCTGCATATGTTCCTGCTTTCCTGCATACAATGATACCCTAGTCCTTATCCATGTTCTACCATCTTCTTAGGTCTGTTGCTCACTAGGACCAACAGTTTAGACTAGAGAAACCAACACATTAGGTGAGCCTATAACTAGTATAACAAATGTGCCAAACTACATCAGACTCCCTGAAAATATTACACAAAAATCCCTGTAAACCAGTAAAGTCTGTTAACAGCACAATCTATATGAGATTTTAAAATTCTTTTACATTAATTAAAATTTAAAAAGTCAAAAATTCTCATACTTCTGTGTCCCACACTCAGGAGAACCAATTCCCTTTTCCTTCATATTCATTTTTAACAGTCTTAAATGTCACAAAATTTAGACTTGGTGAAATATGTATATGAATGTAGGAAAAAAGGTTAATCATATCGGATTTCCATAAATGTCATTATGTGGATTTATGGATTGCTAAATAAGATATTTATTTGGTATTTGACAGCCGAAATCTGTTAAGTCGCCAGCTATAATTTGTAATGAATTTTAAGTTTTCTTACTAATAAATGAATACTAACAAGCAACATCCAGAGTTTAAAGGAACTCATATTTAGTAACGTATTGCACTTGACATCTTGCTATCGGTTACGTTGATGACTTTATATAATGAACAATATTAATGGTAAGGCCAGGCGGTCAAGTTTCAAAATTATTCAGTACAGAGAAATACAAACAAGGAAAAACTGACTGGAAAATAAAAAAAAAAACCTTATTTAATTACTTTTGGACTGTCCATACATCTGTATAGAGTGAGGCTGGGCTCAACCAATGAATGCTAGTGGGTGCCACAGGAAAACGTAGTAATATCTAATAGCAAAAGTCCTGGCACACCATAAAACAAGAGTCAATGAAAAAAGATTGTTGTGAGAGTACTGTACTCTTTATTGAGAAGGTTTTTTCAGAATCTCTTTTGATCACAGAGGTTGAAAAATGCAAAATATTTTCAGCCACATACAGCTTTCTTCAGTGCAAACAACTATAATAGAGTAGTAAACACATAATTAGTGTTACAATATACAAGAAACAATATCTCAAACACAGTAAGCTTCTCACTTTGATCTTTTCAAAACAATCAGGAGGAATTAAAGGTAAGAATACAGTGTATACAAGTGATTAACTGACACAATAATGAGAAAAACAATGAAAAAAACAATCATAGGAACAGAATTATCTTCTGGTAATACCTTTTGATCAAACAAAGGTGAAGAGATTCACAATAATCAGAATCAGCGGTAAATACTGCCACCTGCTGTCTAAAATAAACAAGAGAAGGAAAACACCTCAACAACAAGACATGTAACAGGTTAATGGTAGTATCAATCAACGACATCTACATAAAATGAGGACAAAATGCAAATACCTGGAAAGCAGTGGAGGAGCCTGAATCCATGAACTGTAAAATATTATGGCAATATGACAATACCCTCATATGAGACAGGATACTTTATTATGAACTAGTATCAGTGAAAAAAACACAGAAATTAGTGAGACCTGCATGACTCTCTGATATATGAGCAAAAATCTGTCATGATAATAGACAAAAGGAATACAGATGAATTACCTTAATGTAGTATACCACTATTTCATGGGGCTCACAGTGGGAAATTGGCCTTTAGAAAAATGAAAGGTCTGCATCAGTAAATGAAATTCCCTAATAGACGAGTAGCCCATACCAGAAAATCAGGGCAGCGATTCTGTGGAAGGAATTAGTTCAAGCAAGGAAAGATGCAGCAGAGTCGAGAAGTCACTTCCCCGGGTACTTTACTGAAAAGCCTTTTTGTAGTCATTACAGTCCTTCAGTGCAGTAAGATGTTACAGTGACAAATAGGTACGGGTGCTGCAAGTGGATGTTATGGTTGGTAGATGGATCCCTCACTGTGTGCCGTTCCTGTTCTTTCTTTCCCTTGCCTCCCAGTGGCTGTGAAGTCTGACCTTCTGAAGATAGAATCTGACCTCCTGCTATTCCTTGTCTTTATCTCCCTTGCACCCGTCGGGTGAACCTTCTTAGTGAGTACCGCGGCCGCCTACCGCGGATCCGGTTCCCCTCTAATGGATCTTTGGGAGTCAGGGCCGTATCTAAAGATACCCCCGGTCATCAGATTTCTGCGAGCCTTGAAGGTTCTCGCAGGTGCGGGCTCCGGTACCCAGTTTCTTTCCTGGGGCAGACTCTCTGGTTACTTTTTGCTCCCACATTGAATGAACTCTTCGTACTTTCTGAGTTTCTTTCTCCTTTCTTTCTTTCTGGGATCTATTCTGATTGTCCTTGGTCCCTCAGCCAAGGAGACCCCCCTACCTCCCTCAGGCTCCCTGCCTGGTTCCAACCGCCCACTAGTTCCCCCTGGGGGTCATCATATACCCTCCCACTGCATGACTATTGTGGGGTTCCACCTACTGGCCATAACTCCACTTGAAGTGGGGTGACTACACCGCTTTTATGGGTGTAGTACCCTTTTTGTGGCACTTACATAGTGGGGCGCCACACAGTTGCTATCCCTGTACCTATTGTAGTTACGCCCTTTCCCAAGATCTTGAAGCTGTACTGGAGGAAAGTCACTAATCACACACAAGCCAAACTTCCCAGAAGGAATGCAAATATGGTTTGTTGCCATTTTTATCTTGTAGATCTTTGTACACACTGTCTAGGAGGCAATTTACTTGCTTTCGCCTCTGGACCAAGCGTGCACGTGATTTCAGGGTATAGGAGGGTAATGTGAGCTGCTGGCTATTATGGGAGCCAATTAGCTGTTGAGCAGCCAGGGGGATGACATTTTTCCTGTTGTTGGGGCTAATGAAAGACGTTTGGGCTTTCAAGCCTAGCCAGCCTCTTTCCTGGTAGATGGTGGTTGTGTTTCTTAGCCATCATCTGCAGCTGACAGCTCATTATGAGGTGTAGCCCACAGCTGTTAACCTGCTAGTGGCCACTGTCAATTTGTGATGGCAGATACTACAGAGAAAAATTGGAGAGGGGAAGCACTGTTCTAACTATTCACTGGCACTCCTACATTGCAATTGTGAGACAGTAATGGATTGCTGTTACAGTCAGGGGTCTGTTCCTGACATTACAGTGTTCCTGTGAAAGACAACCTGTTGCTGGCATTCATACGAGACCATGATTTTTATTCTTGATGTAAAAGGCTGATCTATCAAAATATAAAATAAATTAATCCAATAAGTAAAGAGTGCAACAAGCATAAAATCGAGATGCCAGAGTCATGGTTTTTAGGCTTTCATAATAAATGAATAATTTTATAACATGTGATCAAAACATCCTACCTACCCTCAATCTGATATACATAAAAACATCAGCTTGAGTTGCACAAAAACAAGTTCTTAAATAGATCAATATTCTGACAATTAAAAATATCATGTTGCTTGGAAAATTGGTAACACAATTTGTTTTGTTACAAATTTCAGAATTTCTTTTCACCCCATAAACCAAAAGCTCTGTATGTTTGGTATCTCCGTAATCGTGCTAACCTACAGAATCATACTGGCACGACATTTATACGATAATAAAAACCTGTAAATATCCTTCCCCCGCTCAAAGAAACATTGGCTGAATTGAGCTTTTTGCTATTTTGCCACATTTGGATTTTTTTATGCTTTCCAGTACATCACACAATAAAATGGATGATAAGATTCAAAAGTGCAACTCATCCCACAAAATATCAAGCCCTCACACGGCTACGTTCATGGAAACATAAAGAAAGTTATATCTCATAGTATAACGGGAGGAAAAAAAAATGCAAAAGAGAAAAATCACCCAGTCGGTAGTGGGATAAATATCTTTAGAGTGAAACAACATCAAATAGACCTGGAAGTGAAGGCATGGCCCTACAGTGCCCTGATGTCAACATTATTGAGTCTGTCAAGGATTACATAAAGAGACAGAAATATTTTTGAAGCTATATTTCATGCCGGTTTCAGACTCTGTTCACACTGGGGAGTCTGATGTGCAGGTTGAGGTTGCTGGAACGCCTTCTCCCTTTAAATATGGCTCAGAACATTCCTGGATGCCGACTATAGCATTTGTGTGCCTCTTGCTAACCAGTTCTGTGTTGGAGTTGCTGCTGAAACTCTAATCGTTACTTGATGTCTGGTAAAGTATACCTTGCTCTTTTTTCATTCCCTATTTGTATTTGAGTTCTCCCTGCACACATATTGTATCTTCCTGATTGTTTGCTGTGTGGGACTGTTTACTTTATCCCAGTCTGTCTTCATCAGTGGGTTCCATTATAATTCACCTCCTGGGGTGGGGTTAGGGAATTATTTTAAGGCAGTTCAGGAGACAGGGACAGGTCAGAGACTCAGACCTCTCCACCATCAAGGGTACCCCTGAGTTAAGGAAAATCAGGGTTCTCTTAGCCTAGCAGTTCAGGCGCCCAGGTTCGTTTCCTCTTTTTCTACCATAACTCCCCGTGACACTATATACATAAAGGATCTGTGGTTAATTCTCCAAGATGAAACAATCTCACTACAAGTGTACCTGGAAAAATGTATGCTGTTATGAAGGCAAAGTCAGTTTTCATTAGGTATGGGGCTAGTAAAGTGCTGTTAAAAAAAAATCAAATAAAAAGCAGCGATAAATAAAAGGCGCTTTCAACACATTTCATTTTGTATCAAAGTAAAAGTATAGTTAAAAAGGTTTTATTTGGCACTACACTTTAAGGGCGCACTGTCCACTTCCTCAAATACAAAAGTATCTTGATGTAAAAATAAAAAAGTTATGGCTCTTGGAAGAAGAGGAGGGAAAACAAAAACGAAAAATGGAAAATTGATGAATGGTGAAAAAATTAATATATATCTGCCTTGTAAGCGTGTTACATACAGTACATGACTTACTGTATAAAGAAAACTTTATCCATTATAAATTCATGTTAAAAACCTACAACTCTACCCTTCACCTTGCCAAACAGACCTACTTCACCACCCTAATTTCCTCCATATCCGATAATCCAAAAAACTCTTTGACACCTTTCACTCCCTCCTCAGTCCTAAAGTGCAGGCCCCCATCACTCACTTCTGTGCTGATGATCTGGCTTCTTACTTTATGGAGAAAATAGACAACAATCGTCAGGAAATCAGCACCCGACCTCCAAGTGCTGCTACTCCTATTCTTCCCCACATCTCCTCTGGCTCACTCTCCATATTTGACCCAGTCACAAAAGAAGTCTCCAGGCTCCTATCTTCCTCTCGTCCCACTACATGCACCACTGACCCCATTCCCTCACACCTACTCCAGTCCCTCTCTCTGGTCATTACTACTCACCTAACCAAAATCTTCAAACTCTCCCTCTCTTCTGGCATCTTCCCCTCCTCCTTCAAACACTCTATCATTACTCCATTATTAAAGAAATCTTCTCTTGACCCATCCTGCACTAATAACTACAGACCAATCTCTTCTCTCTCTACACGGTCCCTATTGGACAGACCATCAGCAGATTTGGCTTCACGTACCATCTCTATGCTGATGAAACACAATTATACACTTCAACCCCTGATCTTACCCCTGCGGTACTAAAGAACACCAATGACTATCTAGCTGCAGTTTCCAACATCATGTCCGCTCTCTATTTGAAACCCAACCTTTCCCAAACTGAACTTATTTTGCTCCCAACCTCCACTGACCTCCTAAATCTGACACCTCCTTCTCAGTGTGCAGCACCACAATAACGCCTATGCAGCAGGCTCACTGTCTGGGTGTTATGTTTGACACCGATCTCTCCTTCACCTCCTATATACAATATCTTGCCTGCTCCTGTCGCTTGCACCTGAAGAACATCTCTAGAATCCGCCCTTTTCTCACTATGGAAACAACAAAAACCCTCACCATTGCCCCAATCCATTCCCGCCTTGACTACTGCAATTCTCTATTAATTGGCCTCCCCCTCACTAGACTTTCTCCTCTCCAATTCCTCCTTAATGCAGCACCCAGGATCACTTATCTGGGCAATTGTTCTCAGATGCCTCCGCTCTGTGCCTGTCACTGCACTGGCTGCCTATACAATACAGGATCCAATTCAAATTGCTTGTTCTCACCCATAAAGCTCTTCACCGTGCAGCACCTCCCTACATCTTCTCCCTCATATCTATCTATCCCCCTACGCATTCTCTACATTCTACAAATGACCTTCGACTAACATCTGCATTAACCTGAACCTCCCACCTCCCACTCCCAGCTCCAAGGCTTCTCCTGAGCTGCACCAATTCTCTGGAATACTCTACCCCAAGAAATTAGAACTGTCCACAACTTACATAGCTTCAGACGCTCCCTAAAAACACATCTTCTTAAGGCAGTCTATCATGCTGACTTTGTGTAACCCCTGTCTCGTTGTGGATTGTAAGCTCTTTTGAGCAGGGTCACCTATTTTTTGCTGTAATTATTGTATTATATTTTTCACATTGCTTCTCTACTTTAATTATTGCATTGTATTTTTTAGATTTATTCTGTAATTACCATATTGCATTTTTATATATATATATATATATATATATATATATATATATATATTTGTTACCTATGACCATCTATATATGAACCGCTGAATGGTAAAGCGCTGCGGAACATGTTGGCACTATATAAATACAGATTATTATTATAATTACTGTAGTACTGCTGGCTGCCACAGTTCAGATGACGCCAAAATTGACATTTTTGGCCACAAAGTTAAACACTGGCAACAAACAGCACAGTTTATCACCGCAAGAACACCAAAGTGAATTTTGATGGTAGAAGCATCAAGCTGTGGGGATGTTTTACAACAGTAGGGACAGGGAAAATGGTCTATCAAGAGGACGATAAAAGGGGCAAAATACAGGGATATTCTTGAAAAAAACCTGTTTGGCTGGTTTCACATTTGTGTTTGTGTCTGCATGCAGAGGGCATGCAGACGCAAATGCAGCCATACTGATGTGAACGCAGCAGAGAATCTCCACTTGCGTTCACATCAGTATGCAGGCCGGCCAGCCAATCAGCTGTCTCGGCTGCGGCTGGGAAGCGGAGATCAGGTGCGGAGATCTCCTGCTCTCGGCCGCCGCTGATCTCCCGCAGGTGTCAGCGGGGAGAAACAGCTGATCTGACAGCTGTTTAAATCTCCCGCGCCAACACCGAAGAGGAGATGTCGGTGCGTGAGATTTAAACAGCTGTCAGATCAGCTGTTTCTCCCTGCTGACACCTGCCAGGAGATTAGCGGCAGCCAGGAGAGGAGATCAGCAGCTGCTCCAGCTGATCTTCCGGTGGCCGCCACTGATCTCCCTTTGACCGCCGCTGATCTCTTGGTGGCCAACGCTGATGTCCCAGGAGATCAGCGGCGGCCACCGGTAGAGATTTCAGCGAGATCCGCAGCGTTCTCCTGTGCTGTTATGCAGAGGACACTGCGGATCCATTGACTCGCATGCATTGTTTGTGCGCTTGTGGGCACTTGCAGATAAAACAAGCTCCCTCAAACGCACAAAAAATGCAACAGGCTGTGTTCGGAGGGCGCATACCGAACACAACTGCAACCGAACGCACCCAAACGCAGGTTCTATGTGTTCCCATGTTAAACATAGGAACACAGTGCGCATGCGTTTGGCTGCGGTCGGTATGCTGCGTTTACATACGCAAGTGTGAAGCCACCCTTTCAGTCTGTCAGCAATTTGAGACTGGGAATACTGCTAAAGCAACACTCGAGTGATTTAAAGGGAAACGTGTAAATATATTAGATTGACCTAGTCAAAGCCCAGACCTTAATCCAATGGAGAATCTGTGCTCAGACTTGAAGACTGTTGTTCACCAGAGGATACCATCTAACTTGAAGGAGCTGGAGCTGTTTTGCTTTGACAAATGGGCGAGAATCCCAGTGGAAAGCTGTTGAAAGTTCATAAAGACTTATCCAAAGCGACTTGCAGCTGTAAGGCTGCCTTCACACTGGCGTTCCCCTCCGCAGCGTTCTGCGGAGGGGAATCGCCATGTGTGCGCGGCCAGCGCAAGCCCCTATGTTTAGAATGGGGACGCATGGTGCTGCGCTTGACAGCGCAGGACCGTGCGCACCCATTCACTCCCACATGTGATCTGTGCGCAGGCGGATGCCTGCGCACAAATCACACACTCCCGCCCGCACCGGGGACGCAACATGTCGCGAGACGTATGGGAGTGAATGGGTGCGCATGGTCCTGCGCTGTCAAGCGCAGCACCGTGCGCTCCCATTATAAAGATAGGAGTTGACGGCCGCTACGGCCACATTGCGGACCCCTCCGCAGAACGCTGCGGAGGGGTCCGCAAATGTGAACCCAGCCTAATTGCCACAAAAATAGGATCTACAAAGTACTGACTTTAGGGGGTGAATAGTTATGCACACAAAAGTTTTCAGTTATCTTGTCTAATTTGTTGTTTGCTTCACAATAAAAAGAAAATCAAATGGTGCAGGCATGTTTTTTTACATGAACTGATGCCAACCCTCGAAAGAAGAGTGAAATACCAGGTTGTGAGGTAGCAAAGCATGAAAAATTCCAAGGGGTGAATACTTTTGCAAGACACAGTATATGGGTAGGGTCACATTGAAAACAAGAATTGCATCACCGCATCCGGATCCGGATCCGGGCACACACATTTCTTGTCAAAAATGTGTGCAGAATACCGCACTGCGGTAACCGGATGGCTCAGGATGTGCCCGTGCACTTTGGATGACATGCACGGGCTCCGAGGAGCCCGGGCCCGGTGAGAAATTGTTGCAGAAGACTATAGAAGTGGGCGGCCGGTCTGTAGGGGGGGTCTAAGCCCCCCTACACACCTCAAACAGTCATTTAGGTCAGCAATTTAACTCTTTATTAAGTTTGCTGATCCCAGCAATAGCCGGGATCCGCAACCTATGCAGTTACCGGATGGCTCAGGATTACACATCCTGAGCCATCCGGTTACCGCAGTGCGGTCCCTGGAAACGCTGCGAAAACTGCTGCCTGCATGATTTTTAACGCAGGCAGCAGTGCCGGATCCGACCACCGGATGGCTTGTGAAGCCATCCGGTGTTTTGCATAGGCTCCTATGAGGAGCGTTTCCTGGTCCGGTTTTGAGCTTTTGGAAAACTCAAAACCGGATCAGGATTCTTAAAAAAAACCTGAAATGTGACCCTAGCCTATGTCAGTATATGTCACCATATCTCACAGGGACAGTAGAAAAGATCCTGCTCAAAAAGTTATATTTCAAAAGACATTACTTTAATGATAGTACTATAAGTAAAGCAATGGAGTAATGTCTTGATAATATATCGTGTTAAAGTGAATCTTGTGTTATTTTATATGTCTTGTCATGCCAAGTATTACTTTAGGAAGTCTTGAATAGTGGAGGCGCATATGATGATTTTTACTAGAAATTTTCATTATTGTAGAGATGAACCTTATGGTGGGTTTACACACACCAATTTATCTGTTCAATCTCTGAACCAATCTCTGGTTGCAGTGAAATCATGGATTCATTGCTCCATGTTGTACACAGCCACAAAATGGAGCAATGTATCCATGATTTCACTGCAACCAGAGATTGGTTCAGATATTGAACAGATAAATTGGTGTGTGTAAACCCACCATTAGACATTGTAAGAGCAGAAGTGTGAATAAAAGAACACGATAGAGCATGGCATGGAAGAGATTGTGCTTATGATGCTCTTCAGAGATAGTCTCTGGATTAGGGATGGGCGAATCTACTCGCTAGGACTCGTTACTCGGCGAGTAGTAAGGGACTCGCAGGACTCGGTACTCGGCGAGTTTCCCAGTGATGACTCGCACGAGTCCAATGCAAATCAATATCAATCCTAGTTTTGTCAGAAACACTGACAAAACTAGGATTGCCATTGTTTGCATTAGACTCGTGCGAGTCATCACTGGCTACTGTGCCAGTGATAGCAGGGAGACTCGCAAAGTAACTGCTGTTTCTTTGCGAGCCGAGTCCAGTTGTCTTCTCTGTGCAGCTCCAGGGTCCTAGAGCCCGCCTGCTCACAGAGATGTAGCAGTGCTGAGATTATTCTCAGTCTGCTCATTCCCTGTGCATGTAGCAGAGAGGACATCGCGTTTTGGACTACGTCGGACGGAAGAGGATTTTTTTAATTAAAGATGGAGTCCCTAATGGCTTTTTTTTTTATTTCAAATAAAAAATTTTCTCTGTGTTTTTTTAACCCTTTATTGGAGATTCTTAGTGGCTGGGTCAAACGTGGCCTGACATTAAGAATCTCGGGCTTAATACCAGCTTGTATAACAAAGCTGGTATTAACCCCTTTATTACCCAGCGTGCTACCGCCACCAGGGCCGCTGGAAGAGCGGGGTTCAGCGCCAGAGGATGGCGCTTCAATGAACGCGCCATCTTCTGGGGCGGCTGCGGGCTGCAATTTGCAGCGGGGGGTGCCCAGAAAGCTTGGGCATCCCTGCGCTGCGGATTCCAGCCCTCAGCTGCTTAGCTGTACCTGGCTAGACATAGAAATTGCGCGGAGCCCCACGCATTTTTTAAAAATTATTTAATGAATTTCAGAGTCAGAGTCTCAGAGTCTCAGAGTCAGAATCTCAGAATTTCATGAAATAATTTAAAAAAAATGCGTGGGGCTCCGCGCAATTTCTATGTCTAGCCAGGTACAGCTAAGCAGCTGGGGGCTGGAATCCGCAGCGCAGGGATGCCCAAGCTTTCTGGGCACCCCCCGCTGCAAATTGCAGCCCGCAGCCGCCCCAGAAGATGGCGCGTTCATTGAAGCGCCATCCTCTGGCGCTGAACCCCGCTCTTCCAGCGGCCCTGGTGGCGGTAGCACGCTGAGTAATAAAGGGGTTAATACCAGCTTTGTATTATCAGCTGGCCCTAAGCCCGAAATTTATGGCGGTCACGCCAATATTAGACATGACCGCCATGAATTTCTATTAAATTGTTTTAAAAAAAACACAACACAAAGAAAATTTTTTATTAGAAATAAAAAAAAAAGCCATTAGGGACTCCATCTTTAATTAAAAAAATCCTCTTCCGTCCGACGCAGTCCAAAACGCGATGTCCTCTCTGCTACATCCCCTGTGTATAGATATAGATCTCTATGCACAGGGAATGAGCAGACTGAGAACAATCTCAGCTCTGCTACATCATCTCTGTGCACAGACATTCATGTCTGTACACAGGGATTGAGCAGACTGAGAACAATCTCAGCACTGCTACATCAGGCAGCAGGCAGGCTCTAGGACCCTGGAGCTGGCAGCCAGCACAGAGGAGACAGGACTCTTATCTGTGCGAGTCAGCGATTACTTACAAAGTAAACTAGCAATGCAAATAAATGACAAAACTAGGATTGCTTCAGGCTGAAGCTTCCGAGACACATCTGCGAGTTGTAAATCTCACACTACTCGCTATTACTCGCTTCCCCATTCATTAACATTGGACTCGCTAGACTCGCAACGAGTAGCGAGTCCTGGGCTCGGACTCGCTAGAGTCAAGCGATTCCGAGTAATTTAGGATTCGCCCATCACTACTCTGGATATGCAAAACACTAGGGTTATATACAACTATTCTCATGAGTGAGGAAAATAATGTATAGTAAATGTTTTAACTGAAAATCAAGAACCAAGACATCAAAAGTTTGATATGTTGCCTAAATGACATCCAAGTACAGTGCTGCTCACCATTATTATTGGCACCCCTTCATTTTTTTCATAGCCTGTAAAATATCTTCAGAAATAAACAGAAATGAACCAAAGATATAACCTCAGGATTTTTCAATTAGTGAGCCAAAGTAATACAATAAAACATTATTTGTCAACTTACATGTTTTTATTTCAAAGAAACAGAACAAACATCATGTACAGCAATAAAGTCCCCTAATTAATACTTGGTTGCTCACCCTTTGGAATTGATGAAGCCTCCAAACATTTCTTGTAGTCATCTATAATCATCTTGCACTTCTCAGCTGTATTTTCTTTTCCTTTGTAATTTGTTCAAGCTCTTGAATGTTTGCAGGGTTCTTTTTCCCAATGGCAGATTTCAGTTCATCCCAAAGATTTTCAATGCGATTGAGGCCAGGACTCATTGCTGCCATTTTAAAACAGTCCATTTTTTCTTTTTGATCCTTTCCTCTGTTCTCTCGGATGTGTGCTATGGATCATGGTCTTTTTAAATCATGGTCTTATTAAAATCAAATTTTCTGATGGCCACTTTACACGTCCCGATATCGGCATCCAACTCCGACCAAAAGTCACGTGGTTCGTGCGTTGGCCCCGATATCGTTCGTGCGTTGTATAGTATAAATGACCAATACGATGCACGAACGATGGCAAAACGATATCGGGGATCGAATGAGCGTACTCTCCAACGGCCCGATATTGGATGAAGGTTGGAGCCGGATCGGGCTGTGTAAACGCCCAACTACGATGTGCAGTATAACGTCCCCTATTCTCTCCCATGTTAAATGGTCGTTCCTGGGTCGGCCGTACAAGGGGGGCGTAGTACGTAGTAGAGACGTTGTATGCCGATATCGCGCTGTGTAAATCTCCGATGCGATCTTGGAAATCTGGGCAGAAAAAGCACGCTCCCGCACCGTCGGATCCAATATCGGACCGACGTTGGAGCGTGTAAAGTGGCCATTACACTCAGTAGGACATTTTGCTCTAAAATCTCTTGATAATTCTCTGATTTCATGATTCCTGTGATACGGTCAAGGCCTTCATTACACGGACTTGGCAAAGAAGGTTTATTTCTGTTTGACCTGCCACAGAACATTTTCCCAGATGGATTGTGGTTTGTACTCTTTGGCAAAGATTAGCCATTCCTTTTTATGTCTTTTCTTCAGCAATGGTTTCTTCCTAGGCCTTTGTCCATAGAGCTGTACGTGGCAAATGGTACTTGTTGAAACAATAACCTCAGACTGTTCCAGGTTGGCTTTCAGGTCTTTGGTTCCTCGACATGGTGTTTTTTTCACCATTTGCACCAACCTTCAAAGACATCTCTTGTCAATTTATTTTTCCCCCCACGTCCAGGGAGATTCTTGATGCTTGGAAAACTTCTTAATTAAATTGCCACTGTTGAATCTTGTATTCCAAGGTCTTTGGAGATGGTTTTATATGGAAGTCTTGTGTTGGCTAATAATAGCAGTTCTGTTGTCCTCAGACAGGTCCATTGTCTTCCCCACTGTGAAAAAAGAACAGGGCCTAAAATGTGGCTTTTAAAAACACTGAAGTCATCATTTATTGGCTAATTCATGTTACATGGGCACCTACAATTTATCACTGGTGATTCTGATTTGTGATTTACTACAGGCAAGTCAAAGTGTATTTCCAAACTAATTTAATGTACAGGGTGCTAATACCATCACAGCAAGCTTTAGATTTTTTTATTTTTCCCTTACATTGTTATTTGTTTTTGTTGTTCATCATTTGCTCTTTTGTATTTAACACAAGTCTCTAAACAAAGAAGATGTTCCACTTGATTCATTTTTTTCAGGAGATATTCCACATGGACTTAGAATTCATGAGTGCCAATAACGATGACCAAGATTGTATATGTCATCAACGGCAAAAGGCTGTGCTCACACAAGTGTATAAATTGGACAAGAGCTATCCAAGTTTTTAATCGGCCAGGCAAAATCAACAAAAAGAAACAGAAAAACAAAAATCGGCTGAATGTTCCCCCAAAAAAACTAACTATAAGGGACACAGGCTTCATCATTTGCATTTTTTTAAGTCACTTTGCTTTTTTGTCTTGTGGTATTTGCTGATATTTAACCTGGCAAATTCATCAAAGTAGCAACAGACTTCATGAATTTGGTGCAAAGTCAAAAATGGGTTTCTCTCCTGTCACATCATGCATGTGCAGAACCCTGGTCTATTTAACCCATAAGGGCCTGAGACCCTCGAGCTTTCAGTACCAATCCGAAGATGTGATGAGGACTGAATGGTGATGGTGAGTAGCAGGGGGACCGGAGAGGTATGGAAAAGATTTTTCCCTCTATAACATTGTGTTGGCCCTTTATGGCTCAAAAAAATGGTGTCCAATTTCCTCAATCCACTTAGGAGATATTTGCAAAAAATCTGTATTTTGGCGACTGCGGATTATTGTAAAATTATTGTAAAATTCAATTTAATTTGAAATTATTCACCAATCTCTAGTGTAGAATTTTCATATATCTTTACATGATAGAACTATACAGGACAGTGGAAATTACATTGATATGATTCTTTATACAAAAATTTTAGAAAAAATATTAATGTAGCAGTTTGTAGTTGTAAAAGGAAATGTGGATTTCAAGTGTTCCTGCTTCATGAGACATCACTTCTGCCCATGATTAGGGATGGGCGAATCTACTCGCTAGGACTCGTTACTCGGCGAGTAGTAAGGGACTCGCAGGACTCGGTACTCTGCGAGTTTCCCAGCGTTTACTCGCACGAGTCCAATGCAAATCAATGGCAAACGCTGACAAAACTAGGATTGCCATTGTCTTCCATTAGACTCGGCTACTGTGCCAGTGATAGCAGGGAAACTCGCAAATTAACTGCTGTTACTTTGCAGCCGAGTCCAGCTGTCTTCTCTGTGCAGGCTGCCGCAGCTCCAAGGTCCTAGAGCCCGCCTGCTCACAGAGATGATGTAGCAGTGCTGAGATTGTTCTCAGTCTGCTCATTCCCTGTGCATAGACATCTATATCTATGCACAGGGGATGTAGCAGAGAGGACATCGCGTTTTGGACTGCGTCGGACAGAAGAGGATTTTTTTAATTAAAGATGGAGTCCCTAATGGCTTTTTTTTTATTTCAAATAAAACATTTTCTCTGTGCTGTGTTTTTTTAACCCTTTATTGGAGATTCTTAGTGGCTGGGTCAAACGTGGCCTGACATTAAGAATCTCGGGCTTATTACCAGCTTATATAACAAAGCTGGTATTAACCCCTTTATTACCCAGCGTGCCATCGCCACCAGGGCCGCTGGAAGAGCGGGGTTCAGCGCCAGAGGATGGCGCTTCAATGAACGCGCCATCTTCTGGGGCGGCTGCGGGCTGCAATTTGCAGCGGGGGGTGCCCTGAAAGCTTGGGCATCCCTGCGCTGCGGATTCCAGCCCCCAGCTGCTTATCTGTACCTGGCTAGACATAGAAATTGCGCGGAGCCCCACGCATTTTTTTTTTATTACTTCATGAATTTTATGAAATAATAAAAAAAAAATGCGTGGGGCTCCGTGCAATTTCTATGTCTAGCCAGGTACAGCTAAGCAGCTGGGGGCTGGAATCCGCAGCGCAGGGATGCCCAAGATTTCTGGGCACCCCCCGCTGCAAATTGCAGCCCGCAGCCGCCCCAGAAGATGGCGCGTTCATTGAAGCGCCATCCTCTGGCGCTGAACCCCGCTCTTCCAGCGGCCCTAGTGGCGGTGGCACGCTGGGTAATAAAGAGGTTAGGGCCAGCTTTGTATTATCAGCTGGCCCTAAGCCCGAAATTTATGGTGGTCACACCAATATTAGACATGACCGCCATGAATTTCTATTAAATTGTTTTAAAAAAAACACAACACAGAGAAAATTTTTTATTAGAAATAAAAAAAAAGCCATTAGGGACTCCATCTTTAATTAAAAAAATCCTCTTCCGTCCGACGTAGTCCAAAACGCGATGTCCTCTATGCTCATCCCTGTGCATAGATATAGATGTCTATGCACAGGGAATGAGCAGACTGAGAACAATCTCAGCTCTGCTACATTAGGCAGCAGGCGGGCTCTAGGACCCTGGAGCTGCGGCAGCCAGCACACAGAGCAGACAGGACTCTTATCTGTGCGAGTTTCCCAGCGATTACTTGCACAGTAAACGAGTCCAATGCAAATCAATGGCAAAACTAGGATTGCTTCAGGCTGAAGCTTCCAAAACACATCTGTGATTTGTAAATCGCACACTACTCGCTATTACTCACTTCCCCATTCATTAACATTGGACTCGCTAGACTCGCAACGAGTAGCGAGTCCTGTGCTCGGACTCGCTAGAGTCAAGCGATTCCGAGTAATTTAGGATTCGCCCATCACTACCCATGATCTGACTTATATCTTGCGTTTCTCATCAGTTTTTACCTCAGCAGGCATTATCAATAGTTTTCAGTTCTTTATAAGCTAGAGGGTGAAGACTAGCTGCTATGATGTCTTGAGGAGGATTTCTGCTCTTATTACTCTGTATGGTACATAGACAGAAACGATAGCATCATGTAAGACATTGTACAACAATACTGACCTGTTTGGGTGTGAATCCAACATTGTAATTAGTGTAGGGGTTTGCTCCATCATATGTAGTGCGCTGGGAGTTATAGTGTGGCATGGAAGACCCCAAGCAGTCTATATACAGGGAACATGAGGTTTTTATTTCCAGCCACCTGGATACCACACATTACATCATATTACATCCTATGATTAATACATTGAAAACTTTCCCGCCTGAGCATTAACTAATACAACATACGAGCAGAGACACAGCTTCGCACAGATTTCACCTGCTTGTCTTTTTATACAGCTTGACCCTCCTATCCAGGGAACGGGAGGTTGTGCCGAGTGAGTCATGCGACACTCATGTGAGTATCTCGCATACGTCTCACATAGTGTGTCTCTGCCCTACTTCTGATGCAGCGAGGGGAGTGTACAGGATGGGCTCTATGGTGGCAGGCCTCTAGCCTGCACCACCATTCCCAAACACAACCTCCTCTCCAGGGGGTAACGTGTCATCCAGGGGGCTGTTTATCCATTAGACTGTCTCATTTTCAGTCTGTCTGACCCTGTGCTAAACAAAAATCCACATTATATGCTATGAGCAACACTCATGGGTGGGGGATATGTTGCAGCCAAAACCACCCATCTCTCCAGCAACCTGTAAACCTGGCCCTTGTAATGCCTTAATCAGTCTTGTGGCACTACAGATACAAGAGTAACCGGTCACTATCTTACAGCAGGTAAAACAGTTGTTTGATGCTGCAACTTGATCTGCATGTGTCTGACTGTCTCATTGTATAGAGTGCTTCATAATCTTCCTCTTTCTCCCTTCTCTATATAGGATAATTATAGGTGTAATCTAACATCTCACTGCTGACTTTGACAAAGACTCATAAGAGCTGTTTTCCCAATTGTGAATAGGATGTAATATGATGTAATGTGTGGTATCCAAAAGTGTTTCAGTATCTAGAGGTCTGGGGGAATATTTACACTCCTTATAGAGCGCAATCTGGCTGCCAGCAGGGAGGGGTGTTTTAACCGCAATGCTCCTCTTGGAAATATCTTAATGTACCGTCACACGGGGAGACATCGCCGGCGATGCAACGCTGCCATGTCGCCGGCGATGCAACAGCGATGTTACCGGCGACATTACTGTTAAAATCCACCCTGGCGGCGATGATTATAATGGGAGCCTATGGCTCAAGTCGCCGGTAACATCGCTGTTGCCACGTTACACAGGGCGATGCGTACACAACGCCTGAGAGTGATCGCCAGGTTTCACTACATTTCAGTGAAACCTGGTGATCACTTTCAGGCGATATATCGCCCAAATATCGCCCTATCACATGGGGCAACTCTCCGGTGATTAGGCCATGCCCCTTCATCGCCGGCAATGTCTCCCCGTGTGACAGTATCTTTAGTCTCTCATACAGCCAGATCAGATCCCAGATTGGGGCTTTAATCTGGCACAAATCCTAAATCATATGAAAAGGCTTGTTAGAGTCACTTATGACTTTTAGGATGGCTACCTTCAATAGGTTGCACAATTAGTATATAGACGGAAATGAAGGAATTTCACATAAATAAAGAAGTAGAATCATTATAAAGTTTCTTATTTGCTTGTATTATTGATTTATGTAAATCTTCATGAGAAGACAATGACCATGTAAGATTTGCATGAATTAAATATTTTCTCTTTTGATACAAGTTGGACATGTTGGGAATAACCCCATTAACAGACCTTCCTAGTCAAAGAGAAAAAATGTAATCATTTATTCAAATTCTTAAACAAAACACACAAGTATCAACTGGATAATCTGTGTATAAATACTCTAGTTTTAAGTCAATCAACAACTAAGGCCAATAGGAAATCTTATTAAAACTTAATTGTTGCATGTTGATTCCGTCGTATAAAGGATTATTAGTTTAAGTAATTAATATTAAAACTGAAAACTCATGCTAAAATAACAAAAACAAACTTAAACAAATAATAATGCAAACAACTTTCTATACAAATGGTCACAACTTAGGTTATTTAGTATTCAGGTGGAAATTCTAACCTTTAAGAAATGTAATGCAAAAAATAGTCATTTACATAAACAAGCTAATTGGCTCAAATCTAATTACATCTAACCCAGGCCGGTAATATCCAAGGAAGATGTATATACTGGAGGGAACATCCACATTCATTAGCCAGGCTGCATGTAGTAATACTTTACTTTAATCACAAATGAATGCAGGCTGGTGACTAATTAAATAAATAACCATTTACATTGTTGATTATGTTGTCTGCTAAAAAGTTGGTATAAAAGGTAAACTTTTCGTAACTGACATTTGCATACATACTTATTTTAAAATGTTTTTTTTTTACCATAGTTTAGAACTGTGTTATCATTAATCTACATAATGCATTAATAATAAAAAGTTAAACCTGTTTAATAATAATTCCCAATATTTTTTTTAAGCCTTCATTAGTATGGAGGGTGTCAGAAGGCAAAAGGTGTCAGATGAATCAATGTTTGGCTGACAGCTATGTAGAAACCAGACTAATGGATTACACCAAATTCAGATTCACCTGTTCAAATTTTTCCCAGGAAATTTAATTTGTTAAGAAGTTATTCAATGCAAATTGAACCCCTTTTATAATTCTCTAAGGTTTCTTCAGTTCCTAGAGAATAATAAACATAAAATATAAAAAAATAATAAACTGCCAATAATAGCCATACTGCTCAACTTCTGCTCCTCACCATCACTGATGTGGTCCATGTCGCATCTTCTTAACACCATCAAGAGTGTAGCATCCCTTAAATTCCTGCTTCTTCAAGCTAAGCCAGGACTTCCAGCTCTGATGATGTCCGGGACAGTTCTGCGCAAGCGCATGTAAGGTCATGCTATCACTACATGGACCGAATGCGGGTGGTGAGCAGCAAAGGGGCTAGAGAGATGTCTTCTGTCTCCACATGAGATTAATAGAGGTACGGCGGCTGATCGCTGCTGGGAGAACTTTCTATCCCTTTATCGAAATGAGGAGCAGACATGACCTGCACAGACTCAGCTTCCTTAGACTTAAAATGTGAAACCAGAGCATCAGTACAAATTAAGACTTGGTTTAGTTTGGCCCAGATACAGTAAAATAGTTGTTGGTGTAATACTATAACTCTCTCTGAAGCCAGTAACATTGGTTGCTGCCGTCAGAAATGGATGCCTTCAGGAGTCCAGTGTATGTGATCCGAGTCTCACAGCAACACAGGTTAAAATGGCCGCTTGGAGCAAGTGATCACCACTTGCCAAATGATGACAAGCCAAGTTTGAGTGAACTTAATTTAAACAAGCAAGAGTGAGAGGCATACAAACGCCGGTCAGCATATGGCAGCGTAGCAAGATACTGTAGTACATGTAACAGTTGACAAACAAATTCAAAACTTATTTTCTATAATATGCAATTGAACAACTAAATGCAATTCTCTATTAATTGGCCTCCCCTTCTCTAAACTTTCCCCTCTACAGTCCATCCATAATGCAGCAGCCAGGATCACCTACCTGGCCAATCGTTACTCAGATGCCTCTGCTCTGTGCCAGTCATTGCACTGGCTGCCTATTCACTGCAGGATAAAGTTCAAATTGCTTGTTCTTACCCACAAAACTCTTCACAATGCAGCACCTCCCTACATCTCCTCCCTCATCTGTGTCTATCACCCTACCCGTTCTCTACATTATTATTATTATCATTATTATTATTATTTATTTATATAGGGCCATTGGTTCCATGGCGCTTTACATGTGTAAGGGCAGAACAAGGACGAGTACATAAATAACGACAAATAAATCATACAGGTACATTAGGGCAGAGATCCTGTCCACAAGGGCTCACAATCTATAGGGGATGGGTGGGAGACAGTAGGAGGGGGAGAGGTGAGATGGTGCAGTGTATTAGGTCTCAGTGTGGGTTATAGGCTTGAAGGAAGAGGTGGGTCTTCAGGTTTTTCTTGAAGGTTCCCAGGGTAAGGGAGTGTCTGATGTGGTAGAGGAGAGAGTTCCAGAGTATGGCGGATGCACGAGAGAAGTCTTGCATGCGGTTGTGGGAGGTGGAGAATCGGGGGGAGAAGAGAAGGAGTTCTTGAGAGGAGTGCAGATTGCGTGAGGGGTGGTATCGGGAGACCAAGTCGGAGATGTATGGAGGGGACAGGTTGTGTATGGCCTTGTATGTCAGTGTTAGGGTTTTGAACTTAGATCTCTGGGAAGTAGGGACCCAGTGGAGGGCTTGGCAGAGGCAGGAGACGGGGGAGTAATGGGGCTACAGGTGGATGAGTCGGGCAGCGGAATTGAGGATGGTTCGGAGGGGTGCAAGGGATGAAGCGGGTAGGCTGGTGAACAGGAAGTTGCAGTAGTCGAGGCGAGAGATAATGAGGGCGTGGACAAGCGTTTTGGCACTGTCATAGTCAATTAAGGAGTGGATCCGTGAGATGTTTTTAAGCTGGAGGTGGCAGAAGGTGGCGAGAGCCTGGATGTGTGGCTTTAAGGAGAGGGAAGAGTCGAGGATTACACCAAGGCATTTGGCGTGGGGGACAGGTGAGAGTGTGCAGTCGTTGACCGTGATGATTAGGTCGGGTAGGGGGGAAGAGCAACTTGGGGGGAAGACCATGAACTCGCTTTTATCTATGTTGAGTTTGAGGAAACGAGCGGAGAAGAAGGATGAGATGGCGGACAGGCAGTGTGGGATTTTGGAAAGCAGGGAGGTGATGTCATGGCCGGAGAGGTAGAGCTGGGTGCCTTCGACTAACATCTGCACTAATCCGATCCTCCCACTCCCGGCTCCAAGACTTCTCCCGAGCTGCACCAATTCTCTGGAATGCTCTACCCCAAGAAATCAGGACAATCCACAATTTGCATGACTTCAGATGCTCACTAAAAACACATCTTTTCAAGACGGCCTATCATGCTCTATAACAAAATTCCTTTGTAATGTAAATAGCCCATTCACTATCTCTCTCGACATAACTCTTCTTCAAACTCCACCAAATCCAAAATGTCTGCACAGATTGTCTAGGTGACCATTCATGTAACTTTATTTTTATCCCCTGTTCCTCAAGATGCCTGGACCATCAGTGTAATAAGCCCCTGTACTTTGTGTAACCCCTATCTCGTTGTAGATTGTAAGCTTTTTTGTGCAGGGTCACCTTTATTTTTTGCTTTATCTATTGTATTTTTACATTAATTTTATGCTTATTGTACTGTTTCCTATTTTGTACTGTATTCTTTCTCTGGAATTACTGTATTATATTGTGTATTTTCTTATTGTATTATACTGTGTATGTTCATCTATTACCCACTGTATTGTAAAGCGCTGCGGAATATGTTGGCGCTATATAAATAAAGATTTATTATTATATATTATTATAAATGGCAATTATATCTGGAGGAACAGCACAAGATGAGCGGTAAAGTGAGTATAAGGTTTTTTAACCTATTGATGTCCCCTAACATTTCAGCCATTTTACTGAATTCACACAAGTAAATTACAAAATGTTTTTGCAAATGCCATTTTTTGTAATATTCCAGTAGAAATCAATTTCACCTGAATAAATTTGCTCACTTCTAAAGAATCATATAAACCTTATAAGAAAAGTAGAGGCAATCAACTTTGGCAGAGCTTCCTCCGTCCATGCACCCGTTTGTCTCACTCCATAAAACCTTACTCTAAATCGCTGAGGACATGAGGCTACTAACACCGAATAAACTGGATATGAATACACATAAACTGTTAAATAGAAACAAATGGAGATATATTCCATGGTTTTAAAAGTCTGCCTCAGTGAGCCAGTCTGAAAAAAATAAAATTCACAAATTTTCTCAAAATAGATATGAATGTACATTGTTATGCCTTTGGGGTCTCTACAGACTCTATAGTACAATAATCACAGGTAAAAAAAATATTAAGAAAAATTATACTCAGTCCACTCTCACCTATGCCACCACATAACCCCATGCCAGTTAAAAGGAATTTGTCAGGTCAAAAGCCCATATGTAACTGCTATCATTTTCTAATTCCTCCCTCTAAGCTCTCTCTATTAATGTATTTCTATTATTTATACTTCCCTCCTATCCTCTGTAAACTTCAAAATGTAAGATTCATTCCATCTGTCAATCACAGTGAGTTATCTACTGCTCACTCCCCAAGTAATGAATATGTGGCACTTCACTGGTCAGTGCGCAACAGTAGTGGTACTGCACCCACAATAGAGTGTGCAGTATTCCTGTCGCAGGGGCATGTAAAATCTGCATGACGCTCCCATCCTAGCACTCCCACACTAAGCCAGGGTAGATGGGCAGACTCATTCCCAGAGGTCGGACTTAGGGGATGCGGGAAAAACACATAGACAGTTTTAGTTTGGTCTGAGGAAAGAAGCAAAGAGGAGCCCCGAGAGAGAAAGGTTTCCCAGGGAGGAGGCTGAGAGAAAAAGCAGCCCAGGAGAAGAAAGAGGAAACCTTGGATCAATCATAATCCAAGGGAATCCAAATCCACCAATGGAGTGCTGGCTCCGAGGAACGGTACAGGCGAGTTCACCCCCTGAGCCATCGACACCCGCCATCGCGGGTTAGTTCAGCAGCCCTGACAACCCAATCCAGAACGTACAGCCCCCAGGATCTCCCAAACCAGGTCGAGCCCCTTAGGAAGAAGGGTACCTCATAGCGCCCAACGGGCCTGGTATACAAGCGGGTTGTGCAGGGAAGGCACAACTAAAGGCAGCAGGATGTAGAATTGACTAAAGAAGGGATACTACAGGAGCCTCAAAAAGACTTTACCCTTTTCTGCGACTATTCGGCCAGCTGCCCGTCTAGAGACTGTAAAAGCTGTAACCTAACCTGCCATCTGAACCTGGTTCCAGTAAAAGCACCCATACAGAATTATCCAGCCTTTGTGTCTCCTCTCTACACAAACTGCTGCGCAGCTGCGCTGCCCACAACCAGCACCACGATGGCAAGTGCTGTCCTGCCCCAGGGACTCAGATCCACCTGCACGAGCTGCACCATCCAAGCTGCAATTCCATCGCCCCGGAGGTCGGAAGTGGCGCTGGTGATTATCATCACAATCTGCAGGTGGCGTCATGAAAAACTTTAAACTTTATTCTCCTTCAATCATTCCCCAATTTTTAGGCTGTTCACTAGGGCCACGCGTCCGGGCGGGCCACAGGTGAAATCCCTGCAACTCCACGCCCGGGTACCGAGTCCCCATAGGCCCTTGGATGAGTCAAATATTCATGCATCATTACACTGTTCTGCCCTCTCCTCTGATCTGTATGCTGTGTGACTCTGTGGAGAAAGGAGGGGGGTAGAGGGGTGATCTTAGCTGCAGCTATGAGCTCTTCATGTCATTGTGTGTATGAGGCATGTGTGTTGAGCTGGTTCCAACTCTAATTTCAATAATAATGATTTTACTTGCTTTTAAAAGGTCTGCCCAATTACTATTCCAGGGTAACATTAGTATCAAACTGAAAAATGACCTGACAGAGTCCCTTTAAACTGATTTCTTTGTGCAGCACACCTTATAACTTTGTGGAGTAAAGTAAGCAGAGTAGGTGTTGAAAGTGCCTGGGCACATGAAGATGCCACAGATGGCATGTGAAGACCTTGCCAAAATAGACAACCAGGACTAGACTGATACTACACAGCAAGATGGAAGGACCGAGTATGTATAATTATTTACTATTGACAACTAGGGATGAGCGAGTCTACTCGCTAGGACTCGTTACTCGGCGATTCTTAAGGGACTCGCTGGACTCGGGAATCGGCGAGTCTTTTAGCGAAGACTCGCCTAGTAACGAGTCCAAAGCGGGCGAGTCGGTGTGCGGCAGGCGGGCTGTTTCGCGGCTGGAGGAGGTAAGGTTTGGCCCTGACAGCACCCCCCCCCCCCCCCGGTTCTCAAGGCTGTCCGGACCTGACAGCACCCCCCCCCGTTTTCAAGGCTGTCCGGACAAGACATACCTAACTGCCAGCCAGGGGAAGAGGCTCCAGCCCAGCCCCTGAGCCAATGCTCCGAATCCTAGCGAGTCTGCGATTCCGAGTCCTGAATTATCTATTCGGGACTCGCGAATCCATATTCCCTATTCTTTAACATTGGACTCGCTAGACTCGCCACGAGTCCCGAGTCCTGGGCTCGGACTCGTGCGGGTCTAGCGATTCCGAGTAATTTAGGACTCGCTCATCCCTATTGACAACCCTTGCTATAAATGCATTTAGAGCTCAGTGTCAGTGCGTTTCAACAAAATAATGAAAATCCTTTGATTTAAGTGTTGTAGAACATTTTTGACATGCATTTCATTTTAATGTAGTGAATCAATTGAAAGAAATGTTATTGCATTTGTTAACCACTATTATTAAAGCTACAATTATGAATATTTGGATAATAGCATAGATCACTGAATGACATTTCTCAATTCCATTGTTTGGGAAAGTAAGACATGAAAAAGCAAGAACGTTAATGGCATATTTTCATATTGGTCACATGCTATATTACATTAATGGAGATCAGTCTGCCAGCTGGCATGAAGAGACTTATAGCCGCAATGCTCCTCTGGGAAAGATGCAAATTGTCACTTCAGTGAGGAAGCAGACAAACTCTAGACCCACCTATTGAAGGTAGCAATCCTAAAAGTCATAATTGACTCTTTAACATGCCATTAAAAAGCCTTTGCACACACACATATGTCGAGCCCCAAGCCCTGGGGTACTCGGGTATCAGGCTCGGTAGGTGTTTTCATGGGGATGTCACGGGTTGCAGCACCTAAGCCTGTGGCCTAGGTGACGCTTCGATAAGGGGTGTATGTACAGGGGATTAGAGTTTGTCATGTGACGCCACCTATAGTACCTGGTGATGGGTCACCAGTGCCGCCAAAGTCCTCCGGAGGTCGTAGGTAATGCGGCTAAGATGGCAAAGCTCCCAACAGGTGGAGCTGGTCCTCCGGGGCATTGTTCCTGAAAGCAAACAAGTTGAATTCTGCAGCACAAAGACACGGAGGCAAAGTCACTCTCTCCCAGGTACTTTACTGTAAATGGTCAGCAGTGAAATACAGAGTCCACAGTTCAACAAGATGTTAATCAAACAGGTAGCTCTACGGATGGCTGCAAGTGGATGCTAGGTGGTATGGTGGAACCCGTGGTAAACCTTAGTTGATGAACCTGTGTCCTTTCATTCCCACTAGGATGAGTCTATACCCAATAGCTCCTTGAAGGTAGTCTTGGGGCTCCCCTCCCTCGTGGTGAAGAAGCAGGCAGACCGCTCCATCTGGCAGGGTGCCACAGCCGGTGAACAGTCTGCAGGAGCCGGTTGACCACTTCAGAGGTAGACTCTGGCCATTTCCTCAGGTCCGTCGTTCCCGTGGTGGACTGGGGAACTCCCTGGAGTATGGTTGCTCCATGCTGGGGTTCCCCCCTTTTCTCTAGAACCTAGACTCCTGCGTCAGGCACCCTCTCTCAGAATCCCCTCAGGATCCTCTCTCATATTCCCTCTGGATCAGCATAGAGCTGTCTGGTTAAACCTTCCGCCTCGCTCCACACTCCTCCTCGCACTAACTCCGACTGTCTAACTTCTTCTACTTCCCCTAGAGGTGAATATATCTCCCTCCCTCAGGATAACCTCCCACCACTACTCTAATGTGGGAGTAATGGAATGGGTCCCACCAATCCTAGTATCCACTTGCAGCTGGGGAAAATTACACCTCTTTTACGGGTGCAATACCCCACTGTGATGCCTGACCATGTGGGGCGCAACACATACATACACACAATTTTATCCAGTTTCAATCTTCAAATGGTCAGGCATTTATTTTAACCTCTTCTTGGCCCTTTTCGATCCATTAGACTAATGATTGGCCAGTCAGCTAAAGCAAAAGGCTAAATATTTGGATTACTCTCAAATAAATATACTGGTCTGTATATTTTGATGTAGTTTAGTAGTTTCATCAGTATTCTTTAAAGGTACACTATTAGAAAAAGTCCAGCTCACCATTTACATCACTCTTCACCATCTGGAGCACGGATATGGCCGCTACTTTGGCACAAGCTTCATCGACAAAATAGAAAGGAATCCAGCTTCGCCAGGACGGAGTTTTATTTCATTTGCAGCTTTGTAAGTACATCACACGGCAGTTGTTTTTCATGATAGCGTTGAGCACAGCACACAGCTGCCGTACGCGTTTCAGGTGTTACACGCCCTTAATCATGATTGATGATCAATGATTATTCATGATTAAGGGCATGTAACACCTGAAACGCGTACGGCAGTTGTTTGCTGTGCTCAACGCTATCATGAAAAACAACTGCCGTGTAATGTACTTACAAAGCTGCAAACCAAATAAAACTCCGTCCTGGCGGAGCTGGATTCCTTTCTATTTTGTCTATTCTTCAATGGTGTGCTACTTTTAAAGTTTCCAAATACAATAGTAAGGTTAATCATTTCAACATAGCAGGTTATTTTCAAGAAAACCATCTAATTGCTGTTTGCAACATAGTGTACATTTAATAAATTTTCTTAATCTAATATAATTTGGAGTATGTGTCCAATGAGCTGATCCATTGCACTACAGCATCACTATACCAGATCGTTTTCCATTACATAAAGAAACAATTATGCTATAAACTACATAAACTATGATTACATTTAATTAACCATTTGAATTTATCACAGGAATTGTGCTCAAGGACAAGAACAATGGTACAATTATTGTAATCTATTCCCACCAATACTGCTGAGGCAGCAAGAACCAGCCTTTTCTTAAAGTTAAACTAGTTATATTTTTGCGTAAAGTGTAAAAAGGTCTTATTTTATTTGTATGTACAACTACTGATGGAAGGATTAAGGCTAACCAGGACCCCAAGCAGTTTACAGTTTGTGGGCCCCCCCCATACTCAATGTACATTGTGGCACTTCACATGCCATTTTTGTGAGTTCATGTGATGGTCACACACAAGTGCTCAGGTGCACATCTGCAACAAATTTTTTCTCTTATATACAGTGCTATACACAATAAAGAGGGGGTACTATATAATAAGAGAGGACACTATGCACAGCAATAGAAGATGCTATGTAGAAAAGTATGGCGCTATACATAACATGAAAAGATGCTACTATGTTTTCCCCAAAATATGGCAGGGACTTTTATTTTTGACTACAAAAGATGTGCTAAGGATTATTTTAAGGGAATATCTTATATTTTGTATTATTTTTAGTGATTGCATCTCCCGATTATAAAAAATGAATATTCACCCCTTCACAAACCCATAATTCCATCCACTATTTTTCAATTTTTCAATTTTGAATTTTTTTTCTGCTAAGCCAGAGAGTTATGTGACACAAAATAGTTAATAAATAACATTTCCGACATGTCTACTTCAGTTCAGCACAATTTTGAAAAAAAAAAAAATTTTTTGTTAGGAAGTTATAAGGGGTCAAAGTTCATGAGCAATTTTTCAATTTCCCACCAAAATTTCCAAAACCACATCACATTTGAAGTCACTTTGAGGGTTGTACATGACAGAAAGCACCCAAAAGTGACACCATTCCAAAAACTGCACCCCTCAAGCTACTCAAAACTACAATCAAGAAGATTATTAACCTTTCAGGTGTGTCACAGGAACTAAGCAAATTGGAAACAAAAAAATGGATATTTAAATATTTCTAACAAAAATGTTCTTTTAGCCTCAAATTTTTCATTTTCACATGGGCAACAGGATAAAATGGATCCTAAAATTTGTTGGGCAATTTCTCCTGAGTATATCGATACCACATATGTGGTCATAAACCACTGTTTGGGTGCATGGCAGGGCTCAGAAGGGAAGGAGCGCAATTAGACTTTTGGAGCTAATTTTCCATTCAAAAAGTGAAATTGCGCTCCTTTCCTTCTGAGCCCTGCCGTGCGCCAAAACAGTGGTTTATGACCACATATGAGGTATCAGTGTACTCAGGAGAAATTGCCCAACAAATTTTAGGATGCATTTTATCCTGTTGCCCATGTGAAAATGAAAGAATTGAGGCTAAAAGAACATTTTTGTGAAAAAAAAGTACTTTTTCCATACTCACAGATCAATTTGCAAAACACATGGGGGTTCAAAATGCGCATTATGCATCTAGATACGTTCCTTGGGTGGTCTAGTTTCCAAAATGGGGTCACTTGTGGGGAACTCCAAAGTTTAGGAACACAGGGGCTTACCAAACGCAACATGGTGTCCGCTAATAATTTGAATGGAAAATCAGCTCAATTTGTTAGCGGGCACCATGTCGCATTTGGAGAGAACCTGTGTGCCTAAACATTAGAGCTCCCCCACAAGTGACCCCATTTTGAAAACTAGACCCCCCAATGAACATATCTAGATGCATAGTGAGCACTTTGAACCTCCAGGTGCTTCACAAATTAATCCGTAAATATGAAAAAATAAATATTTTGTGGAAAAAAAAGTACTTTTTCATTTTTACCGATCAATTTGTGAAGCACCTGGAGGTTCAAAGTGCTCACTATGCATCTAGATATGTTCTTTGGGGGGTCTAGTTTTCAAAATGGGGTCACTTGTGAGGGAGCTCCAATGTTTCAAGTATTCCCTTGTTGTAGTCTCTCGGATTAGCGTCATGGTGCACGGTATGGCACATCATTGCCATACCATGCACCATGCCGCTGATCCCAGAGACTACAACAAGAGGACACGGGGGAGATCGGAGGGCAGGGGGGAGAGATTCAGAGGGCAGGGGGGGAGATCCGGAGCACAGGGGTGGAGATCGGAGGGCAGAGGGGAGATCAGAGGGCGGGGGGATATCCGGAGGGCAGGGGGGGCACATTGGCAGCCAGGGGAGAGAGCAGAGGGCCCGGGATCGGCGGCACAATTGCGGCGGCTTAGGAGGGAGGGGACCCGTCGGTCATGCCGCCCCCAAATCTGATTGGAGGGAGACGCTCTCTCCAATCAAATCTGAGGGGGGGTGACAAAGGACCCCTTCTCCAGCCAATGCCTGATGCTATCCAGCTATCAGGCCTTGGCTGGATTGTAATATCTCACCATGTTTCATTGGTGAGATATTACATTCACTCCGATTGGCAGTTTCACTTTCACTTCACTGCCAATCGGAGCGGTCCTAGCCCCAGGGGAACTGGGGTACAGTGCAGGTCCTTCCGTACCTGCAGCTCTATTAACCCCTCAGTGACCGCGGTTAATAGAGCCGCAGGAAGGGAAACTGGCGATGAAGCAGCATATGCGTCCAAGGTCGGGAACGAACTTGTTTTCATGACGCATATGGTGCGTCACGGGTCGAGAAGGGGTTAAAGTTGTATTTTAACAACTTCATTCATTTTGCAGATGCTGGATTTTTTCCTGTATTTTGAGCTACAACCTGGGAGCTGGTCCAGAGTCTCCGTGCGCCGCACTCTACCATAATTGTCCCTGTGTCTGGTGAGCTTCCCCTTGTACCTTTGCTCAAGTTTATGTATAAAGCTCCAGTTTAAAGTCTGATTTTCATGTACAGTATGCGTGTGTCCTATCCTATTGCTTACTGTCCAATTTTGATTTTATTTTCAGATTAAATTCATCCGCTCAAATAAAATGAGTCTCCTAGTGAATCCAATGAAAACAGCGGCACTTTGTCTGGTAAATATGCTGCTTTATTACAAAAAAGTTAAAAATCTACACGCAGTATATGTGTGAGTGGGGGAGGTAAGAAATGAGCCTGCCGGGACCAAGACCATTTCACGCTTGAGTGCTTCTACGGGTCCAATGTAGGTGAAACGTCAGTAGTCCCGGCAGGCTCATAGATACTCATTCTCCCTCGCTCATGCATGTACTGTGTTTTTAACTTCTAGTAATAAAGAAGCATTTTTACTAGATGAGTGCCTCTTGGACAATCAGCTAAAGTGGAATTTCAGGAGATGCTACGTCCATTTTATCTCATTTCATCATTTTATTTATAGTGATGCATGTCCTTGCCTAATTTTTCTTAGTTGTATTCTAGTGCGGCCTGTTTTTTAGTAACAATAATGCAGGGAGACACTGGGGAAACCTCCATCTGTTTACCGACACATTGAGCAAAAATGAGCGAAGCTACGATCCAGCAACCTGACAAGACCAGTCTATTTATTTGTGTTTTAAAGAATGAACTGACATATGAATTCAGGCTAGGGCCTCATTCAAATGTTAGTTTTCTTCATGTTTAAGAATAAAGGATCAAGTTTCATCATTAATTTTGACCACATATTAGACAGAGATTAAACTGTATTTTTCACTGATGAGAAAACAAAAGGTTTCTCCATCTTTGTAGCTATGTTGTCAGCGAAAAATGGACAGAACACAAATGGCTTCTGAATGTTATCTGATTTTTTTGTAGACCCAAAGACTTGCATTGTTAATTTTGATACAGCACTTCTTTTAATATCGAAAATGTCTCTGCGATTTTGGGCAGATGTTAAGGAGTGGAGAAGCCGTCAACACCCATCTTGAAGATCCTATAGTAACATAATGCATTGTAGTTTTAAATATGGTGTGAGGTACAATACAGTGGTTAATAAATGAAAATACACAATATAATACAGTAATTCCAGAAGTGATAGAATACAGTACAATAATAGGAAACAATATAATAGGCATAAAATCAATGTAAAAAATACAGTACAATAGATAAAGTAAAAATAAAGGTGACCCTGCTCAAAAGAGCTTACAATCTACAACAAGATAGGGGTTACACAAAGTGTAGGGGCTTTTTACACTCATGGTCCAGGCATTCTGAGGAAATGGGGGATAGAAATTAAGTTACATTGTCACCAGACAATCTGTGTAGACCTTTTGGGTTTGGTGGAGTTTGAAGAAGAGTTATGTCAAGAGAGATAGTGAATGGGCTGTGTACAGTACAAAGGAAATTTGTTAGGGAGCATGATAGGTCGCATTGAAGAGATGTGTTTTTAGTGAGTGAAGCCAGGCAAGTTGTGGATGGTCCTGATTTATTGGGGTAGAGCATTGCAGAGAATTGGTGCAGCTCGAAAGAAGTCGGAGAAGCCTTGGAGCTGGGAGTGGGGAGGTGGAGGTTCAGGTTAATGCAGATGTTAGTCGAAGGTCATTTGTAAAACATAGAGAACGGGTGGGGTAATAGACAGAGATGAGGGAGGAGATGTAGGGGGGTGCTGCATTGTGAAGAGCTTTGTGGGTGACAACAAGCAATTTGAGCTTGATTCTGTAGTGTATAGGTAGCCAGTGCAATGACTGCCAAAGAACGTAGGCATCTGAGTAACGACTGGCCAGGTAGATGATCCTGGCTGCTGCATTAAGGATGGACAGTAGAGGGGAAAGTTTAGAGAGGGGAAGGCCAATTAATAGAGAATTGCAATAATCAAGGCGGAGTGGATTAAGGCCACGGTAAGGGTTTTAGTTGTTTCCATGGTGAGAAAGGGGCGGACTCTAGAGATGTTCTTCAGGTGTAAGCGAGAAGAGTGAACGAGAGATTGTATATAGGAGGTGAAGGAGAGATCAGTGTCAAACGTGACACCCAGACATTGAGCCTGCTGCCTAGGTGTTATCATGGTACTGCACACTTAGAGAGAGATGTCAGATTTAGAGAGGTTAGTGGAGGGCGGGAGCAGAAGAAGTTCAGTTTTGGAAACATTGATTTTTAAATAGAGAGCCAACATAATGTTGGAAGCTGCAGCTAGACAGTCATTGGTGTTCTTTAAAACCGCAGGGGTAAGGCCAGGGGCTGAAGTGTATAATTGTGTGTTGTCTGCATAGAGATGGTACTGGAAGCCAAATCTGCTGATGGTGTGTTCAATCAGGGCCGTGTAGAGAGAGAAGAGAAGAGGTCCAAGGACTGAACCCTGAGGGACCCCAATAGTGAGAGGAAAAGGAGAGGAAGTGGAGCCAGTAAATGATACACTAAAAGAGCGGTCAGAAAGATAGGAAGAGAGTCAGGAGGGAGCGGTGTCCTTTATACTAATGGAGTGCAACATAGAGAGTAGGAGATAGTGGTCAACAATGTCAAAAGCTGCAGAGAGATCAAGAAGAGTAAGCAGAGAGTGTTCACCATTACATTTTGCTGTCAGTAGGTCATTTGTCATTGTGATGAGGGTAGTTTCTGAAGAGTGAAGGGGGCGGAAGCCAGACTATAATGGATCTAGAAGAGAGTGAGTGGAGAGGTAACGGGTGAGGCGGGAGTAGACCAGGTGCTCCAGGAGTTTATAGATGAAGGGGAGATTGGAGGCTGGTCTTTAGTTACTTGTGCAGGATGGGTCGAGTAAAGCTTTCTTTAATAATGGAGTAATGATCGAGTGTTTGAAGGAGGAGGGGAAGATGCCAGAAGAGAGGGAGGGGTTGAAGATTTTGGTTAGGTGAGTGGTGACGACCGGACAGAGAGACTGGAGTAGGTGTGAATGAATGCGGTCAGTGCTGCATGTAGTGTGACTAGAGGAAAAGAGGAGCCTGGCAACTTAATCTTCTGTAACTATGTCAAATGTGGAGAGTGTGAAAACAATTATGAGCGCACTCCTCTTATTATATAGTGGGTGCTAGCTTCAGAAATACATGTAATTATTAAACCAATAAATCCACTGCACACCACAAAACTTGGAATTGCCAAAATGGCTGTGTGAATATATTTCATCTATGTATAGGAATCTAGGAAATATTAGTAAGATATCAAAAGCTGTCCCTGGTCTAAAAGGAAAAATACGTGAAAGCATTAGTTTGATTTCATAGCTATGATATCATAAGCCCAGAAGCTATTTACAGAGCTCTCTCACCTGTTCTGGGTCCTGTCTCACCCTCTGGACTGCAACTGTGAAATGTGGAATGGGAAAATGCCCTAATGTAATTAAAATCGTGCATCTTAAAGGGGATGTACTAAGACACTAGGTGTAACCCTGCCTTTAAAGGGTAGAGGTGAGAGTGTGAGTGTGTGAACGTTCTCCTAGCTATACTGGGCGGGGTGCAGCTCAAGTAACCTTATATGTGTGAAAACAATTATGAGCGCACTCCTCTTATTATATAGTGGGTGCTAGCTTCAGAAATACATGTAATTATTAAACCAATAAATCCACTGCACACCACAAAACTTGGAATTGCCAAAATGGCTGTGTGAATATATTTCATCTATGTATAGGAATCTAGGAAATATTAGTAAGATATCAAAAGCTGTCCCTGGTCTAAAAGGAAAAATACATGAAAGCATTAGTTTGATTCCATAGCTATGATATCATAAGCCCAGAAGCTATTTACAGAGCTCTCTCACCTGTTCTGGGTCCTGTCTCACCCTCTGGACTGCAACTGTGAAATGTGGAATGGGAAAATGCCCTAATGTAATTAAAATCGTGCATCTTAAAGGGGATGTACTAAGACACTAGGTGTAACCCTGCCTTTAAAGGGTAGAGGTGAGAGTGTGAGTGTGTGAACGTTCTCCTAGCTATACTGGGCGGGGTGCAGCTCAAGTAACCTTATATGTGTGAAAACAATTATGAGCGCACTCCTCTTATTATATAGTGGGTGCTAGCTTCAGAAATACATGTAATTGTTAAACCAATAAATCCACTGCACACCACAAAACTTGGAATTGCCAAAATGGCTGTGTGAATATATTTCATCTATGTATAGGAATCTAGGAAATATTAGTAAGATATCAAAAGCTGTCCCTGGTCTAAAAGGAAAAATACGTGAAAGCATTAGTTTGATTCCATAGCTATGATATCATAAGCCCAGAAGCTATTTACAGAGCTCTCTCACCTGTTCTGGGTCCTGTCTCACCCTCTGGACTGCAACTGTGAAATGTGGAATGGGAAAATGCCCTAATGTAATTAAAATCGTGCATCTTAAAGGGGATGTACTAAGACACTAGGTGTAACCCTGCCTTTAAAGGGTAGAGGTGAGAGTGTGAGTGTGTGAACGTTCTCCTAGCTATACTGGGCGGGGTGCAGCTCAAGTAACCTTATATGTGTGAAAACAATTATGAGCGCACTCCTCTTATTATATAGTGGGTGCTAGCTTCAGAAATACATGTAATTATTAAACCAATAAATCCACTGCACACCACAAAACTTGGAATTGCCAAAATGGCTGTGTGAATATATTTCATCTATGTATAGGAATCTAGGAAATATTAGTAAGATATCAAAAGCTGTCCCTGGTCTAAAAGGAAAAATACGTGAAAGCATTAGTTTGATTCCATAGCTATGATATCATAAGCCCAGAAGCTATTTACAGAGCTCTCTCACCTGTTCTGGGTCCTGTCTCACCCTCTGGACTGCAACTGTGAAATGTGGAATGGGAAAATGCCCTAATGTAATTAAAATCGTGCATCTTAAAGGGGATGTACTAAGACACTAGGTGTAACCCTGCCTTTAAAGGGTAGAGGTGAGAGTGTGAGTGTGTGAACGTTCTCCTAGCTATACTGGGCGGGGTGCAGCTCAAGTAACCTTATATGTGTGAAAACAATTATGAGCGCACTCCTCTTATTATATAGTGGGTGCTAGCTTCAGAAATACATGTAATTATTAAACCAATAAATCCACTGCACACCACAAAACTTGGAATTGCCAAAATGGCTGTGTGAATATATTTCATCTATGTATAGGAATCTAGGAAATATTAGTAAGATATCAAAAGCTGTCCCTGGTCTAAAAGGAAAAATACGTGAAAGCATTAGTTTGATTCCATAGCTATGATATCATAAGCCCAGAAGCTATTTACAGAGCTCTCTCACCTGTTCTGGGTCCTGTCTCACCCTCTGGACTGCAACTGTGAAATGTGGAATGGGAAAATGCCCTAATGTAATTAAAATCGTGCATCTTAAAGGGGATGTACTAAGACACTAGGTGTAACCCTGCCTTTAAAGGGTAGAGGTGAGAGTGTGAGTGTGTGAACGTTCTCCTAGCTATACTGGGCGGGGTGCAGCTCAAGTAACCTTATATGTGTGAAAACAATTATGAGCGCACTCCTCTTATTATATAGTGGGTGCTAGCTTCAGAAATACATGTAATTATTAAACCAATAAATCCACTGCACACCACAAAACTTGGAATTGCCAAAATGGCTGTGTGAATATATTTCATCTATGTATAGGAATCTAGGAAATATTAGTAAGATATCAAAAGCTGTCCCTGGTCTAAAAGGAAAAATACGTGAAAGCATTAGTTTGATTCCATAGCTATGATATCATAGCTTATGATATCATAGCTATGGAATCAAACTAATGCTTTCACGTATTTTTCCTTTTAGACCAGGGACAGCTTTTGATATCTTACTAATATTTCCTAGATTCCTATACATAGATGAAATATATTCACACAGCCATTTTGGCAATTCCAAGTTTTGTGGTGTGCAGTGGATTTATTGGTTTAATAAATGTGGAGAGTGAGCCGGAGGAGATGTGCGGAAGAATGGGAGTGGCAACGCTTGGAGGCTGGGAGCTGATTTCCTGGCAGATGTTGTCTATTTTCTCCATAAAGTAAGAGGCCAGATCATTGGCACAAAGGTCAGTGATGAGGGCCTGCACCTTAGGACTGAGGAGAGAGTGAAAGATGTCAAACAGTTTTTTGGATTGTTGGATAGTGAGAAACCAGGGTGGTAAAGTAGGCTTGTTTGACAAGGTGAAGGGCAGAGTTGTAGATTTTTAGCATGAATTTATAATGGATAAAGTCTTCTGGTAAGCAAGTTTTCCTCCATAAACGTTCAGCACTCCTAGAGCATCGCTGGAGGAATCAAGTTTGTGATGTGAGCTAGGGCTGTTTTGTTTTATGTTTCAAAGTTCTGATGGTGAGGGGCGCTACTTGGTCCAGGGTGCTTCTGAGAGTGTTATTATAATGATTTACTGCCAGATCTGGATAGGAGAATGAGGAGATTGGGTACAGTGATAAAATGAGGGAGTCTGTGACTGCATGATTGTTAATGGCCTGTAGATTTCAGGATGTTTGATAGGTAGGGGTGAGCTGTGGTGGGTGAGGGTTAGTGAGTGTGAAGGAGAGAATGTTGTGGTCAGAGAGGGGAAAAGATGAATTATCTAGGGAGGAGGTTGAGCAGAGTCGGGTAAAGACCAGGTCAAGGGTGTTACCATCCTTATGTGTCTCTGAGGTTGAGAGCTGTGAGAGGCCAAGAGACGTGGTTAGAGAGAGGAGCTGGGATGCAGATGGGGGGATGGGGCTGTTTATGGAGATGTTAAAGTCTCCCAGAATGAGGGCTGGTAATTCTGAGGACATGAAGTGTATCAGCCATGCAGAGAAATGGTCGAGGAACTGGGTGGGTGACCCTGTGGGTGGTATACCACTGCTACTCTGAGGGGAAGGGGATGGAAAAGCTGAATGGTGTGAACCTTTAAAGAAGGGAATGAGAATGCTGGGGCTTGAGGGATGACCTGCAAAGCACATTGTTGGGACAGGAGTAAGCTAACTCCACCACCATGTCTGTTCCCAGGTCTTGGAGAATGGGAGAAGTGAAGGCCACCATTAGAAATAGCAGCAGGGGAAGCAGTGTCTGAATCCTGGATCCAGGTTTCAGTGAGGGCCAGGAGATTAAGAGCGTTAGTGAGAATGTAGTTATGAATGAAGGAAGTTTGTTGCATACAGACCGTGGATTCCAGAGAGCAGAATTAAAAGAGGGAGATGAAGGTGTACAGGTAATGCTAATAAGGTTAGTGGGGTTTCTGTGTGAGGTGGGAGAGGGGTTGAAGTTAGCAGAGGGCGGACCAGGGTTGGGAGAGATATCACCTGACAGGAGCAGGAGTTAAAAGAGAAAGAGCAAAGAGTTTTTGGATTTAGGACATGATTTATTATGACAAACTTTGAAATATGATGGGCTGAGAATCTTCAGTAAACTGAAGATAGCATGGGAGCTGTACATAGGGTATGGCAGGTGAGAGGGGCTGATGTGAATGAGAGGTGAAGGAAGGGGGATAGGGTGATAAAAGGTTGGTGGTGAGAGCACATAGGAAAACAAACAATGAAATAAAAGACATGGTAAAGATTAGTAGTGAATAGAGTTATACACATTGTTTGAGTGGCCCTCTATGCCTCTATTCCTCCTCTCCACCAGCTCCTATGGATAACGGATACAAAGACCTTATGTGGGACTTGTATTATATTCCCACTATCCTCTTGACACCATCAGCCCATCAGCCGTCCATTTTCTCTGAGGAGGAAGAAGCTAATGGATTTTCCAAAGATGATGGACATATGGATATTTGGCCAATTCAATTTGGGACACTTTGATGAGTATTATTTATTACCTTTGAATGAGGGTTACTCATTATCTATAGAACTCCTGATCTGTGCTATTCTGTACATTATTCTAATATTCTTTTATTTTATTTTTATATTCTATTTTTTCTCTCTCATCACATTACAAATGTATTATTGAATATATAAATATTCTTTCTATATTCTTTGAAACAAACTGCATCTAATACTAACCTTATTGATCCCCACTCATAGGTTTCAGTTAAGATATTCCTTTGTTACAGATTCATACAAGATATGTCCATTGTACTTATGCTCTCTTCAGAAATCTCCTCATCCGGTATATCCCTTTATACATTGTTTCTAACTCATAGCTGAACTTTTCAGCTCATTGGAATTTGTCTCCATCACTCTTATTTAATCTTGTTCTCATCTATATTTGCTTCTTAAATCCTCCTCCTAACATCTAACTCAAGCTTTGAACCTGTGTTTCGCCCCCTCCTTGTACTCTACCACCATGCCTGTGACACCACACCGTTCCCAGGCTTGCAATTTGCTAACTTCTCCAAGTAAACTAACTACTAAGATGGATCTCGCTAAACTGCGCATGCATGGTTGGAGCAATGATCTCATCTGTGACCGGCCAGTCCGTGCAAGCGTTATATGTGGTCTACACATCACCAAACCGGACATGCGCATTTCATGTTTTTGGATGCCAAGATCTAGGTGCCAACTTCTCAGCTGCACAGGTAAAATCAATAATGATACTGTATGCCACATACTTAAGACCCTCTCCTGCTGAGTGCTGTACCCCTCTGACCCCTGAGGAAGCCCCTGGTAGAGCGGCAAAACACGTTGGGTGCTGGTGACTCTTGTTCCACTGCTTGCTACCAGCCGCAACAAGGCTAGGAAACATGGGTGACTATAACCATTAATAATATTGAACCAGCATGGGTCCCATTTTGTGTTTGTTCCCTTGTGAGATCTTTTTATAGATCTCTGATCTACTTATGCACAGCAAGCAAGGCACTTGGCTTTTCAACATTTAGAGACAATTTTCTATGTGTGTCTTGTTGCTATTCTTTTCCCTAAGCTTGGTCAGCCTTATGCTTTATCAGGTTCTGGGATAATTTCTTTGGGGGTTTTTACAATTTCCCTCATTGTGATCCATATAAGAGTACTTTGATTTTGGCTTGCAGAAGCCTCTTCTCTATGTTATTAGCATAGTGTGCCTTTGGAATTAAAAAGTGTATTTACTTCTTTGCTAAGTGGGGAACATTGAACTTATCTTTGTGGTAATGTATGTGATTGGAACTAGTATTATGTAAAATCCCTTGTGAAGTATTGCTTGAATACGTAACCCTAGATTGTAGCAGCAGTGGTTTGGAGGACTCTTTATCATTGAAGTTCTCCATGACCATACTGCCTTTTTAATTGCTTTTAATTGTTCTTGTGTAACTTTTGTATTGAATAAAATCAGAAATTTGTTATACTACGTTAGTGATCCCAATCCTTGATGCACGCCCTCTTTTCTCCTTGTACAAATACAAGAGGGGTGGGGGACAAGAGGCGCAATAGTGCCCTATCACTAGAGACACTTAAGCTGTAAAGGTGGTGCTGTGGATCCACTCACCTGGTTCAGTTGTGGTACCCACAACTGGTTTAAAGGGCATCAGTAAGCAAGCTGCTGCAGGACCTCCACCGACCACACGCACGTGGTGCTGTCCAGAAAATATTGGGATAGAAGAGGTGTATCATGGTCCGCGCTTGTGCAAGCCTGTGCCGGACTGTACTGATAGCCAGTCCGGGAGGGTACCCAGTCCACAACGGAGTACTCTGAGCCTCCAAACCCAGTGGGGCAAAGGCCTTTAATATAACCCCGACCGGGTGCGACACGCACGTCCCCACCATGAACTCCAAACTGGGTTGAGCCCCTTAGAGAGAAGGGCAACCTCTATATATCCAACGGGCCTGGTGGTATGAGGGCTCTGTGTAGGGCAGTGCACAGATAGTAAGGAGAGCACAGTAAGAAAAAAGGACAGAGAGTGAAATCTGAAGGAACATCATTGGGGGCCTCGGAGAGACTTTGCATCCTTTGGTGGCTACCAGGCCAGCTCTCTGTGACTGTGTAGTTTGTAAACTGCTTGAGAAGTCACCAGTAAATAAACATGCAGAGCAAGAAGGTCTCCCATGTTTTATTCCTACTACGAAATCAGTTACTACATTGTCCTGGAGACTCCGAACCACCTGTGGGGTGTGACATTATCTGGCTGCCTACCCATCGTTCACAGTGGTCTTCTGGCAGCGCTGGTGCATTCACCAGAAACTGTAGGTGGCGTCACAAACATTACACTTATATTATTTTATTTTCAACACTTTTCAGTGACCACCAGGGCCACAGACCCAAGCACCGGCCACCAGTGACAGTATCCAGCATCAACACTCGGGATCCAAGTTCCCACAGCCTTGGGGTGGGTCAGCAGCAGTCTAGGGGAATTCATTAGCTCCTAAGCTCCAGTGTATTGGAAAGTGACACACCCTATATATACTTATAGTCTCTTCCAACAAGCTGCCAGAAACTTGCATCTAGTGCTTTCTGGTTTTACTTTGGACTGTTTTTGTACTATTCTTCTTCCTCATGATTTTGTACTTTACTTATAACTCGGCTTTGACCCAACTTCCTGACTACACTTTCAGATCCCATTTTTGTCCTTTTCCTGAGCCCCTGGCTTTGACCCTTCTTGATGACCCTCTTGACTAACTTTTTGGATCCTGTTTTTGTCCTTGTCCTCACTTCCCAATTTTGATCCTGCTTGGTGACCATTCCTGTCTCTGGACTGCTGCTTTCCATAGGCAGTTACTTCCTGGTCCTTGTTGTAAATCCATATTCCTGGATAGGGGTTAAAGGGTGTCCGGGTCACTCAGGGTTCTCCCTAACTGAGCGGCTTGTGCGGGTAGCTCGGACGGACATCCCAATACTCGGTAGGCACTGTTAGCCATTTTCAGTAATCAAGAAATGGTTAAAGTTTTGTTCCCCACCATACATAAGTTCAAAGGCAAGATGAAAACCTAGTGTGAAAATATAAATGTCTTGATATAAAAGAACTGCTGGAAAACATTGATGTTTCAATAAACGTATACGCTATCTAATGATCGAAGTGCATTGTTATAAAACTGCTTTATGCCGTGTTTCTCCTGAAATGTGTGCACTGGTACCCTTTTACGGAAATAAATGGAAAATATAAAGAAGAGGAATAAGGGAAGAAGAGAACAGACGTTCTGAGACAATAATAAAATCTATTAATGGAAGTAATCTTTTATAATTACAGCGCAGTTATAGTAATACATGTTGTGCAGAAATGTGTCAAATTTTGTTGCTTCTTATTACTTGGCACAAGAAGGCTTCAGGGGTTATTGATGGACCTTCACGTTCTATAATTGAAGACAATGTGGTTTTTATAGTGATTTAAATCAAGAAAGGAGGTAGACTGGACAGATAGATAGTTTTAATGTTGAAGAATGATGTAGTATCAATCAGTACTGGGAAACAGCTTGAGGGTATAAGTGTTTGTTTCAGGAAGACAACCTGTTTTAAATTAAGTAAAGCCCATCTAGTGTTTAGCTGATTGGAGCAGTACAGGTATCGGAAACCAGGTCAGGTATCGGAGAGATCATTGTGCATGTAAACATCCATGGCCAGAAGGTTTGAACGATGTTTTGTTTGTGTAGAAGGTTGCAAGGTTGCAACTATATCCAGAATATTCAGAAAGCAGTAGCAAATCTAAATCTACCCCAAGAACAGTGCTATTGGATCATTGCTAAAGACGCTAACCTTGAGATGGGCACATGACTAAAGATGAGCGAATGCCGTGACGTTCGGGTTTGGGTGGCAGTGTGTGGGACCCAAGCTTGATCCCGATGCTCATTGGACGTCACTGATTGGCTGTTTGGCTGTACGCCCACATACAGCCAGTCATCAACAGAACACATCTGGGGGCAGGAGGATGGGGATTTTATTTATTTTTTTATTTTACAGACACACTATGGGTGAAAACTCAGATTTAACCCCCAGTAAGAGCTGCTCACACTGCACTTGTCTGAGGACCGAGTGTACTGGAGCATGGCACTGCTCGCTGCAGTACTCACTTAAATTTCAGGCCCCGACATGTTACTCATCTCTACAATAATAAGCAGTGAGGTCACCGTTGCCATAATAACCGCTATTAGCAACGGTGGCAACGGTGACATCACCGCAATTAGCGGTTACTTTGGCAACGGTAACCTCACCGATTATTATACTGCAGGTCTCAGTGCTGTAATATAGTATGACAGCTGAATGACAGCATTGAGACCTACGGTATAATAAGTGGAGAGGTCACCATTGCCATAGTAACCACAATTAGCAAAGATGGCAACAATGACCTCACTGCTATTAGCGGTTAATATGGGAGCAGTGACCTCACTGTTTAACATACCACAGGTCTCAGTGCTTTCATTCAATGATCAGAGACCACGGGGAGTGGACAGATGTGCTCTTCCTCCCCGTAGTCTCTGATGTAACAGAGTTGTGTGTATCCAGGAAGACAGAAGACCAGGATTGTGGAGGGGTATGAGGGTGGGGAGGGGGTAATAATGATGGAGTCACTAAGTGTCTCTGTTTTTTTATTTATAATAGAATGATTTTTCTCTGTGTGGTTTCTTTGTTAACCATTTATTTGAGATTCTTAATGGATGGGTCTAACTTGGCCTGGCATTAAGAATCTCAGGGCTTAAAACCAGCTGAAATGTAAAGTTGGTATTAAAGGGAACCTATCACCCCCTTTGGGCATTCTAAACTGTGCCCACCAGCTTCAACATTTTGTAATTGGGGTTCTTGTAAACCCTCTATTTTGCCCAGATGTCCCCCTCATACATGAGAAATAAACTTTTATTGTCTCACGCACTGCATCTTAAAAGGTCCAAGAGGTATGCTCTCTGGTCTGGTGTACTTGGGTCCTCGCATCTCCGTGATTGCAAAGCCCGCCCGCTGATTCAAAATTGCTGCCCCTCTTGTGGACAGCTGCTGATTGACAGGCATACTTGCGCCTGCACAGTCATTGTAATCCACGGGATCTGCAGCGACCAGGTGAAATATAGGTGGTTGTGACTGTCACAACCATTTAAGGTGAGTGGACTCCTTAGGTAATACACTGGTGTCCCTCTTTTACCATCTTATGTGCGCTCCCCTCTTTTGTATTTTTCCAGCTTGTTCCTGAGGGCTAATCAACCCTTCCTGGGTTGTAGCAGCACCTTTTTGGGATGGATTATTTCAAGTATAGATTGTCCTCAAGAGAGAGACTCATTATACAGACTATTGGCCATGGCAGCCTATACGAAGAAGTGGGGGATAATACATCTACTCACTTCTCTGAAGAAGAAACTGCAACGATCAAGAAAAAATTGAATGTTTTTGAAGATCTATTGAAGGATGAGGTCCATTACCAACTGAATTCCAGGTTCCTATCTATAAAAATGGACAAAAATATCTGTCCTAGATGTTTAAGAATAAATCGTGTATCACCATTTCAATAATAAAATATTTACTGAAGAATGGGATAAGATTTTGTAAAATTGTATGCATAACATGTTGGGTCTCCTTTTTAAAAAGAGAGTGACCATTACAGAGGGTTTAGTGGAAAAAAAAATCACCTCCTTATCCAATGAACTTTTGGAGATTGGGACACACCCGGACTTCAACAAGTTCAATGCTTAAAAATAGAACAAGAGATCATTTCACGTAAATCAAAGAAACTTCAAAGTGATAGGGAAGAATATAAAAAGGTTAAACTGAGGGTGGGAGAGATCCCGCCTCCTGCTAATAATCCTAAATTACCCAAACCCTTGAAGCCTATCAAATCAAATGCTGGTAAAACGAGTCTATCTTCTCCAATTATTCCTTCATTTAAAATCACTAATTCTAGTAGAAAATCCTCTGTCAGTCAACTCAAGACTCCTGTCTCAACTGAAGTGTGGGATAGGTTTATGGCTGCGGAATGGGAACCCCCAGTGGCCAAATAATTGAGGATTCTAAAGGTAATATAAATAATAATGGTATTTTGGATGCCATTGTTACAAAAAATGTCAGTAATGATATAGAAAGAAAAGGAAATTTATCCAGTGGGGGTATAAAATCAACCTCAGTAATTAATGATACTGAGTCTCTCATACCAAAAAATATATCCCGTAGTAAGTCCCAATCAATGGAGGAACATATAAATTTGGTGAAATTACAATTAGAGCAAATTAAAAAGGATAGGTTACTTGATCTCAATACAGTATGCCATGGGACTCCCCTTGACCAACTCATCTGTGAAACCAATAAAATAAATCTGAGGGAGATAACAAACTTGTTGGATTTCCCATAACAAGGTGATGAGTAGAATACCCCTTCTCTCACCCCTGGAAGTGTGAGTCCCATTAATGTTGATAATTTACCTAATTCCGTGAAACCTTAAAGGATACACCTACAAATAGAGTCTCTGATAAAATTACCATTGAGTCCACCACCCTCTCGGTCCCTTTTTTACTGCGAATCACGGGGGTTACCGAAAACATCAGGCGATATATGTCTCTAAATCCTGTAAAAAGAAAAAATGTGGAAGAGGAAAAAGAGAAGGCATGAAAACCATCAACAACAACAAAAAAATGAGACCCCATTAATTTTATTCTCTAAAGAAGATGAAAAGAATCTTTCAGTAAAATTGCAAAACAATAGAATACATAATGTATTTAATACTTCCAATTACAATTTACTGATAGCGAATTATCGGTTCTTCATAGGGGACTGTCCTTTTGTCCAGAAAATAATAGTAGGGAAATAGACTTTTTCATGGACTTACAGAAATGTATCCGTCAGATTACACTGAAGAGACATGTTACATGTTAATTTACGAGATAAAATCTAAGTTCTCCCCCATACAGAGCCAGGGGCATCACATTAAAACGTTTACAGATTTACTATTACATGATTTTAAAAAATTACCATTAAAGGAGGGTTTTACAAATAGAAATTCAAACTTGAACAAAAAAAGTTTTTTTGACCAGGAAAGAACGTAAAGCAATACATGATCTTAAAAATAATCATGAAATTATTATTAGATCAGCAGATAAGGAGGGTGGTATCTGCACACAAGATAAGAAGGTCTACCTAAATGAGGACAATCGAAATATATCTGACCCTGAGACATATACTAAAAGCAGTGAGAATGAATATCAGGATTCGATCATGAATTATAACAAACTGATAAAAATGGCAGCAGATAGTGGGATCCTATATAGATAAGAAATAGAATTTTTGACCAAAAAGAAACCTTGTATGGCTTTCATGTACCACTTACCCAAAATACATAAAGATGTTCTAAATCCCCCGGGTAGACCTATTATCTCAGGGATCGACTCCTTGACCTCTAATTTATCAACTTATATAGATAAAATCATGATCACTAATGTCTTTAACCTCAATAGTCATTTGAGGGATACCACCCACTTGATAAATTTGTTGAATAACATAAAATGGGAGAATTCATTTATTTTTTTATCCATAGATGTAACGGGGCTTTACTGTAATATTCAACATGAAATTGGATTGGCTTGTCTTGATATGTTTATTGCTGATGACATCTGTATTCCTATCCACCAAAAAAAGTTCATCCTAGAGGGAATGGCTTTTGTTTTAAAGAATTATTTTTTTGTTTTTAATGATAAACTTTACCACTAAATCAAAGGGATAGCCATGGGTTTGAAGGTAGCACCTACTTACGCTAATTTGTTTATGACTGCCTTCGAGTCCTGGCATCTTTTTAACAATAAACACTACAAGGATATAATTTTGTATAAGAGATTTATAGACGACATCATAATTATTTTTAACAATGAAAACAATACACTAGTATAATAATAATTGGGTTATTGAATTAACCCCAGAAATTAATAAAATTTACATTAATTTTCTAGATTTAACGATTATGCATGAGGGAGATAGGATTACAACCAAAACATTTTTTAAACCGGCGGGCGCTATCAGTTACGTACATTTTAGCAGTAATCATTATGAAAAATGGCTGAAAAATATACCAACTAATCAATATAAATGTATAAAAAAAAAGAATTGCACATTAGATAAGGATTTTAAACAACAGAGTGATGTTTTAAGAGAACGGTTTTTAGAATGAAAAAATCCGAAAAAATTGATTGAGATGAGGTCAAAAATGTAACTCAGTCTGAATTGATTGAGAAAAAAGAAAGAAATATACAAGAAATCTCAACACATTTTATTACTGCTTTGTCTTCTCAGAATCAGATGATTAAAGATATTATTCTTAAACATTGGGGGGGGTCATCATGAATGGCCGAATTTGTAAAAGATGCCTGCCCATGATTCTGATGGTGACATATAAGAGGGCACCGTCAACGAGAAACATTCTGGCTCCTAGTAGATTGAGAAAGAAGAATGCACCTTTTAATAGGACTTTTTTACCTGAAAAAATAAATTTCACTGGTTCTTTTAAATGCAATAAGAAAAATTGTTTATGTTGTTCATGGATTAACCATAAAACTTTACATTTTTGTTCTTTTCATGATGAATCCAATTTACATTTCATTAAATACAGGCTGGATTATCAATCCAGCTTTGCAATCTATTTTATCGATTGTATGTGTGGTAAACAATACGTCGGCAGGACTACCCAACCCCTGCACAAGCGAGTCAATTCCTATAGACACAATATAAAGATAGGTTATGTGAAACATGGATTATCTAGGCATGTTTCCACGGCCCATGGTAATCATGCCAATCTCAGAATTACCCCCATTGATCATATTCCTATTGATACTCCAAATAGAATACAGGCTTTACATAAGAGAGAGAATTTTTTAATCTATCAATTGGGCACCTTAAACCCAGGGGGACTAAATGAAGTTTCAGATCTATTTCAACCTCTGGGTCTTCAAACTGTTCAATATTGTAGCATCATATGTTTTTTTCCTTCTCCTGAGTCTGATGTATGAGCTGACAAATACTGACTTGTCAGTGTGGTCCCATATTCCTGTGTACGTCCTCCTCTCTCTGGTCTGTTGGGGATTCGATCGCTCCTGGTATGGCTGAGTGTAATTGTCGGCATTCCCGCTCAGCCATTTCCAGTTTCATTATTCCGGGGGAGGTTACGTAGATGACGAGTGGTTGATAGAAATAGTAGATAGAAATATACATATATATAGAACTTGAGCCTTGATTATTGTTCCTTCGCTGCGGGTGAGTTTGTATAATTGACCAGAGAGCTAAATATTTCGGATTTTTAAACAGAATAATTTTCTTTGCGACAGCGCTAATATTATAACTGTCAGTGATGTAGAGATGGTGTTGTCGCTCAGTCATATTAGTATGATGGTATCCCATCAGACTTAGTAGTTTGTTGGGAATGCCATTGACCCTACAGGTTCACTACCGGATGAATGCGTTCAAACCCTCCCTTTACTCAGAACGTTTTTATTGCTTATTATTCCATGATAATATATTAATTGTAAACAGTCTATTTATGCCTAATGTTTTTAACACAAATGTTTTAAATACAATTGTTTTATACAATTATTTGAAGTGTTTTTGAATTCTTATGTAGTGATTAATTTTATCCAATGTGGGCGTTTTCACCGGATCTGACGTCTTAGCAGTTTTTTTCTATGATATCAATAAGACATTATATAAACTGTGTCTGTGGTTAACCTGTAAGAATGATGCCCTGATGAAGTAGCCAGGAGGCTAGGAAACGTGTTGGCAAAGTGTGTGTCTTTTCATGTGGTGAACGAATAAAGAATCTTCATAATCTTGGTCCTTTGTGGTCAGTGTAGAATAATCCCATTTTCTCCTTCCTCTTGGTGTTCTGCACAGCACTAGAACAGACCTGCCTGGTAAAAAATGCTTTTAAGCCCTCAAAAAGGCTGTTCTTGGAAGTAATCCCTAAACCTATCAACTATCTATCTAACTTGCACTTGAATCACTATCTAACTAGCTTTATCTGTAGAGACCTGCCTGGCAAAACTGCTTTTTAAGCCCTCAAAAGGGATGTTCTTTAAAGTAGTCCCTAAACCTATCAACTATCTCTCTATCTAACTTGCAATTGAATCGCTATCTATCTAACTAGCTTTGTCTGTATTTCACACAGCAGCACCAGCAGCGGTGCCGTCTGACACTGAGCTGCAGCACTGAGAAAAAGGCGAGCAGGGTAAAATGGCCAGGTTTTATATGGCAAGGGCATGTGACATGCCCAGCCAATGACACAAACCCTTGTGTTAAAAAAAAGTGCACTTTCCTCTATGAGTGCTGATAGGCCAACACACCAGATCACCCACAGTAAGTAAGCAGCAAAGAGAAAAAAATGTACAACTGCATTATTTCACCACACACGTCTCCACAGCCCCCCTTCCACCCACTATTCATTCCTAGACACTGAAACTCAAAATTACGTTCTCCAAAAGCATTACTGTGAAAAGTCAGTAACGCTTTTGGTGAACGAAGCGTTAATGAACAGAAACTCAATTTATCGGATTTTTAGCAAAATGTTTGAAATCATCGAATGACTCGAACAGAGCCCATAACAGGTCGAATTTGAAATTGGTGAACAATTCTAATCGATCATCGATCATCTCTATTCAGGATAAGAACACGGTTTTAATGCACTGCCGGCAATAACTGAAGGTCCACCATCTGAGTTATGAAGTTTATTCGGTCAACGCTTTTCAAAGCAGCAGCTTCTTCATCAGGATAACAAGCAGTTTGTTGTCCTGAAAAACAAGCTGCTGCTTCGAAACGCGTTGACCGAATAAACCTCATAACTAAGATGGTAACCTTCAGTTACTGATGGCAGTGCATAAAAGCCCTGTTCTTATCACGAATATTAAGTTTTGTCTTATCAAAGGTCTGCAGCAGCCAGTTACACGCTTCTATAGTGATTGTGTTTAATACAACCACAAAAGATGAGCAGTTTCTTTATTCATTTCTACCATTCTGTCCCCTGATAAGACTCTATTTGCACCTTTCCTTCTCCAGCTTGCACTGATCAGCTGATAAGTTTCTTTCTATTGGTAAAGCATCTGGAAATGGCGCTATGATGAATGTGCCATTTACAGGGGTGGCTACAGGCTTTAGTGTGGGAGAACCATAAAACCATAGGCCCTCACCCTGCTAAGAATACCAGACATTTTTGCCTGGCTGGCAATTAAAAATAGGGCAGAACCCATGCATTTTTTTTTTGCCAGACAAGATAAAATTAGGCTGCTGAGGGTAGCAGATCGCAGCTGTCTGCTTTCACTGGGCTGGCCTGAAAAATACTGCTAACTTTCATGCATTTATTTGTTTATTTATTTAACACACTATGATGGCAAGTTGGTTGCCAAACACTAATGTGTGCGGAAATAAAGCATAATCACTGTCCAGATAGTTTGTTGCAGTCAGAATGCATTTTCTCAATCACAGACACTCATGTAATGTATGGCAACCAACCTGACATCATAGTGTGTTAAATAAATAAATAAAATGCGTGGGGATTTGCAGTATTTTTCAGTCTCAGCACAGATAAAGTGGATGGCTGAGAGCTACCTAATTTTACCTTGGCTGGCAAAAATAAAATGTGTGGGCTTTGCCTTATTTTTAAATCCCAGGCAAGGTAAAACTAGGCAGCTGTGGGCTAGTATTCTCAGCATGGAAGGGATCTTCGTTATTGGACCCCCTCATGCTATAGAATAGCAGCCCACAGCTGCCCATGAAAATGGTGCATTCATAAGAAGCGCTATTTCCAGCTGCTTTACCAGGCTTTTCCAGCAAACCTGGTGGGGGGTGGCATGCTGGATAATAAGGGGGTTAATACCAGCTTTCTATTTTCAGGTGGTATTAAGCCCCAAGATTCTTAATGTCAGGCCAATTTGGACCCGGCCATTAAGAATCATAAATAAATTGTTAAAAAAAGACGTAACACAGAAAAAATTTTTTTTTATTCAAAATAAAAGCACAGAGACGATCCTCTGAGACGTCTTCTTCATTAGAGGCTAGGGTGAAGAATACAGCATTCTGTCACCACAGCCTCCAGTTACTGAATGAAGGAGCTGCAAGCTCAGTCCTCGCTGAGGTCACCTGAGGTCACCATTCAGGTAATAATGGTATCGGCTAAGATTATCGGCTGCCATTGTTACCTGACCGGTGACCCAGGTGACCTCAGTGAGTTACTAAACACCTGGAACAGACCTGGCTTTGATTGACGTGTGTGGCAGCTCATCTGATTACCATAGTAATAAAGTCAGATTACCAGATCAGCTGACTACGCAAAATACTCCCCTACAGTGCAGATGCAGAAGTGAGAGATTTTGCCTCTGCTCAACCACTACTACAAAAAGATGCCCGACTAAAATCAATATTTCTGGACCTCCCACTTTTGTGTTTTAGACAACCTCAGGAGCTAAAATGCATCATTGTCAGAAGCGCCCTGTCCTCTCTAGCAACGACAGGAACCTTTCCCTGCAACCAGAACAGGTGCAAAACCTCCATTTATAATGACAACGAACAAGATAATATATTTCCCAGGGGCAATGTGCCTAGGAATTCACTGTGTTTGAGCCCTTTAGCCAGCTGCCCGCAGTGTTTTCTTGGACTGGTCTCCCTGAGATCAGTGAATACTTTGCAATCTTGGTCTACAAGGCCTTGCTCCCACCTAGCCAGAATCCTACTCCACACTGATGAGGGGCAACACCCCAAAACAGCTGTATGTGGATGGATACCTGGCCTTGGTATTCCCTTGTCATATCTGTAAACTTGTAAAAGAGTTGGATATTGACTTAAAGGGCCACTTCATATGGTGGTTATGGTGTTCTCCGCAAGGAGCCACCCCTTGGCTGGGTCCTTCCCTGGAGGGATATATGGCTAGTTCTGTGTTTGAGACTCCTAACCGAGGCTCCACAGACTCTATTTGCATATTCATATTTCCCAGGGGGCAATGTGCCTAGGAATTCACTGTGTTTGAGCGCTTTAGCCAGCTGCCCGCAGTGTTTTCTTGGACTGGTCTCCCTGAGATCAGTGAATACTTTGCAACGAACAAGATAAAGATTCCTGGGACAGATCAGGACTACAAGATCCCAGGTAACTTCAGTTGCATCACAAGCAATGTGGTGTATTTAATAATAGGGTATGTACCAAATGTCCAGGAAGTGGTATGTATGTAGGTGAGACCAGACTAAAATTAAGACCAAGAATGAATTATCATCACCACACAATAAATGAAAGACGTATAGACATACCGGTAGCCAAGCATTTTCAGTTAGATATTAAAAGGTATCAACCACTGAGGACTCTCAGATTGAAATATTTTTTTATCTACTGGCTAACACAGTACAAACATTTTTTACCTTATCAAACTTGTTCAGAACATTTGTTCAGAACAAATGTACGTCGATATATTCGGCAAACAAATCCGAATTCGAACTTTGTGGTGTCCACTCATCTCCAGTCCTTATACCTTTGTCGAATATTTCCCCAGCCAGAATACTCTAAAGCCCAATAAATTCTGGTAAAGACTATGTCACATGCTGACTGTTATTCTGAAAGTTGTAAAGAGTAAAAAACTTGTCTGCTTTTTCTCAGATAGAATCTACTCAACTATTCTGCTCAGTAAAGGAAGAGGAGAAGCTGACAGATCCAGTTAAAGTCAATAATATCGGTTGTGCTTTAGCTGTTATTTGTTAAAAATGGATCAGTCACAGGCTCATTCTAAACTGAAATATTGCTGTACAGTGGAATTGTTTTATGCTTTTAGGGCCCTTAAAAGAATCGTGCTTCAAAAAATGATTTATTGTTTAGATCAAGTTTTTATGTGTAAATGCAATTTTTTCTTTTTAGTTATCATCACAATAGTTTTTAAAATAAAAATTAGGAACCTTGCAATTCTCACATGAGCTACTGGGGTTTTTTAAGGCTATGTGCGCATGTGGAGTATTTAGTTGCAGAAAATTCTGCACCAACTCTGTATCTCCTGGCAGAAATAATGTATGTTTTTGAAGCAAGTTTTTTAATGTGTTTTTGACATGTTTTTTGACTAATTTTTTACGTGTTTTTTGCATGTATTTTTTAAGTACTTGGGGTGGAAAAATGCTACAAAAATGGTGCAAAAAATAGACATGTTGGAGGCTTTTCTGGTTGTAAATGGGACTCTCTCTTCATGTTAATGTTCTGGAAAGGGATGTCAGCTAAGCTCATGCACAGATGCCCAGAGCCCAATTCTCAAAATATAAACTTTATTGTAATATGTTTTTAATACCCAAGACAGGCAGCAATTCACAACATAACCACTGGGTCAACAAATATAGCCATATAGGATAAATATCTTTAGTGTGAAGGCACACTGGCTTGAGACTCGAGTGCATTGCGAGAAAAACTCCCATTGCATTCAGACCAATGTTAAATAATCTATCAGGACAGATTGTTGCACTTCTCCAGTGCTGAACTCGCATTGCGAGTCAAATGTGAGAGCAATCGCAGCATGCTGCGATTGTATGTCAGTGTCTCGTGCGTGAGGTCAATGAAAGTCTATGGGTGCGAGAAAAACTCGCACCCAGACAGCACACTTTGCGAGTTTGTAGCATGGGCTTTTCATGCTGGTAAAAGTTACAATGGAAACAATAGCTAGATTGGGCTTATTAGTCTCCCACGGTTACTTCCAGGGCCGCCTATTAAGATAATTGCATATTCACTGCACTGTCAAACAAACAGCCAATCACAGAATCTCATACTCTGTTAGAGCCTCTGTGATTGGCTGTTGTAGTCAGACTGGATTTTCTCAATTTGGACAGTGCTTCTGCTTAATTACCATACACATTAGTGTATGGCAAGCAATCTGCCATCATATGGTGTTAATTAAATAAATATTGAAAAAAAAAATTAATGGGGCTCCACAGCATTTTTAAGTCCAGCCTAATGAAAGCAGACAAACTGCGAGCTGCCACCCTCAGCTGCCTAATTTACCCCTGGCTGCCAAAAAAAAAATGCGTGGGCTCCATTCTATTTTTAATTGCCAGTCAAAGTAAAACTAAGCAGCTGAGGTCTGGTACTATCATCGGGTTGAGGGCCCATTATTTTAAGGCCCCCTCACGCTAAAGAATGGCACCCCGCATCCGTCCCTGAAAATGGCGCATTACTAATAAGCTCCATTTCCAGGCGCCTTACCAGGCTCTTCCAGCGGCCCTGATGACGGGTGGCATGCTGGGTAATAAAGGGATTAATACCAGTTTTGTTTTACCAGCTGGTATTAAGCTCAAGAATATTATTTAACACCCTATAATGCCAGGTTGGTTGCCATACACTGATGTGCAAGCTGGTCTTCTCAGCTGGACTCAGAGGTGTGCAGACGTGCTGTCTGCTCTCTACCAGACTGTGGAGACAATAGGGCTCCTTGCTAGTGACAGCCCATTGCAGCAGCTATTATTTTGTTTGTTACTGTTTTGCTACAGACTTTGTACCTTTCCTGATGTCTTTTTTGGACCTCTAATTTCAGCCTTGGATCTATGCAATGTTTTCATCTTGTGGATTGCAACGTTCCTGCACGCTGGTCTGCTGTGGGATGGAAAATGCAGCACACCCCACACTTTCTACTGCCGCTGGGCACACAGCATATGGTTTTCACCTGGATCCTCCACTACCACTCACAAGTCCCCTGCTGGCATGGCCACTTTGGAGTACGCTATATGGTCCATCTCAGCTAATACTAAGAGCACCGTATACAATATGCCATGGAGAGGCCTCGTGGGATGGATGAAATCACTGAATGGTTGTCCCTAGGTCTGTCACTAAACGAGTAGTGTATTCAAGGAGTCGTCTTCTGGAACTGCGCAGGACAAAGTCTTCTCCAGCAGTTGCAATACCACATGTTTCACGGGAAATGAGGAGACCTTTCAGAGGTTGCAGAGCAGGCAAGAAGATCAAGTCCTGGAGGAGAAGGTTTAAACCTGCGGTCCCATCCATCATCATGGGTAATGTACGATCGCTTGGTAACAAGTCGGATGAACTGCTGGCTCTGAGTAAGACCCAGAAGGAGTTGAGGGAATGCAGTCTCATGTGCTTTACAGAAACCTGGTTGCATGAGGACGTCCCAGATTCATGTGTATTGGTACCAGGGTTTCATATGGTTCAGGCTGACAGGGACAGAGTGAAGTGCGGTAAGAAGAAGGGCGGAGGGGTGATACTGTACATTAACAACAGATGGTGTAATCAGGGGCATGTAACAGTAAAAGAGAGACATTGTTGCCCGAACATTGAACTATTAGCAGTGGGCCTCAGGCCTTACTATCTGCCTAGAGAATTCTCTCTTGTTATTGCAGTGGTGTCGTATATACCACCATCTACAAATCCAGAGGCAGCTGGGGAAGTACTGTCTGGGGTGATTGCCCGGCTTCAGACGAAACACCCTAACTCTCTAACTATCATTTCTGGGGATTTTAATCAAGCCAAGATCTCATTACCAAAGTTCTATCAATATGTCAAATGTTCTACACGGGACAATTATATATTGTATCTCCTCTATGCCAGTGTTAAGGATGCTTACTCATCATCTGCATTGCTTCCCCTGGGGAAATCTGACCACAACCTCATACTATTGTCTCCAGCCTATCAACCAGTTGTCTGCAAACAACCAGTGACAATTAAACAGATAAGGAAGTGGTCTCCGGCAGCAGAGAAGAGGTTACAAGACTGCTTTGATTGTACAGACTGGGAGGTGTATGTTAATGATGATGTTAATGAGGTTACTGGGAGAGTTACTGATTACATCAACTTTTGTACTGACAATATTGTACCTATTCAGGAGATTCGGTGTTATGCAAACAACAAGCCTTGGATTACAAAAGAATTGAAATATCTACTAAACAGAAAGAAAAAAGCTTTTAACAGCAAAGACAAGGAGGAGATGAAAACTGTACAGAGAGACTTAAAGGGGAAAATTAAAATTGCCCGTGAAGCATTCAGAATTAAATTGGAAAATAAATTGTCACACAACAACTCCAGAGAAGTGTGGGCGGGAATGAAGCTATTGACTGGGTTTAAGGCAAGGTCAGATCAGGGGGATGGGGGGCTGATCATGGCTAATGAAATGAATGAGTTTTTCAACAGATTCAATGATAAATGTGCAATGTCAACAGGGGAGAAGGCCGGGGAGCGACAAGCAATATCAACTGGGGGGAGGAAGGTAGAGACTTTCTTGATCTCAGAAAATTATGTGAGGGAATAGTTTAGTAAGCTGGTCATTGGTAAAGCAGCAGGGCCTGATGGTATCTGTCCACGTGTCCTCAGAGTGTGTGCAAATCAGTTGTGCACTGTCTTCCAGCACCTGTACTGGAACTTACAATCACAGAGAGTACCAGTTCTATGGAAGACTTCTTGCCTGGTGCCGATTCCCAAGACTACCTTCCCGAGCTCCCATAACGACTATAGACCGGTGGCCTTAACATCGCATGCGATGAAGTCCTTGGAGAGAATTGTACTTGCCTACTTGTGTCCGAGGGTGTCTGCTTTTACGGACCCCCTTCAGTTTGCGTATCGGCAGAGTCTGGGGGTGGACGATGCTGTAGCGTATCTGCTACAAACAGTACATTCCTTTTTGGGCAATGATGGAACCACTGTGCGTGCCATGTTCTTCGATTTCTCCAGTGCATTCAATACCTTACAGCCACTATTATTACGTAAAAAGCTGGTTGAAATGGCGGTTGATGAGGGACTAGTGAATTGGATCATTGATTACCTGTCGGACAGGCCACAGTTCGTAAGGTTAGGGGCGGCCGTATCGGATAGTGTTCGGAGTAGTGTTGGAGCCCCTCAGGGAACGGTGCTGTCGCCATTCCTTTTTACGTTATACACAGCTGATTTTCAGTATAAATCAGACCTTTGTCCCCTTCAGAAGTACTCTGATGACTCAGTGATAGTCGGAGGTATTGAGAGAGGCCGGGGGGAGGAGGAATACAGAAGGGTGGTCTCGGACTTTGTTGACTGGTGCCAGGCTAACCATTTAAAACTCAACGTAAAGAAAACCAGGGAGTTGGTGTTGAGTTATGGAAGGTGCAGGAAGGATTGCTTACCTATCACTATTGATGGTCAGGATGTGGAGATGGTGGAGAATTTCAAATATTTGGGGGTTCACCTGGACAGCAAGCTTGATTGGAGGTGCCATATGGAGAAGGTTTGCAAGAAAGGGATGAGTAGACTTTACTTCCTGAGGAAGTTAAGGTCGTTTAATGTGTGTAACAAAATGCTTGAAATGTTCTACCAATCTATTGTGGCGAGTGCAATCTTTGCTGCAATAATATGCTGGGGTAGTAGTGTGCGCACAGCTGACGCTAATAAGCTGAATAAACTTATCAAGAAGGCTAGTGCGGCGGTGGGTCTACAACTTAGGACTTTCGAGGAGGTATTAGAGGATAGAATTAATAAGAAATGCAAGGCTATAATGAGCAACAATACACACCCGCTCTCTGAACTGTTTGCGAAGCAGAAGAGCACATTCAGCAAGCGTCTAATCCAACTAAGGTGTAAAAAGGAAAGATACAGAAAATCGTTTGTTCCGACAGCTGTGGGGATGTATAAATGTATAAGTGTAAACCATCCCAAGACTATGTGAAGTTCTATGTGTATGGGGGGAATAGGTGAGGTACATGTACCAGTCTACCCACATCTGCTGTCCATATAGACTTATTTTGTAAAGTGTGAAATGTTCTTGATCTTTGTTCTGCTGCTGTAATACTGTAATTTCCTCCGGGATCAATAAAGTTTATCTTATCTTATCTTATCTTATATTATCTTAATCACTGTCCTGATTGTGGAAATCCAGTCTGACTACAACAGCCAATCACAGAGGCTCTGACAGACTGTGAGCTTCTGTCATTGGCTGTTTGTTTGACAGTGCAGTGAATATGCAATTAGCTGAATGAGCAGCCCTGGAAGTAGCAGTGGGAGACTGTTAAGACCAATCTAGCTATTCAATCTAGCTACTCTTTTCTCAGGTTATACAGCATGAGAAAGACCATGTTCTCCTGTGCATCACCCATATTCTAGAACTGTCTACACCCACACATCAGACTCTCACCTACCATGAAAGCCTTTAAGAGAAACATGAAGACCTACCTCTGCTGACTTTCACTAAACCATGGCACAACCATCTCTCTTCTCACCTACTGTATCCTCACCCATGCCATGTAGATTGTGAGCCCTCGTGGGCAGGCTCCTCTCCCCTCACCTACTGTATCCTCACTCATCCCTGTAGATTGTAGGCCCTCGTGGGCAGGGTCATCTCTCTTCACCTACTATATCCTCACCCATCCCTTGTAGACTGTGAGCCTTCGCGGGCAAGGTCCTCTCTCCTGTACCTGACTGTGACTTCTATTGTTCATGAAAATTATAATTGTTTCAATAATGTATTCCCCTTTTCACATGTAAAGTGCCATGGAATGTATGGCACTGTATAAATAAATAAATAATAATAACAACTAGCATTGTTCATTCCTCTTATGCCACTTTCACACACTGAGTATTGAGTCAGTATTTTAAATCAGTATTTACAAGCCAAATCCAGGAGTGGAACTATCAGAGGAAAAGTATAATAAAAGGATGTCACCACTTCTGTATTTTCCATCTACTTCTTAACATAGTAACATAGTAACATAGTTTTTAAGGTTGAAGGAAGACTTTAAGTCCATCTAGTTCAACCCATAGCCTAACATGTTGATCCAGAGGAAGGCAAAAAAAAAACCCAGGTGGCAACACTAATCTCCACATTGGGGGAAAAAATTCCTTCCTGACTCCAGATACGGCAATCAGACTAATTCCCTGGATCAACGCCCTATCAAGAATCTAGTATATATAACTGGTAATATTATAGTTTTCAAGAAAGGCATCCAGGCCCTTCTTAAATGTTAGTAGTGAGTCACTCATTACAACATCATGTGGCAGAGAGTTCCATAGTCTCACTGCTCTTACAGTAAAGAATCCGCGTCTGTGATTATGATTAAACCTTCTTCCCTCCAGACGTAGAGGATGCCCCCTTGTCCCAGTCTCAGGCCTAAGAGTAAAGAGATCATTAGAAAGGTCTCTGTACTGCCCCCTCATATATTTATACATTATTATAAGATCACCCCTAAGCCTTCGTTTTTCCAAGCTAAATAACCCCAAGTTTAATAACCTGTCTTGGTATTGCAGACCCCTTAGTCCTCTAATAACTTTTGTCGCTCTTCTCTGGACCCGCTCTAGTTCAGCTATGTCTTTCTTATACACTGGAGACCAGAATTGTACACAGTATTCTAAGTGTGGTCGCACTAGTGACTTGTATAGAGGTAAAGTTATGTTCTCCTCATGAGCATCTATGCCTCTTTTAATACATCCCATTATTTTATTTGCCTTTGCAGCAGCTGCCTGACACTGGCCACTAAATGTGAGTTTGTCATCTACCCATACACCCAGGTCTTTTTCAGTGACAGTTTTGCCCAGTGTTTTACAATTAAGCACATAATTATACCTTTTGTGTCCTCTGCCCAAGTGCATGACTTTACATTTATCCCCATTAAAGCGCATTTGCCATTTAGCAGCCCAAGCTTCTAGTTTACATAAATCCTCCTGTAATATAAAATTGTCCTCCTCTGTATTGATTACCCTGCAGAGTTTAGTGTCATCTGCAAATATTGAGATTCTACTCTGTATGCCCCCTACAAGGTCATTAATAAATATATTAAATAGAAGCGGGCCCAACACTGACCCCTGTGGTACCCCACTGTTAACTGCGACCCATTCTGAGTGTGTTCCATTAATAACCACCCTTTGTTTCCTATCACTAAGCCAGTTCTTAACCCACTTACACATATTTTCCCCTATCCGGTATTACGGTCCCTCGTAAAACCATGTTGATAATGGGTCATGAGGTTATTTTTCTTCAGATACTCCAGTATAGCATCTCTTAGAAAACCCTCTAGGATTTTACCCACAGTAGAGGTTAAACTTACTGGCCTATAATTTCCAAGTTCAGTTTTTGTCCCCTTTTTGAATATTGGCACCACATTTGCTATACGCCAGTCCTGTGGTACAGACCCTGTTATTATGGAATCTTTAAATATTAAAAATAATGGTCTATCTATGACAGTACTTAATTCCTGCAGCATTCTGGGGTGTATCCCATCTGGGCCCGGGGATTTGTCAATTTTAGTGATTTTTAGACGATGCCGTACTTCCTCTTGGGTTAAGCAGGTGACGTTTAATTGAGAATTTTTGTTATCACTGATCATATTGTCTGTCATGGGATTTTCTTGTGTAAATACTGTTGAAAAAAAGTCATTTAGCATATTTGCTTTTTCCTCATCCTCATCCACCATTTCACCCAGACTATTTTTAAAGGGGCCAAAACCATCATTTTTTAGTTTCTTACTATTTATGTAGTTAAAAAATATTTTGGGATTCTTTTTACTTTCTCTGGCAATGAGTCTCTCTGTCTCAATCTTTGCTGCCTTGATTTGCTTTTTACAAATGTTATTTAATTTTCTGTATTTATTTAATGCTTCATCACTACCTACTTGCTTTAATTCCCTAAATGCTTTCTTTTTGTCACATATTGCACTTCTTACCGCTTTATTTAGCCATAGTGGTTTCCTCCTATTTCTAGCATGCTTATTCCCATAGGGTATATATTGTGCACAGGTCCTATTCAGGATGCTAATAAACATCTCCCATTTGTGTTGTGTACTTTCATGTCTCAGGACATCGTCCCAGTTTATTGCACTAAGATCATCTCTCAACCGTTGGAAATTTGCCTTCCTGAAGTTTAGTGTCCTTGTGGCCCCTCTACTACACGTCTTAGTAAAGGATACTTGAAAGCTTATTAAGTTATGATCACTATTACCCAAGTGACCTCCAACCCGTATATTTGATATGCGGTCCGGCCTGTTGGTTAATATTAGGTCCAGCAGTGCCCCCCTTCTTGTTGGGTCCTGAACCAGTTGTGAAAGGTAATTGTCTCTTATAGTTTTCAAAAACTTATTACCTTTGCTGGAACTGCAGGTTTCTGATCCCCAATGTATTTCAGGGTAGTTGAAGTCCCCCATAATAATGACTTCTCCCTGAGTCGCTGCTTCATCTATTTGCTTTATGAGGATATTCTCCTCCACTTCCATTATTGTTGGAGACTTATAACAAACCCCTATCAGTAATTTATTATTTTTTCCCCCTCCCCTTATCTCCACCCACAGAGACTCTACATTTCCATTAGATTCACCTATATTATCACGCAGGATGGGTTTTAAGGATGATTTTACGTATAAACATACACCTCCTCCTCGCCTATTTGTACGGTCATTTCTGAGCAGACAATAGCCCTGTAAATTAACAGCCCAGTCATGGCTCTCATCCAGCCAAGTCTCCGAAATCCCCACCATGTCATAATTATTTTCCAACAAAATCAATTCTAATTCCTCCATTTTGTTGGTGAGGCTTCTGGCATTAGTGAACATGCACTTTATGCATCTCTCTTTACCTCTATTCCTTCCTACTAGATTGACTGTTCTAACCCCACCCCCATGCCACCCCTAATTTTATTACTTGTGCCCAGGTTACTGTTTACACTATCTTTCCCTCCTATACAATGAATACCCTCCCCCCCAATCCCTAGTTTAAACACTCCTCCAACCTTCTAGCCATTTTCTCCCCCAGCACAGCTGCACCCTCCCCATTGAGGTGCAGCCCGTCCCTAGCATAGAACCTGTAGCCAACAGAGAAGTCGGCCCAGTTCTCCAGGAACCCAAACCCCTCCTTCCTACACCAATTCCTGAGCCACTTATTTATCTCCCTAATCTCCCTTTGCCTCTCTGGTGTGGCACGTGGTACAGGCAGTATTTCAGAGAATACTACTTTGGAGGTCCTTGCCTTAAGCTTGCAGCCTAATTCCCTGAAATCATCTTTAAGGACCTTCCACCTACCTCTAACTTTGTCATTTGTGCCAATGTGCACTATGACCGCTGGGTCCTCACCAGCCCCTCCCAGTAATCTGTCAACCCGATCAGCGATGTGCCGGACTCGAGCGCCAGGTAGGCAGCACACTGTTCGACGATCCCTGTCTTTGTGACAGATTGCCCTATCTATTCCCCTAATAATTGAGTCCCCCACTACCAGCACCTGTCTGGCCTGCCCTACTCTCCTGTTTTCCCCCTTACTGGAGCAGACACTCCTCTGGCTTTCAGAGGTCATGCCCTGCTGCAGCAGTGCTATCCCTGAACTCACACCCCCTCATCTGCCAACATAGCAAATTTATTGGGGTGTGCCAGATCAGGGCTAGCCTCCCTGGCACCCTTCCCTCTACCCCGCCTTCTAACTGTCACCCAGCTAGCTACCTCACGGTCCTGCAGCTCCATACTACCATCCTCCCCCACATCTATCCCATTGAGCAGCTGTTCAGTGAGCAGCAGACTCCTTTCCATATTGTCTATGGATCTCAGCGTTGTCAGTCGTTCATTTAGATCCAGTATCTGGGCTTCCAAATGCACAACGTACTCACATCTCACACAGCAGTATGCACCCTCGGCCGGCTGGTCAAGGAATGCATACATGTGGCAAGATGTACACTGGATGGCATTGCCAATCATGGAGCTCATTTCCTAATGGGGATTGCACCAGACAGAAATGATAAGTAAAAAGAAATGCAAAGTATTAATAAAATACAACCAGCAATTCAGTAAGTCCTCCCTTCCAAACTCCCTTAATCCAAAGTCACTGAATCACAAGTCACACACTTACTTCTGTCGCACTTGCTCTGTCACACAAAGCTCGCGGTCACACTCGCTAGAAAATCAGATATAAAGAGGTTTTTTTTTTTTTCTTTTTTTCCCTTAGCAGCAAATCAGCCTGTATCTCAGTGCACTTCCAAAGGCATTTGTTCTAGCTTACATAAACTGATGTGAAAAACTGAACCAAAACTGAACATGTGAACAGTCAGAGACCGGACTAAAATTTCTACCATAAGGTGTGCTACAGCTCATCGTGATTTAGAATAGCTGAGGTATCACACATCCTTTTAGTCTTTGTTTCACCCCTGCCCATTTTGGTAAAATTATTGTGAAAGAGTGAAAAAGCACAATTTTTTGTGCAACTTCACATTGTGCCAAAATATTGCCCTGTTTCAAAACAATTTCCACCAGAAGTCTTCTGTAATCCCTTTGAGGAACTGGGCCTTGAGATATTTAGAAAAAAAAGAGGATACTTATGGATGGAGATCTGCAGGTCTGGTGGTCTGGGTGTCACGGTGTAGTGAGAATGCTGATGAGGGAATGGCAGTTACGGGCAGGGTGAAAAGGGAAGACTAGTCTGACCCTAGTGTAGGAACCCTGAATGCCCTGATCCCGAAGGTATCTCTGATGGTGAGAAGGTTCGGGCCTCCAGCCTCTCCCTAAAACTCCTCCACCAGTCCTGCGCTATTCCCCCCTCACCTCCCTCCACAGAACTGGGATACAGCACCTCCAAGGAAAGTGAATGTAGTTCTGGAGCACAACACAGGAGGCCAGGACCTTCACAACTATCAACCATGCAGCTCTTAAAAACAAACACATACACAGCAGCATCCAGCAATGTCAGCGCAATCTAAGGCTAGGGTCACACTTGCAGATTTTCCACACTTGTCATTTGTGAAAAACGCATGGAAAAACCCATCCATAGACCCCCATGTTAAAAATGCATGCCCCAATGCCAAAAACGCATGTCTAAAGGGCAATGCATTTTTTGGATGCGTTTTTGGCTCAGCACCAAAAAATACTACATGATGCATTTTTTGGTGCTTTTTCAAAAACGTATGCGTTTTTTTAACATGGGGCCCTATGGGAAACGCATTCATTTTTATATGGCACTAAATGGTACATCGTTTTTGCATGCGTTTTTTAAGGGTGCCCCACACCTATCAGCAAAAATGCAACCCAAAAATGCAGGCTGGAAAAAAGCACCTTAAAAAAACGCAAGTGTGACCCAAGCCTAAGTGTGTGACACTGGGTCCATAAACTAAAGACCATATGTGTATTTTCTTAGCACCTAGGCTAGGGTCACATCTGCGGTTTGGTTTGCAGATCCTGATCCAGTTTTGAGCATTAAAAATGCTCAAAACCGCATCCGGATCTGCAGCCATAGACTGCAATGTTAAAACCGGATTGCACTTAATGCAATCCGGTTACCGCATCCGGTTTTGCAGCCTGCAGTAAGAATCATGCAGGCTGCATTTTTCGGAGCGGTTGCAAAACTGGATCCAGTTTTTTTTAAATGGGCGCCTACGGGACCGGATCCGGTACTGCAGTACCAGATCCGGATGCAGTTGTTAAAATTGCAAAAACCCACATTCCAAAATAGGATGCATTAATGCATCCAGATCCGGAAAGAGGGTTGCAATTTTACTATCAAATGATAGTATGAAGGCAAACGGTAAAACCGCATCTGCACCGGACTGTGCCTTTTAAGTGTGACACTAGCCTTAGATCACTAAGCACTTAGATCACTTTCACCTTAAAAGTTATTTAAAATATATCCCCATCATTATGAATGGTCATTTACTACGTATGACCCTTTTTCACATGTAAAGTGCCATGGAATACTATAAATGGTGCTATAATAATAATTTAAATATAATGTGAATATATTACAGTATACAGCTTAATACACTTGTTCGCACCATTCTTCGGATTGAAGAGGACTCTTTGTCGGGAAATCAAGGTAGCCTTTTTGACGGAAGAGCTTGGTATGCAAAAATGTTCTGACACCATAATATTTTAGCATTTATTTTGGAGGCTATACTTTCTCTACAATGATGTCATTTGCAGGAATAGGTGAATGAATCACGCTATAACTGTCAGGGTTATAATGTATGGCTGAATATATAGAAGAAGAAAGAAACTGAGATCTCTGCATTGAAGAGGAAGCTATGCAGTGATATATCATTCATGTCATATAGTGCATCATTCATTTACCTCACCAGTATACTAATATGTCAGGTTCACTGAAGCAGCATTGTTTTGTGTGAACCCTTCATCTGGTGTTCATTCATGTGTATTCAATGTGTCGAGGGGTTAGGACACCAGGGAAAACCTGTAGCAAATTATATTGTCAGGATGTTTATGGCTGCAGAGGATGAATGTAGTGAACTTCAAGGAAAGCTACAAAGAAGAGACAACAACTGCTGAATCATTAAATTCTATCATAATCCCTGAAAGGCTGTAAGTCACATCACAACTTGTGGGTGGCCACATAGAGACACATATAGCATATACAGCTCCCAGCAGAATAGCTACCGTAATAGGCTATTTTCTCCAAAGCTTGACTGCTCACTTATTACTGATTTCAAAAGGTTTGATTACTTACCATGGCTTTTTGCACCTCTCTTTCTTCTAGTGTCCAATACTATTTCCCTGTGTCATATCTCAAATATATGCAAATTGTCTCTTCAAAGAGACTTGAACTATAGTGCCACCAATTGGAAGTATATTAAAAAGCTGGGGATGAAAAAGAGCGCACAAGAGGGTCTTATCCGTGAGACTACAAAAGGTTGTTCCGCTGCACACTGGAGAACTAAGAATTAAGGGAGACACTTAGCAAATATATTGGCCAATGTAAATGAGCCCGATACCAGTGACAAGGTGCATCTCAAGCAGAGCTGCCACTAGGAATTTTGGGACCCCTGACTGGCAAAATTTCTGTGCCCCCCCCTGAGACTCCAACCATGCTCCACCCCACCCATGCTCCACCCCACCAAGCCCCACCCCCACCCCTGTGTTCTGTGCCCCCTCTCTGTGCCTATCAACTACCAGTATGCTGAGTCTCCTCCCCCTCTGTGCTTCTCCCCCTGTGCGGTGTCTCCTCTCTGTGCCTGCCCCCCCTGTGTACTGTGCTGTCCCCCCCTATATGCTGAGCCTCCTCTCTATGCCTGTCCCCCCATGCCTATACCCCCTTGTACACTATTTCTCCTCTCTGTGCCTGTCTGCCCCTGTATGCGCGCCTCAACTCTGTGCATGTCCCTTGTACACTCTGCCTCCACTCTGTGCCTGTCCCCCTGTAAACTGTGCCTCCTCTCTGTGCCCATAGTCCGTCTGTCCCAGTAATCTCCCTGTGCCTGCCCTCCCCTGTGCCTCCCGTCTGTGCTGTAATTCCCCTGTCCCTCCCCTCTGTGCTGTATTCTGTCTGTGCCTGCCCTCCCTGTGCCTCCCCTCTGTGCCTGCAATCTCATTGTGCCTCCCCTCTGTGTTGTAATCCCCATGTCTTGTAATCCCCCTGTGCCTCCCCTCTGTGCCTCTAATCCCCCTGTGCTTCTAATCCACCTGTGCCAGCAATACCCGTTTGCTTCTAATCTCCCTGTGCCTCCCCCTCTGTGCTTCCAATACCCCTGTGCCTCCCCCTCTGTTCTTCTAATCCCCCTGTGCCTCCCCTCTGTGGCTCATTTCTGTGCATGTCTCTCACCGTGCTCTCCCTCCTAACCTGTGCTGCATAGCAGCGTCCAGCTGTAGTGAGCTCCTAGCAGCAGATCTCTAACGCCTGCACCATGGCTGCTACGGGTAAACTTAATTACTGCGGACTGCAAAGCAGGAGTTTAGAGATCTGCTGCTAGGAGCTCACTACAGCTGGACACTGCCACACAGTATGAAGGTGATCTGGAGCTGGGCACTGCCTCCACTCCACAGACCAGGCACCGCCGGCATCGGGCAGCTCCAGAAGAGGGAATCCAAGCTGTACAGTACAGGCGGCGAGGACCTGGGGCAGGTATGGAGGGGAGAATGGGCCATGTCCGGTGGCAGGTATGGATTGGAGAATGGGTGGCGGTGATTGTTCAGAGGAGAGGGGAGCCGTGCAATAAGGCATTAGGGGGCGGGGCCCAGAAGAGATCGAGGCCCGCTCCAAATGGCACGTTCCCGCCGCCACGGCCGGGCCTCCCCTGCCCCTGTTCTAATGGACACGCCCCCTCCAATAATGGGTGGGCCCCTTACAAAAGGAAGACCTGTAATGCCCTATCGGCCGCCCTGATCTCAAGTATCGGGACCCTAACCTAAGATGCCTTTTTGTGTAATTAAAATCAGCCTGTATGAGAAGGTAGGATCCTGGCTGTAAAGGAAGGTGAATCTACTACGGCTAACAGGCGGGGGTGCACAGACAGAAAAAGCAACTAAAAATTACAATAAGTCTGACTGGCACAACTAGTGTGTGTGGACAAGGTGCTAGCATTAAAAAAACACATAACTATAAAAGGTTTTTCAGCTGAACAATAGAAGTCTTAGAATTGAGGGACATGCTTTAATCTGTATCGGTCAATACATTTGCTAATCATCTCCTTTATTCTTAATGTTCTAGTATGCACCAGAATAACCTTTTATAGTTATGTGTTTTTTTTTCAGCTAGCACCTTGTTTAAACACTTAAAGTGCGTCGGTTAGTCTTTTTCTTATTTATTGGTGAGAGAAAGGGAGGAAGTGAAACACAGTGGGGGGCTTGTATAATTTTATATATATATATATATATATATATATATATATATATATATACATATATATGTAGTAACATTACTATCTGTGCACCCTGCCCAGCAGCCATATTAGAATAACCCTCCTTTATTGCCAGGATCCTACCTTCCCCTGCCAGCTGATTTTAATCGCACATAGAGGCATTTCAGGTTAGGGTCCCGATACATGAGATGCACCTTGTCACGGTTATCAGACTCATTTGCTTTGGCCAATAAATTTACTAAACGTCTTCTTTATTCTTAGTGTTCTAGTGTGCAGTGGAATAACCTTTTGTAGTTATGTGTTTTTTTTCTGCTAGCATCTTGTTCACACACATTAGGTGTACCGATCAGTCTTTTTGTAATTTATCCGTGAGGCTAGGCTGAGGGTCCAGTCGTCACAGAGGTACTGCACCTTAGCCTGAGGTGTGGTACCCCCAACCCCAGGTAAGGAGGGGACACTACCCGGGAATTCACACACCTGCATTCAAAATTAGACACTCCAGGTAAGAAGGATGGAAGGTTTGACCAACCCTCATCCCTGGCTGGAGATGGGGCTTAGACGGGGAGGTAGGTGGAACAGTAGGAAGGAGGAGCGTAGGAAGTTGGAGTCGAGATAGAAAGGAAAATAACTGGAAGTAGTTAGACAGTGCAGAGGATGAGTTCAGCGTGAAAGGGAGCTGGGAAGGAGTTAGACCAGGGGACTGGAAACAGAGGAACTCGTCCCAGAGAGATGGAGGGTGCCAGAAAGGAGCTCCAGAGAAGGAAGGGGTCTTAGAGGTACAGGAAGTGAGAAATCTACCCATGGGTCTCGCATCCATTGCCGGTCACAGGCAAGTGGAGGGACCAGGGCCGCAGAGGGATACCATGCCCAGACTAACAGAGGAGACTTCAGGCCTCAGTTAGCTATACGGACGCTGCTGTATCTCCAGGAACAGCAACCAAATTCACACCATTCGCTGCAAAGATGGCCGCATAGGGCTGAAGGGGACAGAGAGTACGTCGCCCAGCAGTGTCCGAGGCCACTGTCACGGGACACTGTGTATAAGGTGCCAGGCAGGAGAGAGAGAGCTAGCACAAGAGAGAGGACCTGGGATGGTACGCAGAGCGAGGTGCCTATCAAGTGTCTCCAATCTACCTGGGAATGACTGGGCCTCTTGTTCATAGGACACAGCAGGACGTTACTACCAAAGAACAGTGAGTAAACATGTGGAACCGCATCAGCTGTGTCCTTGTTCCTTGTTTCATTTTGACTTCCCCTGCCCTGCACTACCAGCTACTAATAGACTTCTACACCTCTGCTCTGGGGCACCACTCCACCTACGGGAAGCGACACCATCCCGGCTGCATCACCATCCACCCCAGAGATCTGAACTGCAGCGTCGGCCACCCTTGACCAAACACTGTAGGTGGCATCACAACCTTAATCCCCAAAATAATTTCCCTGTATTTTTATTGACATTGTCAGGGTCAAGGAGCTGGTTCTCGACCCCTGTGACTTCCCAGCATTACTGTTGTTCGGTTCCGAGTATCCCACGGTCCTGGGGGGCATCTCAAAAACACAGTGGGGGCTTATCTTGCCAGCCACAACCATTATATACACATGTAATTCTGGCTCAAGCAGCCACCATAGGGTGAAATGTAGAAAACGGCAAGGAAAAGGTGCAAATGCCGCACTGCAAGGAGGAGAAACTTCAAAGGCAGGAATATTGCAGAAAGTGATTTAATTTGTCAACGCATTTTGGAGCGATACTGGCTCCTTCTTAAGAAAATAAATTGCAGGTAATGCTTTGAAAAATTAAATCACTATCTTCAAAATTGCTACCTTTGAAATTTCTCCTAGCAGCATGTCAATTTCACCTTTTCTTGGCGTTTTCTACACAAATTGCAAGTAGCACTCCTAAAATGTATAAGTGACCCTTTAATGAGCCTTGTCATATGATTTAGGTTTATACGAGATCAGACTCAATTTGCAAACACAAGGTTTTAGGGTATTGTCACTCATCTGTGCAAAGTATGGGATCTGATCTGGCTGTATGAAAACCTATTTGTCTTGACATCATTACCAGCCTCTTTGCTTGCTAATAAAGGGGTTGGATTTTGATAATGAGACTCTACATTATGCCTGGACACTTGTTCATCTGACCCTGGATCCGACTCACAAAGATTTTTTGCATCGGTGCAGATTAATTCTTCTTCTTGAGTCAGTGAAGCTGTGGAGCTGGCCTCTGATTGCCAGGCTATAGTATGCGTAAATAGCTTGGCAGACTCAACCATCCATGTTGACGTACAGTCAGTAGGGTGGCTGGAGACTTGTGATACCTATGAGGACTGCATTGTGTGTCCTGTGGAAGTTGAGGTGCAGAAGAGGCCACTTGACAACCATTGTAGCACCTGCTCTTTCTGGACCTCATCTACAAGTTGATCCTATGTGTTTCTTCCTAAAGGCCCCATCTCACACAATGATATCGCTAACGATATCGTTGAAACGTCACGGGTTTGCAGTCGTTCAAACGACATCGTAATGACGTCGTTCAGTGTGACGTGTGCAAACGACCAATGTTAATCGGGCAGATCGTTGATGGGAGGCTGGTGAACCGGGCCTTAAACCAAATGATGAGCGTTCATGCAACCTGCAGCATGGGTGTGTGTGACACCTCGATAACAATGTCGTTAACGACCTCACCTATTGACAAGTGAAGGACGTAGGCGAGCTGACGACCAGAAGTGTCACTTGCTTGTCGCGGAATCATTGCTGTGTCGTTAACGAGATCTATATGTGTGGCACTTCACTAGCGATCATTGAACATTGTTCAAGCAATCTAGGTCAAGTCGGATTGTTGGTCGGTTCGCAGACACATTGAAGTGTGAGATGGGGCCTTAAGGAAGGGATCATACCAGACTGTTCAGTGAGAGAAGTTGACATTTTTTTATTGCCTAGAAGACGGTGTTTGTTGAGCAGTTTTTTCACCTACCCCATGGATACTAAGTGATTTCAACTTACCATCCATTTCCCCCATGACTACGGCTTTTGCCACTCATATTTGATGCTAACAGATTTGCAACTCAGTTGGTGTATGCCTACAAAATCTAGGGTTGTGTATGCAGCTGACAAGATTGGCAAATATATGGTACTAGGTCAAAAATGTGGTTAATACCCGGATATGCCACTAAAAAGATTTTGGCACAGATTTAACAAGCTCCACTGTACCACAGGGGATTTTGCAAAATCACTAAAACTAAGCCCTAAGAAATATTTGCTGCCCTAAGGATGTGGCCACTGGGCATAAGTGGCACAAAATGCCTTTCAGCACAGGGTTGGTGCAGATAGTACTGGTACTAAGCCTTAAAAAGGGCTCTTTTAGGAAAGAGTTACTAAACCTACTCTATCTCTCTATCTCTAAAGAAATAGAATCGCTAGCTAGCTAACTAATAGTGCACACACAATCAGCAGCTTAGAAATTGCAGAAGCAAAACTGTCACTGAGCTCCAACACTGAGGAAATGGGAATGAGGGGAAATGACCGGTTCTAATATGGCAAGGACATGTGACATCCCCAGCTATTGAGACAAGCCCTTGTGTGCAAAAAGTGCTATTTGCTTTACGGGTGCTGATTGGCTGCCAGACTGCACCATGCACAGTAAGTGTGGGAAATAAAAAAAAAATGGAGACCTGCCGAACTGTCGAATCAAATTGGCCGGGCCCTTGCCAAATTTGAAATTGCCGAACTTGTTAGAGGAAAATTCGCTCATCTCTATTTGAGCCCCCTGATATAAGCCAAACCAGAAACTCAATTTGCGAACAATTTCCCAGAGGAGCATGTAAGGCATTTAAGTCTCCTCATACTGGCATACCAGATCTGACATGTCGCTCTCCACAAGGAGAAATGTTATCCCTTAGGCTATGTGCCCTCTGTGCATTTTTGGTGTGTTTTTGTAATGTGTTTCTGCACCAAAAACACAGCACCCACAGCTTTGTTATGAATGTCTATGGCTAAGTTCACATCTAAGGGGGGTTGCGTTTGTGTTCCTATGCGTTTTTGCAGTGCAAAAACGCATAGAAACGCATCTAAAAACGCACCCATTAATTTCAATGGAAAACAAAATGAAAACGCATGTCATTTTCAGAAAACGCGAAACGCATGCATTTTTACAAACGCAGCCTAGAACATTGCAGGACATGTATGCGTTTTGCGTTTCCTGTAAATGACATGCATTTTTACATGCGTTTTCATTGCATTTTCTATTGAAATCAATGGGTGCATTTTCAGATGCATTTGCAATTCGTTTTTGGCACACCTGCTGTCAAAAACGCATTGCAAACCAAACGGAATAGAAATGCAGATGTGAGAAGGCCCTATGTGTTTTAACAAAAGCTGTGCTCTATGTGCGTTTTTGGATGCTGCATTTATGGTGCATAAATTGCCAGTGTTTTTATGGGTCTGCAAATAAGTTGCCTGTTTTTGGGCTGGGTTTTCCCCATAGACTACATTCTAACCTAAACAAAAATCACCACAAATACATTGGTATTCCCCAGTGCTTTTGTGATGCTTTTTTCAATCGATTTCTGCAGCATAAATGCAGAAATACTCCCCCTCCCTGATGATCCTACGGTGATCTCGCGGTGATTTCCAGTGTTTCTTGATCTGTGCACACTGGCTGAAGGACCTGCGGGAATCATCCTATCAGAGCCAGAGCCTGCGCACGATATCACTGGCTGAGTCACATGGTGAAAGGTCCTGGCAGGATGCTACAGACATCTCCATGTATGGAGGAAGAGTCACCAGAGATCACTATGGGAGGGCGAGAAATTGTCTGCTTGTCTGTCTGTGTCTGTCTCTGTGTGTGTGTGGCTCCCCGCATGTGCTGGCATCACAGAGGGGTATTGCACCAGTAAAAGAGGTGTAAATGCTCCAGCTGCAGGTGGACCCTAGGATGGTGGGTGGGACCCATTCCCAGCACTCCCACATTAGTTGAGAGGTGGGAGGTTACCCAGGAGGGAATATATATTCACCTCAAGGGGCATCAAGGAGGTCTTTTGGCTTTGGTCTGGGGCCCCTGGTCCTGGGGCTAGATGCAAGAGAAAGAGAGCAACTAGAAAGATCAGCTAATTGGAACGAGGCGGAAGGTCAATGGTCGGTTTCAAGCCGAACCGGAGGGAATAAGACGGGACCTTGAGGAGGTTCTGAAAGAGGGCGCCCAACGAGAGAAGTCCGGGCCTAGAAATAAAGGGAGATCCTTCAGAGTGGAGTGACCATACTCCAGGGGATACTCGAGTCCACCATGGGAACGCCGGCCCCGAGGATCCGGCCAGAGTTGAGCTTTGCAGTTGGCAACCGGCTGCTGTGGCTCCTTTATCAGCGCACTGCCAGTGGAGCGGTCTGCCTGCTTCCTCACCACGAGGGAGCGGACTCCCGGTACTACCTATATGGAGCTACTGGGTATAGGCCCATCCTAGATGGGGAAGAACGGACACGGGTTAGTTAACGAAGGTACACCAAGGGTTCAACCATACCACCTGGGATCCACTTGCATCCACTCATTAAGCTACCTGTTCTCGTAACATCTAAATGCTGAACTGTGAACTGTATCTGATGCTGCTACAAGTTGACAGTAAAGTACCCGGGAGAAAGTGACTTTGCTTCTGTGTGTTTTCCTACATCAACCTGTTCCATTGCAGGAACGCTGCCCCGGAGGAACAGCCCTACCTGTAGGGGGTTTGCCATCCAAGCCGCAGTACCATCCACCTCCGGTGGACTGTGGCGGCGCTGGTGACCCATCACCAGAAACTACAGGTGGTGTCAAGAGAACTGTATATAGAATCCCCTGTACATATAGCCCCTTTTTGAAGTGTCACCCAGGACACGGGATCAGGTGCGGCCACCACTCACAGCAGTGTTGACCTCTTGGAGCCTGATACCCGAGTACCCCAGGGCCTGGGGCTCGACACGTGTCAGCCTGACTGTGTTTGTGTGTCCCCTTAAGAGTGGTGCGTTTTTGTGCTACATTTAGATGTGCACAAAATACACAAAAGCAATAATTTATGCTGCTTTGGCTGCATTTGTGCACATACAAACACTGCACAAAATAGAAGCACAGTGGGCACATCGCCTAATATACAACTTATTACACATAACTTAATTTATGGAAATCTATGGTTTGATGTCTTTGCCTGTGTGCATTGGATGAGTTGTTACCGATATCTGGTGAGAAAAGTATGTCAATACTACCTTTAGAAATATATTTACTTAGAAAATTGATGACGTGTTCAATGCTTATTTCACCCGCAATAGGTGCGCAAACTGACATATAATACAAGTGTAAGGGGAAAAGACAGATTGTGTAAAGTAGGGATATGAGGTTTTCTCCCCTTGTACCTTATTGTAAGAAATAGCTAAAACAAATGGCCAGAGAATGTTTTCTCATAAATGGTTTATTAAAAATATTTAAACAGCTACAATGCCTTTAATTAGTTTTGACTAATTTATTAATGACCTGTGCAATAAAATTAATTCAGAGCTTATGCTGAATGTTTTAGAGAAATTACAAACTGATTGAATCACAGTTTTGTTTGCTCCTTACCAAAAAATGAATAAAAATTAATCAATTAGTTCTATGTAACCGGAAAAAAACTCTTATTCCGTTCAGTCAAGTGTAAAAAAAATAAGTTATGTAAAGAAAGTTATCTCCATAGAAGTAATGCAAATAAAACTTACAGGGAAAAGAAGCTCGCACACAGCCACATTGTAATGGCTCCGAAAACGAGGTCCAAAATAGCTTCCTCGTTGAGGGGTTAAATATTTCCATAGTTTCCATTATCGGACCCTTTAAGAGAAACACAATCAGTGGGAGCAGTTTATATATGGAAAATTAACTTTAAATGGGATCATTATGTTGTTGGCTCATGAAGTTAATAGAGCTCCTAAGTGTTTTTCCAATGAGTAAAAAAATCCAACAGACTAAGTAAGTTCCAGCATCTTTGCTTAAAATATACTGGCAACACTTTCCAGAACTTAGCAAGAAAAACAAATTATTTTAATGTGTGTGCTTAAAGGGGTTGCCCGTGTTCACCTGTTCATTAACTCACAAGCCCAGTGATCTCTAATGCTAGTTTCATATAGCTGATTTTTGGAATCCACGGATTCCCCCAAATTCCCCCGCAATGATGCAACTGGATGCACCTGCACTGCTATTATCACAGATTTGTCTCATAGATCAGTGATACTATTGGTGCGAGAGCATGCCGTTACATCCGGTTGTGTATCTTTTACAGCAGGATACAGTGAATAGTGACACTCCCCCTAAGGGGCATGTTATTTAGATCTGTGATCTCAACATGCGCAGTTCAAAAACCCGGATCCCTCTCCGTATCTGGCGGGATCTGGAGTCCACCAGATCAGGGTTATATAGAGCCACATTTTAAATCAACCCTGAGTGCCTCAGATCCAGGTGTATAAAGTCTTGGACATGGACACCAAGATCACAACAACTTGCGATTTTGGTCTCAGTGATAAAAACGTGGACACCAGGATCAGGGCAAACTTTAACTAACTGGATGATCCCGCAAGTTGCTGCAGCTTCATTGAAAGTCAATAGGGCCAAAAACAGATGCAGGTGCATCAAGTTTAAGCTGGAATCACACGGATTCTGAAAAAAGGCTGTGTGAATGCAGCCTAATACAACAAACTGAGCTTTACTTGTTCTCCTCGAGTCCAGTCCTGCCTTTCTCCAGCTGTCTTGATCTTTGCTGATTGTCTGCAGTTGTATCATTTTGACAGGTATCCAGTCAGTCTCTCAGCTGATTTAAAGCAATGTAAAGTCCGCTCTTGGATACTGCAGGACCGCTCTTATTTGGTTGAGTAGGAGTCGAACCAAAGTCCTCGGCAGCAGCCACAACACATTGAATGAATTGGTGTTATTCAGCGCCATTCAATGTGTACATCCGGGCACCGGAGGTGATAACAGCTAATCAAGGAAGACTATACATACCGTAAATGCAATATACAAACTGCAATTCATAAAAAGTGCTATAGATCAAAAAAACTCTTTCTCTAGTGTACTCCAATATTTCTTCTATAGACATTCATAACAGGAAAAAAGGAAATATGATATCCTTAGAGATGGACCAAAAATATGATGCAATAACAGTCAGTGGCATAACTAGAGTGTGATGGGCCACGGGGCAAAATTTGGACCTGCCACCTTGTCCACACACACTTTGGTCAGATGTATGGGTCTTTGTATATTTCCTGGTATATATGACCCCCTTCCGAGTATATATGGTCCTTCTACTGATTATATATATATATATATATATATATATATATATATATATATATCTATATTAGATATGCTCCTTCTCTTGGCATATATCTCCCCTTCTTGGTATATATTGTCCACCTTGAGTATATATCCTCTTCCTGGTATATATTGTCCTCCTTGAGTCCCCTTACTTGTATATATGGTACTCTTTGTGTCTCCTTCCTGGTATATATGGATCTCCGCCTTGTATATATGTCCCCATCCTTGCTTAAATGGTCTCCATCCTTGTATATCTATCTCCATTCTGTCCCTAATGAATAAGTGAAGACAACAAGATTGCACTCACCTTTCTCCCACGTCGCCTGGTGTACTCCTGTAGCCAGCGTACCTTGGCTGGCAGCTGACATCGGAGTACAGGGACAGGGGGCCTGTGCATAACAATGACATCACTCTCGTGCCCGAACCCATGTCACTGCATCTCCGAATGCTCACAGCCACTGTGTCAGCAGCCTGTATCGCAGTGCAGGAACTCAACGAGTCTCTGCACTGTGATGCATATCGGCTTGATCTCCATCCTCGGTGAGGTCACAGATCCAGCTGAAGCAGGCGCTGGGTTCGCCGGACCCCTCGAGCCACGGGCCCGGTTAATCACCACCCAATCATGTTTCCAAAACAGAACAATAACTTTATTTAGATGTAAACTAAATAAAGATTACTTTAATAAATAGCTGTAGTGTTTATTAGATAGTCCAGTGAAAATGGACCTTTCTATATTGTTACCCTGCTTGATACTTGAGCTCTCAATGATTTGATATTGATGACCTGTTCAGATGACATCAATATTATATGTCCATTAGTTCAGTAAACATTAGAATATTCATATCACCTATATCAAGCATTATCATGTGTTCATCATCTCTCTCTACATCTTGACCTTATATGATTGAATTTCTGTATTCCCTAACTGTGATGAAAAGTGCTCTTTTTGTCTTCCAGTGCTCAATACTAAAATTGCAAAACTAAAAATGAAAAGTCATGGAATTATGGAAACTACAAGATCAATAGACATGTTAATGATATTCAAATAATGAAAAATGTGATTTATTCAGTATAATGTATCAGCATGCAATCAATGAGGTTATTAATGGTTGTCTAAGGATTGTTCTGCCATGCTAAATACATATGGACAAATCGTCAAGATCCGCTGCTGGCAGCTCTCATTGCATTTGCCAACCAATAACATCCCAGATGGGATCAATAGAGACAAGTCAGGAGACCCTGCAGACCATGCTAGTACATTTAGGTGAAGCCAACTGCTCACAGTAACTCTACAGTAGGAACATGAGGCCTAAGATGTCATATTGAAAATTGGTTCCTGGGAAACTTTGGAGACTGCCACCATATAAAACTGGCTCCACAACCAATTCAATTTAATGATGAACTGTATGAGCACCTGAAATAAAAACTAAAGGGGTCTGGCTTCTGTACATTATGCCGTCCCATATCATAATCACACCAGTAGGACCAGAGTGACATTCCCTTATGAAGGCCTCCGGCTCCAGCATAAATTTACCATCATCAATTTGTTCTCCAGATTCCACTTTACCGGTATTCTGCCGGTTCACCTGTGTACCCATGTTGTATTTATAAAAACAATAGATGCAAAACATATGTACAACATGGAAATGTGAATGAGACTTTGGCGTAAAGACAATCATACATATGCTTTCACCTCCTTGTAGATGTTATTTTTGCCATGTTGTTCTCCAGATACAGTATATCAGATAAGACACTTTTCTACCACTGGTTACAATATGAGCAGCTACAGTGTTACCATCATCGACACTGACAGGTAAAGCAAATAAATACTACAACTGTGTTGAACTACAGTTATTATTACAGGGAGCAAATGAGCCAGTGACAACTGCAAGAAATCTTAATATGTCACACTGATGTAGCGACCGGTGGTAAGGCCGCGGGTGTGTGTGTATGATCTTTCTCAACAGAATCCCCATACTCAGATTTAACCGGTAGTAACATTTCTTTACTGTAAAACATGTCTATAACACAGTCAACTGATCTAGCTGCACACATGTATATGGTGGGGTCTCTGGATCTTCACTTCTTCCGGGTACGCAGCTAGCAAAGAAAAAAAACACAACAATGGAGATATCTTTCCCTAACTTTCCCTAAAATCACGTACCAGTCTATCACAGAAGAAGGTGTCGCTCCCACGTAGCAGGCCTGGGGATCTCACGATGACGGGTCCCGGTGCAGCGCTGAAGGGGGAAACTCCTCAGTCTTCTTCTGTGGTCTCCTTCCGGAGGTAACAGAATCTTTCTTTGTTAGTCTCTCTCAGTCTCGGGGCAAACCGATGAGCAGAAGGGAGATCACAGTAGCACAGATGGCTCTCTTATGTCAGTCACAGCCCCTGTACATGTAATCCAGTGGCAATGTCCTGAATTCCGGAGGCAATGTCCTGAATTTGAGTGGGACCCTCGGTAAGGCAAGGTCCTGCAGACCGGGGGTTGCAGCAACGATCTTCACAGGGTATTTCTTCCCAAGAATCTGGCTGCAAAAGAGCCCTATGTCTGTCCTGGCTGCGCTCTCTGGATCTGCACTGTTTTTCTCCTTTTACTTCCTGGGTAAACAACAGAGATGGTGGGGGCTTTCCACCCTCTGTGATTGTACAGTCCACTGATGCCCCCTGGTGGACAAGTGCGGACTGTGCACAGTTCGTTTCAGTCTCAATTTCAATAATACAATCTGAATTGTACACCTCATTACATACCCCCCCACTTAAAGGTTGGCAGTCCCTGTCAACTACCGTCGGTTCCCAGGCGGCGATGACTGTAGTTGTCACAGGGGTCGGTTGAGAAGTGGGCTATACATACTGGTCCCTGTAAGACCGTCCGGGCGGGATCCCAGCAGTGGTGCGGTCAGTGCGTCGCAAGGGTCGGTTGTTCCCCTCTTCGTCACTGTCTTTACGCCCCACTCCAGTCAGTACTCCGGGAGAGGGACTGGTCTGTGTAGGTGGGTCACCGGTCTCAGAGTCGACGTGATCTCTATGTTGAGAAATGTCCGTGCCGTCAGTCATGTCGGCAGCGTCACCCCCTCCGGTTACTGTGGGAGGGGAGTCAGGCCGGGAGCGGCAGGGGCGCAACATATTTCGGTGCACAGTGCGGGTGCTGCGGCTGTCTTCACCCCGCACTCGGTATACATGTCCATTGGGGTAAGGGCGTTCGATTACCCGGTAGACTTCAGTCTCCCACTTGGCTCGAAGTTTCCCTTGAGGCTTCTTAATACGGAGCAAGACTAGCTGTCCCAACTTTAAGGGTTTCTCTTGCACGGGGAGTGGGTCAGCATGTTTCTGGCCCCGGATTTGTTGACTCACCAGCCGGTGTACAGTCTCCATCTTCTGTCGGTGAGCATTTAGCCAGGAGGGGTAGTTATGGCAGACATCTTCTTCTGGGCGGAATAGGTTCAGGTCATGGACCCCTTTTCCTGGGCGGCCAAAGAGAAGAGTGTGTGGGGTGTAGCCAGTCACGGAGTGGACCTGGTTGTTGTAGGCCCATACTAGATCTGGAAGGAATTGGGGCCATCGATCTTTCTTATCTTCGGCCAAGGTGCGGATCAGCTGGAGTAGGGTCCGGTTAAAGCGTTCACATGCATCGTTCCCTTGTGGATGGTAAGGAGTGGTCCTCGACTTCTGGATCCCATACATCCGATGCAGCTCCTCGATGACTCTGCCTTCGAAACAAGCCCCCTGGTCGGAGTGTAACCTCTCCGGACACCCATAGACGTGGATGAACTGTCGACAGATGGCCTGTGCAGCCGATTCGGCCGTCTGGTCCTTGGTAGCAACAACGACGGCGAATTTTGTGAAGTGGTCCACCATGACTAGGCAGTATTGATAGCCACTGCTCGCTGTCCCGATCAGCAGATAGTCCACCATCAACAGCTCAAGAGGCCTGGAGGTTTTAATCGTCTGGACAGGTGCACGCTGTTCGGTGGACTTGTGCAGTTCACAGGTGCGACAGGTTCTGAAGATGTCTTCAACCAGCTTGCGGAGCCCCGGACAATAGATAGATTGTTGAATCCACCGAAACGTCTTATCTACTCCGAAGTGTCCATTCCTTTTGTGGGCTTCGGCCACCATCTCACGGGCTAACTGGGCAGGTACTACAACTTGTGTGCATTCCTCCAGCATGTGAGACAAGAGAACCTTCCGGTATAGTACTTCTTCTCTCAGAACCAGCCGGTCCCACTGGCTGAGCAGGGTCAAGGTTCCGGTAGACAGTCGTGACCGTGCTTCGGAGGAGGGCTTCTGCTGTTGCTTCACCCATTGCTTGAGTAGGGCCCATTCAGGGTTCTGGTCCTGGAGCCTGCACAACTCTTGGGGACACAGTGTGACCCCCACTGGAGTTCCAACTTCGCCCACAACGAACTGGCAGTAATCCATCATCTGTTGGGCAAGCCTTGCAAAGTCGGGCGTCTCATCTCCTTCTAGTTCTTCATCCCGGTCTCTGGTAAGTAAGGGGTATGACACTCTAGACAGGCTGTCCCATTTTGATTCTCAGCCCCAGCCCTATATTTGATCTTGTAGTTGAACTTAGAGAGTCAAGCCATCCAACGCTGCTCCATGATTCCGAGCTTTGCATTTTCTAAGTGGGCCAACGGGTTGTTGTCGGTCAGGACCAGTACTTCCGTCCCTGTGAGGTATCCCGCAAATTTCTCCGCCATAGCCCACGTTAGGGCCAATAGCTCCAGCCGGAACAAGCTATAATTGGTGGGGTTCTTCTCGCCCTCGTGTAGGGATCGACTGGCATAGGCTATGACACGTTCCTTGCCTTCTTGTACTTGTGAAAGTACTGCCACTAGACCCTGTAGACTGGCATCGGTATGTAGTTGGAAAGGGAGATTGTAGTCTGCATATGCAAGGATGGGAGGTGAAGTCAAGGCACCCTTTAGGGCTTGGAAGGATTCTTCCTGGCTGGGTCCCCAGCTGATGGGTCGTCCTCTGGGGCCGTTGGTGGTCCCTCGAAGCAGTTCGTGCAAGGGTGCAGCAAGCCGGGCGAAGTTTCTCACGAACCGGCGGTAGTAACCGGCCAACCCCAGGAAGGCCCGGACCTCTCTGACGTTCGTAGGCTGTGGCCAGTCCCACACGGCGGCTATTTTCTCCGAAGACGGCTGTACACCTTCGGCCGAGATCCGGTGACCCAGGTAATTGATCTCGGGCTGCAGAAGACGGCACTTGCTGGGTTTCAACTTCAGGCCATGTTCTCTCAACCTACGAAACACACGGCCCAGCTGTTGCAGGTGTTCTTCAAATGTGGCCGAATAGACTACGATGTCGTCCAGGTAAATGAGGGTGAAGTCGAAGTTGAAGTCCCCCAGGCAGCGCTCCATCAGTCGCTGGAAGGTCCCCGGCGCGTTGTTCAGGCCAAAGGGCATCCGGTCGAACTCGTACAGGCCCATGGGTAGGATGAAAGCAGTCTTTTCTCTATCTTTCTCGTGCATAGGTACCTGCCAATAGCCGCTGGCCAGGTCTAATGACGAAAAATATTTAGCTTTCTTCAGGGCTGTCAGGGATTCTTCGATCCTTGGTAAAGGGTATGAGTCCCGGATGGTGCAAGCATTCAAACGGCGGTAGTCCACGCAGAACCTCAGGGACCCGTCTTTCTTCTTGACTATCACCACTGGTGCAGCCCAGGGGCTCTGGCTTTCTCGTACCACTCCAGCGTGTAACATGGAATTCAGGAGGTTTTTCACTTCTTGGTATTGTTGGGGAGGTATTTGGCGGTACCTTTCACGGATAGGAGCGGTATCACCTGTGGGGATTTCGTGCTTGATACTGGGGGTGCATCCAAAGTCGGTGTCATGCCGGGCAAAGGACGCCTGGTGCTCTTGAAGTAACTCTTCCACCTGGGACACTTCTTGGTTGGAGTATTGGGATATGTCCAACTGGCACTTTTCTCGTAGTTCTCGCCCCGCGTTGACGTCACCCGCGACAGCGGCCATGGCAGAGACCGTCACTGTCCAATCTCCCTCTGTAGATGGTGCAAACTGGAGGGGGTTCATAGGGTTCACCTCTTCGGTTAGGGCGTAAACTCGGGCGAGTTGTGTCCCAGCCTCTAGGTCGACGCTCACGTTAGCCGTGTTACCCAGCCTGACAGGAATCCTCCCCTTTCTCACAACGGCTAGCGTTCGAGCAACTAGGGGGTTCAGCTTCCCTTCCTTCGGGGTGCGCGGCTCAATCAGCACCTCCACGCCTTCGAGCTGTCTTGTGGTGCTAAGGGGTAGCGAGATAAAGGTCTCCTTCTCAGCAGGTAAAGTTATCCTAGTATGGCGGGGTACGGTGATCGTGGCTAGCGGCAGTTGTTTTTCTGTCATTCGCTGGAGATTGCAGGTCCGGACCACTTGTTGGAAGGCTCGGCGGGTGGCCCTATGTGTGGTCACTTCTTGCCAGTACTTGGGCCCCCTCTTGGTAACCAACACAAGATTCAGGTCTTTCAAGATGTTCATCCCAATAATCATGGGCGTTTCTGATCCACAGCCTTCCCTGACCACGATTATCCCTCTCTTCCCGAGATCTTGCCCACACACTTCGGTGTTCATCCAGGCAACTCCCGTCACCGGAATGGGTAGATTATTGGCTGCTTTGATCTTGATAGTAGTATCAGGGTCATAGGCAACCCGCGGCTTCAGATACTCTTCGTAAAACTGCTCGGAGATGGTGGATACCTGGGACCCAGTATCCATTAATCCTTGCACGGCGGTCCCTTCCAATAATACTTCCAGGGTAGGGCTGTTTGATGCAAGTTTGTTCCGTGGCTGGCTCTGTTTTCCTACACCCCTCTCTTTGGCCTCCCCTGCCGAGTGAGCCTCTTTGGCAGGGGCGTCTAGTTTAAAGGTGGCCGCTGTTGTGGGGCATGACTTGCTGGTTCCGGTATATCGGCCCGTGGATGAACTTGAACGTTCTGGGGGCAACGGTTTGCTCTATGGCGGGGATCACCGCATGTCCAGCATCTTCCCATCGGCCGGCTGGGTTGTTGTCTCGCTTGCCTGTCCGCCTGTTGGTCCAGGGTGAGCTGCAACACCTGTTTCTGCAACTCTGCCACCATCTGCTTCAGTTCTTCCGTGTCACTGTTCGGGGTTCTGATACCAGTTATGGACCTGCAAGCCGCGGTATAAGTCTGGGCCTCCATGACAGGTCCTCTCGAACGTTCTATCGCTTCTTGCTTAACCTCAGCGAACGTAAGGGCCGGATTTATCCGGAGTAGATCTTGCAGTGAGCGGTTAAGGTACGGGTCTCTTAATCCAGTCACGAATTGATCTCTCAACACCAGGTCACGGGCGCCCGTACTAGCTATCTGTTCTTTTTTCCTGCAGGCTTGTTCAAGCAGTACTTGGAGGGCGTTGGCATATTGAGGGATGTCCTCCGACTCGAGTTGCGTACGCCGGAAGAACATATACCGTAATGTTCCCGCATATGTGGTCGGCCCATAGGTGTTCTCCAGCACCCACACCAAGTCATCCAACGTACGCTGGCCCCTAACCGTCTCCAGCCTGACTGTCGTCCACGCTTCCCCCTCTAATGTTAGCATGGCCATTTCTGCTAAGGTCTTAGGATCAATGTTATACATCTCCCCCACTATCTTAAGTTGTTCGGTCCATTCAGTTACAGGATAGTTCCGTCCGTTAAACTTCCTCACCTGATTGACAATAGATGCCGGGGGAGCTGTCCGGTTATAAGTTACTACCGGGAGGAGATTCTGTTGATCACACATCCTGCCGACTACGCCAGATGTAGCGACCGGTGGTAAGGCCGCGGGTGTGTGTGTATGATCTTTCTCAACAGAATCCCCATACTCAGATTTAACCGGTAGTAACATTTCTTTACTGTAAAACATGTCTATAACACAGTCAACTGATCTAGCTGCACACATGTATATGGTGGGGTCTCTGGATCTTCACTTCTTCCGGGTACGCAGCTAGCAAAGAAAAAAAACACAACAATGGAGATATCTTTCCCTAACTTTCCCTAAAATCACGTACCAGTCTATCACAGAAGAAGGTGTCGCTCCCACGTAGCAGGCCTGGGCATCTCACGATGACGGGTCCCGGTGCAGCGCTGAAGGGGGAAACTCCTCAGTCTTCTTCTGTGGTCTCCTTCCGGAGGTAACAGAATCTTTCTTTGTTAGTCTCTCTCAGTCTCGGGGCAAACCGATGAGCAGAAGGGAGATCACAGTAGCACAGATGGCTCCCTTATGTCAGTCACAGCCCCTGTACATGTAATCCAGTGGCAATGTCCTGAATTCCGGAGGCAATGTCCTGAATTTGAGTGGGACCCTCGGTAAGGCAAGGTCCTGCAGACCGGGGGTTGCAGCAACGATCTTCACAGGGTATTTCTTCCCAAGAATCTGGCTGCAAAAGAGCCCTATGTCTGTCCTGGCTGCGCTCTCTGGATCTGCACTGTTTTTCTCCTTTTACTTCCTGGGTAAACAACAGAGATGGTGGGGGCTTTCCACCCTCTGTGATTGTACAGTCCACTGATGCCCCCTGGTGGACAAGTGCGGACTGTGCACAGTTCGTTTCAGTCTCAATTTCAATAATACAATCTGAATTGTACACCTCATTACACTAAGGGCCCCTTTACACACGGCTACATTTCTTGGGTGGCTACAGGTAACTTACTGGTTGCAGTGAAATCATGGAGACAAGGTTCTATCTTGTTGCTGTGTACAAATGGAATAATCTCTCCATGATTTCACTGCAACCAGTAAGTTACCTGTAGCCACCCTAGAAATGTAGCCGCGTGTAAAGGTACCCTTAGGGTTGGTTTACACGACTGTACAAAAAATCGTCAACATTTCATCCTGAAAATGCAAAAAATTTTTTCTCACTTGTTATCCATGTGCATTTTTTGTCAGCAGCAGATATTAATAACTAATAAGAGGATTTAAAGTTTTGCATGTTACAGAATTGCAATATATCTGTAAAAAAAAACTTGGATGCGATACTGTGGTACCGTGTGGAATCCGATATTTTGCGCACTCATAAATTTGAATGGATGAGTCTTCAACACACGGAAGATACAACTGCACACTGCAATTGTTTTCAGACAGATTCAGTTATTCAAAATATTGCTTAAAGAGGACCTGTCACACCCCGGTGCTTTCCAAAGTGAAAGCACCACTGAATGCAGCGTGTCTCCTGCATTCAGGGAAGGGGTCTCCCTTGTCTCTACCCCCAGCTGTAACCTGTAGAAAACACTTTTGAAAGTTTTAAGACAAGAAGTCCAGAGTGACTTACTGGTTATGGAGTCCTCACTGTTTAGAGGGTCCTCCCACCCTCTGCCTCTCTATCTTCTGCCTCTCTGCCTCTCTGTTCCACCTCCTGCCTTTGTGAGCCTTCCCTGCTGTAAGCATACAGCGTAATCATTAGCAGGGTGGGCTCAGGCACTGATCTTCCTGCGCATGCGCCGTTCCAGCAGCCAGGACCCGCACCTACCAATTCTTCGTTGTGTGCCTGCATAAATGCAGATGCTGAGGCGCGTGCGCACAGCTAGGAGGAGAGACCCACAAAGGCAGAAGGTGGAACAGAGAGACAGGGAGGTGGAGTAGAGAGGCAGGGGGCGGGAGGACCCTCTAAACAGCAAAGACTGCATAATCAGTAAGTCCCTCTGGACTTCCTATCTTAAAACTTTCAAAATTGTTTATTACAGGTTACAGGGGGGCTAGATACATGGGAGACCCCTTCCCTGAGACATGCTGCATTCAGTGGTGCTTTCACATTGGAAAGCACTAGGGGGGTGACAGGTCGTCTGTAATGAATAACATTGGACCTAGCGCTGTCCATGAGAGGTCTCTTCTTTTTTTTACAGTGCTCAGACCAAAAATACAATTGTGTACATGAATTCTTATTGTGCCTTTTTTTCCAAAGGATTCTGCTAGCATTACTAATTTATAGTTATTTCTGACTGCTTCCTGTGGCACAACACTGAATATAATGAGCATACATCAGGGGTGAGGAACCTTTTCTGTGGCCCCCGGGAAGATTAAACTCAGTGAAAAATAGCCATGTAAAACATCCATTGCACCTAGCAGGAGGCTGCCAGCTCCACTGAGAGGTAACACAAGTGTCTGAATACCGGTGCTCAATCTCCTGCAACCAACTAAGAATTGGGGGGTGGTTGTGGCACCTGCGACCACCATGCCAAGAGGGAAATAGGTGGTCGGTGGTATTTGTAGACACAAGATTACCATTGGGCATCAGCCACACACGCACATTTGATGCATAGTGTCAGTTTGCAGCTTATTAGTCATACCCACGCTATTAGATCAGGCGGGCTTCTCCGCACGATGTATATGCATCACAAATGACAGATCCCCCCAGTGGGCTTAGCCACATACTGCATTCCCCAGACTTCCTATCTTAAAACTTTCAACATTGTTTATTACAGGTTACAGGGGAGCTAGAGACGTGGGAGACCCATTCCCTGAATGCAGCAGACACGCTGCATTCAGTGGTGCTTTCAGTTTGGAAAGCACCAGGGGGGGGTGAAAGGTCCTCTTTAATGAATAACATTGGTCCTAGCGCTGTCCATGAGAGCCTAGTGCTGTCCTTCTTTTTTTTTACAGCGCCCAGACCAAAAATACAATCGTGTACATGAATTCTTATGGTGCCTTTTTCTCCATAGGATTCTGCTAGCATTACTCATTTATAGTTAACTAGCTGTGAGCCCGATGCGATTGCATCGGGATTCTAGAATCTGTGTATAGGGCATTGCTCGGGCTGCTGCAACGACTCGCAACGCCCCCTTCGCGGGCATTGCGAGTGAGTCGCGTGGGCGATGCGCGCCCACGAACAAAGCCACGGAGGTAGCGGCGTGTGCGAGGGAAGTCGCTTCGGCAATTATATAATAGATTATCAGTATCTAATATATAATTTCCCTAACGCACTTCCGTAAGTTTCGGCGCTGTTTCCGTCATTGTGGGCGTGGGCGCGCGACCTGTGAAGCATTTCTGGCGCCACTGACTCGCAAAGCCTCACTCTCAATGCCCGCCAAGCAACTGTTGCGAGTCCTTGCAGAATAGGCGCGACTCACTAATTTATACATAATCACATACATAATACTGATAATTCCTATATAATCACATATATATATATATAGATGGCGGCCCGATTCTAAAGAATCGGGTAGTCTAGAATCCATATATAGTATATTTACTAATAGTTAGGGGAGTGGGGTGAAATGAATTGTGTGTATACAGGTGGCTCAGTGGTTAGCAGTGAGTGCGGTGGCTCAGTGGTTAGCAGTGAGTGCGGTGGCTCAGTGGTTAGCAGTGAGTGCGGTGGCTCAGTGGGTAGCAGTGAGTGCGGTGGCTCAGTGGTTAGCAGTGAGTGCGGTGGCTCAGTGGTTAGCAGTGAGTGCGGTGGCTCAGTAGTTAGCAGTGAGTGCGGTGGTTCAGTGGTTAGCAGTGAGTGCGGTGGCTCAGTGGTTAGCAGTGAGTGCGGTGAGATTGGTCAGCACAGTGGCGTGGGCAGAGTTGTCAGCCCAGCGGCGTGGGCAGAGTGCTGAGTGCAGCGCTGTGGGCAGAGTGGTCAGCACACACATACATACATACACACACACACAGACACTTCGCTATAGTTAGCACTGACCCTGCGTCTTCCCTGCCGGCTGGATCCTGAGTTGACATGTCGGCGCCCGCGGATGACTGGATCCAATATGGCGTCCGGGAAGTTTGGCGAGACTTTTTGGATGCTATATTCGATCGAGTAGTTCGGGGGTGGCGACATGTCGACTGAGGATCTAGGCGGCTGATGCAGGGCCAGTGGTAAGTATAGCGGAGTGTGTGTGTATGTGTGCGGACAAAGTGAGTGAAATGCGGAGAAAGTGAGGGAAGTGCGGACAAAGTGACGGAAGTGACTACATACACACATTCAGAAGTCCAGACCACTGCCATGTGAGGAGGTGCTGGAAGTGATCCGTCCCCGGTGGGGAAGTGATGGGAGCCTGCCAGCTCAACCTGATGTGTGCATGCCAGCCAGTGTCCAGGACCGAGGAGGGCTCAAGGGCCAGGCGGTCAGATGTGCGGTGTGGGAGACCGAGTACGGCTCAAGCGCGCGCGCGAGAGAGAGAGACTCGGAATGCTTCGTACAGGCCGGACAGAGTCCTGGAGAAAGTGCCGAGCCACGAACAAAGCCACGGAAGTAGCTACGGCAATTATATAATAGATTCTGATTACTTCTTATGGCACAACACTGAATATAGTGAGATAGTAAGCATACATCAGGGGTGAGGAACCTTTTCTGTGGCCCCCGGGTAGATTGCCAGTGACTGTGGTACAAAATGCGGCTTCCAGCCCTTTAAAACAACACGAACCCAATGAGGACGTCCACGCAATGTTCACTAATGAACCTTGCGTAAACATACATTGAAGGATCACATCCACATGCTGGCCAGTGCGCTCCCGTTAGACAGATGAAGAGAAGTGGGAGCCACAGCATATGCAGCACTGTATGTATCCCCCCAGTTTTGCATGTTCCCCCCAAGCCGTGTATATGTCCCCAGCAGTGTAAGTGCCACCCAGTAGTGTTGTATAAGCTTTCTCCAGTGCTGTACATAACCCCATTCCGGCCCACTGCTGTGTATTTTACTAGCCCTCCCCAGTTCTGTATTCACCCCCAACCCTCTCCAGTGATGTATAATTTCCCAGCCCTCCTCAGTGATTATTATGTCCCCAGCCCTCCCCAGTGCTATATAGGCACCCAACCCTTCCCAGTGATGTATATGCTCCCAGCCTTTCCCAGTCCTGTATTTGCCCCAGCTCTCCACAGTGCTGTTTATGATTCTAGCAGTCCTCAGTAATATATAGACCCCCAGTCTACCCAGTAAGGTATATGCACACACTGTCCCCTGTGCTATACATACCCCCAGACCTCCCAAATGCTGAATATTTCCCCTTCCTCTCCAGTGCTCTACATGCCCTCAGCACTTTCCAGTGCTGAACATGCCCCTACCAATTTATATGTCCTCAGCACCTCCTATGTTATGTATGCATAGAAGTCTCAGTGTCTCCTATGTCATGTATATACAACAGTCTCAGTATCTCCTATGTGATGTAGATACAACAGTCCCAGCATCTCCTATGTGAGGTATATACAGTAGTCCCATTCTATGTGATGTATATGCTTTACTAAACTTATTATCACTCACAGTTGACAGCGCTCCAGACCGATGCAAACCTGGAAAAACAGTAGAAAGAAGCAACAAGATCAATATCCTCTAACATTACAGCCGCACCAAAAAGAAGAAGCTCCAGCCACCACATTAGAGTTGAGTTAATTATTTGTGTGACCAATATAGCAGGGTAATTTTCAAGGTGATAATTTTGTGCGGACCCCAAATGATGGTAGAAATACCCAAATGGCCCTTGGCAGAAAAAAAGGTTTCCCACCCTTGGTACCATTACCAATAATTAAAATTTCCATACTTCCCCTCTAATAGTAGTGGATGTCAGTGGAAAGCAACCTAAAGTGCAATGCTCTTTAGAAGCATAAAAATGATAAAAAAATAATTTAACTAATTTGTATATACAGTATATCAAAAAGAATCAGGCTACCATCTTAAAGATTTGCAATATATTTAATGTGAAAAATATATGACTTCTATTCTTCAGTAAATGCTCTTCTTTAATAACATTTTCTTTAGGGCTTCTAAATGGCAGCAACATCCTTCGCGTAAATAAAACGGAAAAAAAAAAATAAAAATAAAAAAATAAATAAAATCCCATGGGAAAAGTAAAACTAGTGGAGCGAGCACACACAGGATATAGCTGACAAAAATAAATTTAATTTATCTTGTCGTTTATCTGAAATTCTGTCTCCCTGCTCCAAAGGAGTCAAATTAAACATTAAAGTGTTAAATCACTTTTAGCGCTACAAGGTTAACGTCTCCTAGGAAGGTAAGGACCTGGGAGATTTGGAAAGTTCGGTGCGGAATAATTTAATCTGTAACAAATCTTTACTTCACAAAGAATCAGGATCAGTGGGAGAAGAAACCATCAGAACTAACATTTCTGGCATATCAATAATAAAATGTGATCGCTGCAATCCTCTAACTACGCCGCCGGCAAGTAATGGATGTGCCGTCCTGTCAACATTAATGCGCGGGAAAAAGTATAAATGCTAAGAATTTATTGTGTGACTGTTTATGACAGCTGACAGATGATCCATTGACCCCGTGAAGTGAGACAAACCATCCACGTAATGCATGAAGTACATCTGTAACAACTAAAGAAAATCATATCACGCTACGATTCTACCACCTCCAACACACATACATTTACGTGGTTTAGGACTCTCGGAATTACAGATGAATTCCTATTAAATCTCACTGCTGACTCTGAGGCTGTAATAACTCAGGAGGATAGCGGTGCAATGTCATTTCAGATACAGGGAGTCTGGGCCTACCACAACGGTAATGACAGGCGTAAAGAATTAGTCTGTTTTATATTTGAACTTTTTGTTTGCTCGAGCATCTGATCAGTACACAAAAGTCATTTGTTTCCATCTTTCAGGAGCGCAGCGCCAAGGACCCTTAAGTAAGGAAAGATAAATCATATCTTTGTCGAATCCAAATATTTTCTTGCTGAAATTTACATCTGCTTCAGATGCACTTATGGTTTTTTTCCAGACAGCAGGGAGCAGCCAATTACAAAAATAGAAATGCGGATATTCGGTGTGTATTGTTCATGATTAGAGGCAAAAAATCCAAATAGAGCGGCCTCCCACCAGGCTCAGCACTTGCCTTAGGAAGAATGACGGCCTAGTTTGGTTTTGGCTATTTAAGTACACCTTCCAATCTGCTTGTTTTACTTCTATCTCCACTCCCTAGCCCCCTCCATCCATTTGATTGACGGCTTTGGTTTCATAGAGCCAGAGAAAAGCAGCAATAGATAAAAAAAGCAGGTGAGAGGGGGCACCTAAATGTTTGGCCAGGCCATGATAGACCGAACAGCTCTACTTTGTTTGAACAGTCATTCTGTGCTGAGAGACTCTATTTAACCCCTTCGCTGGTAATGAACAAACATTGCTCCAACATGTTCGCCAATTTCAAATCCGGCCGAATTTAGCATTGCTCGTTAGGCCCCTCGAACACGGACGATTGCAGAAAAGTTAGCGAGTTTGGGTTTTGTTCGGTAATGCTAAGTTTACATTTCAATTTTGCTGTCCTATCTATATCTGTTTCTGTCCATCTATCGATAGATAGATGGATAGATATTTGATAGGATAGCTGGATTGATCTTACCGGTTTCCTCTGCTTTCTTCCCCTGGCGCTCATTAAGCTTCTTGCCTATTTAGCACACTGGAAGGCAATGACCAATCACAGATGCTCCCGCTCTGTAAGAGTGCTGTTATTGGCTGTTGCACTCAGACTGTGAGCCTAAAAACTGTACCGGTGTCTGTGCTTGGTTCCCAAATAAACTATAGTATGTTAACCAACCTGCCGTCACACTGTGTAAAATAAATAAATAATAGGAAAATGTGAAGAGCTTCATTGTACTGTATTTTTCATTCTCAGCACATATAGAGCAGACAGGTATGGGCTGCCACCCTCAGCTTCCTTGTTTTACCTTGGCTGGCGTTTAAATGCATCGACTTCACTTTATTTTGAATTGGCAGCCAATGTAAAACAAGCCAAAAAGTACAAACGTCAAACAAAATTTACATAGCGACTTTTTTAGGGATGACAACAGATTTGAAGATGAAGAGTAAGTAGAAAAAGTAAAATACAGCACGTCTATCCGACGTTATAGTAAAAATCTTCACTTTATTAGAAATGCATTTAAATGAATCTATATATATTTTATATAATTGCCTATTGGCTCATCCACTTCCGATGGGTTACCGCCTATGTCACTTCTGCCTCCACCATATTAGCACACAAGTGATGGGTATGCTAATATGGTGCAGGCTGGACGAGGCAGACAACAGAAACCCGCCACACACCGCTCCATTCTCCAGTCCATGCTCCACCCTCCCATCCCCCACTCCAACGTTCCACTCCACACTCCAGCTCACCCCAGCATTATTCTTGCTGAATTAACTTGGAAAAGTCATTAGCTGCGGGGAAGGTGGTTAATAGAGGGAATATCACAATTGGTGTGAGCGAGGACACTCCCACCATACCAGGGCAGTGCCTCGGTCACACCTATTGTGACGCCCCCTCTGTTAACTCCGCCCCCCATGGCCATTGACTTTCCGACATCAATTCCTTAAGACTAATGCTGGGACTGGAGCCTCTCCATCCCACTGCTCACCCTCACTGCCCCCACTTCCCCCCACTTCCCCCCCTCACTCCCACTGCCTCTGCTCACCCCAAACTGCCCCCACTCACCCCAACTGCCCCCACACATCCCCAGTGCCCCACTCACCACCCACTCCCCTCAATCACCCCCACTGCCCCCCTCACCCGCAAACTGCCCCCACTCACCCCTATGCCCCCGATCACCCCCCACTGCCTCCGCTCACCCACCACTGACCCTACTCACCACCCACTGCCCCCATTCACCCTGCAATGCCCCTGCTCACCCCCACTGCCTCCACTCACCCTCCACTGCCCCCCCTCACACCTCACTGTCCCCACTCACCCTCCACTGCCCTTGCTCACCCCCCACAGACCCCGCTCACCCCCAGTGCCCTGGCTCATCCCCCACTGCTCCCACTCACCCACCAATGACCCCACTCACCCCCAGTGCCTCTGCTCATCCCCTACTGCCCAACTCACCCTGCAATGCCCCTGCTTACCCCTCACTGCCCCCGCTCACCCCAAATGCCCTCACTCACCCCCCACTGCTCCCACTCACTCTCCAATGCCCCCGCTCACCCCCCATTGACCCGTTCACCCTGCAATGCCCCTGTTCACCCCCACTGCCCCCACTCATCCCTAGTGCCCCCACTGACTCCAATCACCCCAAAATCCCCCCGCTCACCCCCCACTACCCTCACTCACCACACACTGCCCCTACTCACGCTGCAATGCCCCCGCTCACCCCCCACTACCCTCACTCACCACCCACTGCCCCTACTCACGCTGCAATGCCCTTGCTCACCCCACAATGCCCCTGCTCACCCCCCACTGCCCTGCTCACCCCCCACTGCCCCCACTCACCCTCTAATACCCCCACTTCCCTGCTCAACCCCACCACCCTTACTCACTCTCTAGTGCCCCTGTTCACCCTGCAATTGCCCCACTCACCCCCAACTGCATGCACTCACTCACACCCCCACAGCCTTCACTCAGTCACACCACCCCAGAGCCTTCACTCACCCCCCACAGCCCACACTCACACCCCCACAGTCTGCACTTTCATCCCCCCACAGCCTTCACTCACTCAACTTCCCACAGCCCACACTCACTCACACTTCCTCAGCCCACACTCACTAATCCCCCACAGTCTGCACTCACCCCCCCACAGCCTGCACTCAGTCACACCCCCCATAGCCTGCACTCACACCTCCATGGCCTGCACTCTCAGCCCCCCACAGCCTTCACTCACACCCCCACAGCCCACACTCACTCACCCCCCACAGCCCATTCTCAACCCCCCACAGCCCACACTCAGGCCCCCACAGCCTTCACTCACTCAGTCCCCCACAGCCTTCACTCACTCAGTCCCCCACAGCCTTCACTCACTCAGTCCCCCACGCCTGCACTCACTTACCCCCCTCAGCCTGAACTCCACCCCTCAACCTGCACTCACCCCACAGCCTGCACTCGCTCACCCTCAGCCTTCACTCACTCCCCCCTCAGCCCACACTTACCCCCAACCCCCTGCCTGCACTCACTCGCCCCACTACAGCCTGCACTCACCTCCCCCACAGCGTGCCCTCACACCCCCCACAGCTTGCACTCACTGACACCCTTCACAGCCTGCAGTCACTTACCCCCCACAGCTTACACTTATTCACACCCAACCCCACAGCCTGCACTAACTCACCCCCTCTCAGTCCAGCCAACACTCACCCACACATCCCTCACTCACATCGCCCCAGGGCCTTCACTCTTTCAGCCCCCCACAGCCTTCACTCACTCACAACTCCCCACAGCCTGCACTCATCCCCCACAGCCTGCTCTCACTCAGCCTGCCCTCACTCAACCTTCCCTAACTTAGCTTGCCCTAACTCAGCATGTCCTCACTCAGCCCGCAACTCATTCAGCCTGCACTATGGTCACCCCGCACTACAGTCATCCCGCACCCACCCTGCACTCACTCACCCCGCACCACGGTCATCCTGCACTCAGCCCACACTACCTCAGCTCACACTACGGCCACCCTGCATTCACTCAGCCCACACCATGGTCAACCTGCAGCACTGGGGGGCAGAGAGTGAGGGGGAACAAACAGCAGGCAGGGGAGAAATCACACAGGGGGAGAGGCGAATGCTGTCCCCAGTGCCATAGAGCCCACCCCCATCGTGATGTCACCGTACACCCGATGCGATAGCATCGGGCTCCCATCTAGTTTCTAATAAAGTGAATATTTTTCCTATAACTTCTTATCAAGGTGCTGTATATTCCTTTATCGAAGTTTTCTTTAGGATGGCTGAACACGCAAGCAAAGATTTACACTCTCTGATGCCTCCACAGTAATAATAATAATAATAATTTATTCATTTATATAGTGCTATTGATTCCATAGCACTTTACATACATCAGTAATGCTGTCTCTCTTGGAGCTCACAATCTAAATATCCTATCAGTATGTCTTTACAATGTGGGAGGAAACTGGAGTGCCTGGAGGAAACCCACGCAAACACGGGGAGAACATACAAACTCCTTGCAGATGTTGTCCTTAGTGTCCTTGGTGGGAATTGAACCCAGGACTTCAAGACCCCAGTGCTGCAAAGGCTACAGTGCTAACCACTTGAGCCACCGTGCTGCCCATAGGACTACTCTCCATTACAACAAAGGAACTTTTTCTATTTTCTCCTTAAGTCTACATTTGAAGTTACTTAGAGGGGTCTACATGACAGAAAATGCCCCGAGGTCCAAAGATTCTAAAAACTGCACCCCTTAGATTATTCAAAACCACTAATGCAATGTGGAAGGATAGAGTTAAAATTTTACTTTTTATTCTAAAATGTTCCTTTAGCCTCAAATTTTGCATTTTCATAAGGATAACAGGAGAAAATGGACCCCAACGTTTGTTGTGTAATTTTCTCTGAGTACGCAGATATCCCATATGTAGTAGAAAACTGCTGTTTTGGTGCACGGCAGGGCTCGGAAGGGAAGCTGCACCATTTGACTTTTACAATGCGAAATTGTCCGGAATCATTAGCAGATGCCATGTTGCGTTTGGTGAACACCTTTTATGCTTAAACAGTGGATATCCCTGCAAGTGACCCCTGTTTGGAAATTAGACCCCTCAGAAAACTTATCTAGATATGTAACAAGCACATTCAAACCCCAGGGCCATGAAAAAAAAAAAAAAAAAATTTCTCCACAAAATGTTTTTTGAGCTCAAAATGTTTTCTTTTCAGAAGGGCAAAAGAAAAAGTTGTATCATACTATCATACTTTTGCAACTACTCCTGAGTATGATGATACCTCATATGTGGTGGAAAACTATTGTTTGGGATTTTGGCAGGGCTCGGAAGGGAATGAGTGCCATTGCACTTTTCAAATGCAACATTGACTGGAATCCTAAGCGGACATCATGTTGCGTTTGGAGAGCCCTGATGTGCCTAAACAGTGGAAACCAACCATATTTGGCCATATTTTTTTGAAACAAGACTCTTTAGGAAACTTATGTACATGTGTGGTGAGGACCTTGTACTCCAAGGTGCTTCACAGAAATTTACAACATTGAGTTGTGAAAATAAAAAGTTAAATTTTTTCAATAAAAAATGTTCTTTTAGCTTCAATTTCTAGAAGTTCACAGGGGAAAACAGAAAATAATTGCACTATACCATTTGTTGTGTGACTTCTTTGTAAGCCGATACCCCATATAATAATATTTATTCATTTATACAGTGCTATTAATTCCATAGCACTTTGAATACCTAAGTAACACTGTCCCCATTGAGGCTCTCAATCTAAACATCCCATCAGTATGTCTATGAAATGTGGGAGGAAACCAGAGCGCCCAGAGGAAACCCATGCAAACATGGGGAGGGGCATACAACCTCCTTGCAGATGTCCTTGGTGGGATTTGAAACCAGGACCACTGCGCTGCAAGTCTGCAGAGCTAACCACTGAAACACCGTGCCGCCCGTGTAGTTTTAAAACTACTGTGTGGGCTCACAACAGTGCTCCAAGCATAAGGAGAACCCCTGATGTGCCTAAACAATAAAAATCCCTCCAAGTGACCATAGTTTGTAAACCCTCATGGAACTTACCTTGCTGTGTGGTGAGCCGTGAAAAAAAAGTCAAAATTTTCCCATTAAAATAAATGTTGTTTCTACTCTGTTTCTATCTATTTTCAGAAGGTAAGGAGCACCATATTGGACTTCAGATTTAGCTGGAATAGTTTGGGGGTGCCATGTCGCATTGGCAGAACCCCTGAGGTTCCAGAGTAGCAGAAATTACTCACAAGTGACCCATTTTGCAAACTGCATCCCTCAAATAATGCATCTAGGGGTGCAATGAGCATATTCACACCACATGTGTGTCACAAAACGTTACACTAAGGGAATAGGTAATAAAGGACCCCAAAAATGTGTTACACAATTTCTCCTTAATGTGGCGATACACCACATTTGACAGTAAAGTACTGTTTGGCCACAGGGCAGGGCTCAGGAGTAAAGTAGCGCCATGTGATGTTTGGAGCACAGATTTTCCTAAAATTGTTTGCTGTTTCCATTTGTAGAGCCCTAAGTGCCAGAATAGCAGAAAAACCTCAAGTGATTACATTTTGGAAATTATACCCCCCCTGAAAGTTCATGTATGGGTGTAGTGACAATCTTAACTCCTGAAAACACCAACGTAGTCAAACATAGTGAATGTTGCAGATTTAAAAATTCCAAATAACCCCTTGTAGTGTCCAATACATTATAGTGCTTGTATATTGTGCCAAGCTCATGCTTCTGGTAAAAACACAACCCTGTAAATTAAGCAGAATTCCTCACTACAACAATGCCAAACATGTGGATTTGGATATTGGAGCACAGGTTTTGCTTGTTTTCTTTAGGGGGGTGATGAGCCATAGTGCTTTTCCCGAGCCTTTGTTTTACCAGTAATTTGGAAGCCTCCTTCAAAGAGTAACAGCTAAGGTGGAGCCCCAACATTGGATACTCACTATGTTACCCGAACACAAAACACACACACCACAAAGAGACACACACCACACAGACACCCCCCCACAGGGACACACACACATACACACCCTATAGGGACACATGCACTCACCCCACAGGAACACACAACCACAGGGACATACACACGTACACACCCCACAGGGATACACAGACCACATAGGGATGGACACACACCACAGAGACACCCCTCCCCCCACAATGACACAAACCACAGGGACACCCCTCCCCCCCAAAAGGACACACACCACAGGGACCCCCCCACAGGGACACACGCACACCACTGGGACACACGCACACCCCAGGGACACACCACACCACACAGACAGACACAGATGTGCACAAATCACCTCACACAATTCGCCTCATATGTCTGGTATCTTTAATTTCCAAAAATAAACATCTGATTAAAAACAGTCAATGTGCAACACATGTGCCATATAGGGACTTAAGGCAGATGTCAGTCACATGAGCTGTCTATTATATGTATGTGTGAGGTAACATTACTGCCCGGCCAGGGGAGAGTTTACTGATGGCTGGAGATTTATCAGGCTGCCTATAGCACCCAATCACAGCTCAGCTTCTATTTCCCTACAGGTCATTAATATGACATATTCAAATTCTATTTTGTTATAGCTAACAGCAGTTATTTATTAACCCGGGCGTAGCGGGTACTACAGCTAGTACATTATACAGGTGAAAGCCCCGATGGATGCATTCACTAATGAGGCATCAGAGTTACTCTGGACTCTGTTTGCTCTCTGTTCTGTGGTATTCCTCACTACAACAATGCTAAACATGTGGACATTAAATATTATATAGACACATTGTGGGATTTCAGAAGGGAGGCGAGCAGGTGCTGGCTTTGGAAGGGCAGGTGCTGGCTTTCTTTTTGTGGGGCAAGGAGCCATAGCTCTTTTCCAGAGCCCTTGTTATAACAGATAATGGACCTGGGTGAGACTAATGAGGCAGCAGAGTTACTCTGGACTTTTTTTAAAAAGTTCACAAAACTGTGGTTGATGGTACTTTTGTGTATGCTTTAAAAGCCAGGCCACAGGTCAGAAGAGGGATCTAAGTATTTCCCTCTGCCTCATTACAGTGAATTTTCAATTAGTAATTTTGTCTGAGTCAAATTCATGGAGATTTACACATACTTGCTGATGTGAGCACTCAGTGTAGAGTGCAGGAAAAATGTCAGCCGAGCCTTACTACAATCTTTAGGATGCAGAATAAAATAATTAGCAGAAGAATTGGCTTTATAACTATTATTACACTGCTCACCTTGTTGTACAAGTGATATTTGTCAGATCGATGAGATCACAGTGATACCAGGCTTATATAGTTTGTTTTACGTTTGGCTACTATCATGCTAAAAATGTTTTTTTTACAAAAAAAGTGAAAAATAAAAACATACAGAGAGGCGCCCTTGTGTGTACCTGGTAATCTAATGAGGATTTTTGTGGGAGGGGGTTGTGGAGATCACTCACAAAAATAGAGAAACAACACCAACACATATTTAATACTATAGTGACACCATCACAGAATGTAAATACATCCATTAGAAGTAATCACACAAAAGAACCATGTAATAAAATTGGCATCCCCACTTAATGGAAAAAAAAAACTACACCAATATTACAAAACACAATACCACAGTTTTTTCAGCCTGCCCAAGCCCGCCAGCCGAAAAGGAAAAGAAACGTAGTGGCTGTAGAGGATGGGACGAAGGAGCTCATAAAAGGAATAGAGCCTCACGACCAACAAGTAAAAAAAAAACGAAGTTAGTGGAGTAGATATGGAACACCCTAAATTGACTGGCATTTTTAACCTATCAAGTCATATTTTAACAGAGAGGGAAATCTCCTTACCAAATAGGGGACTATCGTTTTGACTTGTTACACCCTTAAAGGTGTTTGATTTACACATTTATGTAAATGATTATTTTAGAAAAATTGACATTGAAGTGTAATTTCCTGATTGAAGAAAGTCGCAAGAAGGCAACTGGGAACAGCCTCCCAAGTGAGACCATAAAATGAAGCCTCCACGGATACTGTTTCCCCAAAAATAGGACCTGTGGGGGGATACTTTGCATGGGTATATTTGGGGCTGCAAGGGGATGGTGGAGATATTGGGGGCGGCATGGGAATTTAAAATTTTTGGGGTTAGATAATGGCAAAATTAGACATCCCCTGAAAATAAAACAGTGCATTTTTGGAGCAAAAAAGTTAAAGAAAAGGGTGTCTTACTTTCGGAGAAACAGGGTAGCTATCATTATGTTATGGTTAAAAAAGAAGTCTAATTTTTACCCAACCCACTATAAGGGGACACATCTAGAAACCTTTTAACAGCTAATATTGAAAGATATTCTTGTTTTTCCAAACATAAAAAAGAAAGATAATTTGATGGTTCCAGAAAGACAAGCAAAGTACAGTCTTAGACACAATAAAGAAATTGTTATTAATGGAGCAGATAAAGGTGGAGTTATAGTAATGAACCTTGGGTGTTACATTAAGGAAGGAAACCGCTTACTTTGTGACACGGAATACTATGAGATGTTAGATCAGGACAATTGTGCTGACATCTTCATAGAATATAAAAAACTTATAAAGGTAGCGATTGACGAAGGAATTTTGGACAAGAGAGAAAAGACGTTTTTGGATATCTAATACTATCAGACTCCATACTTCTATTTCCAACCCAAGATCCATAAAGGCACTGAAAACCCCCCACGTCATCCCATCATATCGAGGATAAGATCAATAACAGCAAACCTGTAACTTCATGTAGATTTGTTCCTACAAAAATATGCGATCACTTTGGAATCCCATCTAAGGAACTCTTCTTAATTGATTTCCATCTTGAAAGAAATAGATCCCTAGAAGGAATTCATATTTTTTACCCTTGATGTCAGTTCTCTATATACAAATATAACACACAAGGTGGGAATGGAGGCAACTGAATATTATTTATCAAAGGATGAATTTGTTCCAGAGAAAAGAAAAAGTTTTATTCTGGATAGCATTGACTTCATATTATGTAATAATGCATTCACACTTGAGGGGATTACATACCAGAGGACGAGAGGATGAGCAATGGGGACGGGATTCACCATAAGTTATGCAAACCTCTTTATGAGAAGATTTGAATCAATCTTTATTGCACAATCTCCCGCATCTGCTGGACATATTTGTCTTTACAAGAGATACATTGATGATCTCTTCTTCATATGCTTCGGTGCTCATGATGGAGCAGCTGTTTATTTCAGAATTAAATAGAACTCCCTGGGTCGAAAATTCTCATCCACCATTTCCAGCACCAGTATTCAGTTCCTGGATTTATTAATATACAGGAATATGAAGGTAAAAATAGTTATATCAATGCATTTTAAGGCAGTGGATGTAAACAGCCACCCTTGCATTTGACAGCAGCCGCCTTCCAGATTGGTTCTTTCTTGTCCTGCAAATTGCAGTCTTCTTTTATCTGTATTTTGCTGCCTTCAGAGCATGCGCCCTGATGGAGAGTATCAAGATGTCTGTCTGTGTTTTTCTGTGTGTATGGTGTTTGTGTTGTGGCGCCCTGTGCCAGGTAAGCCACATAACCAACAAGTACACCAAGGGATTTCCACATCTGGTACTCACATACACCCAACACCTTCCACTCCAGGCCTGTAGGGGGAGCCCCACTGGTTGCTGTTAAGCCAGATCCCCTATAAATACAGGTGCTGGGGCGGAGTTAGCCAGAGTGTGCAGTGCAGTTGCTAGGAGAACTGTGAAGATCAGCTTAGAGCCTAGTCAGCAAAACTAATTACCGGAGCAGAGCTAGGCCCGAAAACCAGCGCACCGCCAGAGCTAGTGTGAGGGTCAGAGAGTGAGGACCAAAGGCAGAGGTGAGGAACAGTACAGCAGTCTCTAATGTGTATACATCTTACAGCGGTCTCAAATGTGCATACGTTCCACAACAGTCTCTAATGTAAATACATCCCGCAGTGGTCTGCATTGTGCACATGTCCCTCAGTAGTCTGCTTTGTGCATACGGCCCGCAGCCATCTCCATTGTCTATATGGCCTATAGCTGTATCTATTGTGTATTCTAATTGTGTACAGCCAGCAGCAGTCTCTATTGTGTATTCTCTATTGTGTGTATAGCGAGTGACAATTTTTCATTGTGTATATGTCCTACAGCCATCTCCATTGTTTATTATGTCCAACAGACATTTCCATTGCGTATACGTCCCACAGCCATCTCTTTTGTGTATACAGCTATTGTGTATTCAGCTCAAAGCTGTCTCAATTGTGTGTGTGTGTGTGCGTGTGTGTGTGTGTATATGTATATGTGTATATATACCAGTTCCAGTGAGGGGCCCTGAAATTCCTAGAGGTAGCCGTGAATAACTCTATCTACTTACATAATTGCCTTGTGGCTTCCACTTCCATCCGGTTGTAATGCTATGCCACTTCCGCCAGAGGCCACAAGGCAATTATACACCCAATTGGATGTAGCAATATGGCAACCGCTGGCGGTAGTGCTGCCTGCCACACACTTCCACCAGCGGAACTTCCGGCACCTGCAACCACCCACATCCTCCTTCCTCCCCTATGCTCTGTCCTCCCAAATTGCCCCCTTCATTTTCACCCTCGCCTGGCATTACCGATGCCTGCTAAAAGCTCCAGGAAGAGTTTCTGTGCAGCAGGTCATGTGACAGGGTGGGCTGATGTGACATCACACAGGCCGTGTCACATGACTCGCTCCACACAGAGAGTCTCTTGCTTTCAGCAGATATCGGTAAAGTCAGGCGGGGGTGAGAACTGAGAGGGGAGAGGCAGAGACACAGGGGAAGACACAGGGGTCCACTAGGGGAGAGACACAGGGGAAGACACAGGGGTCCACTAGGGGAGAGACACAGGGGAAGACACTGTGGTCCAAAGGGGGAGAGCCACAGGGAAAGACAAAGAGATCCACAGGGGGAGATACACAAAGGAAGATACAGGGGTCCACAGGGGGAGAGACACAGGGGTCCACAGGGGGAGAGACACAGGGAAGACACAGGGGGAGAGACACAGGGGTCCACAGGGGGAGGGATACAGGAGTCAACAGGGGAAGAAATGGCATACAGGGGGAAGAGACGGCACACACGGGTCCACAGGTGGAGAGGCAGCACACAGGAGTCCACAGGGGGAGAGACAGCACACAGGGGTCCACAGGGGGAGAGACGGCATACAGGGATCCGCAGAAGGAGAGATGGCACAAAGGGGGAGAGACGGCACACAGGAGGAGAGACGGCACACATGGTAGAGACAGTGCATACGAGGGACACAGCGCACACTGGACAGAAAAAGACAGGAGAGACAGCACACACGGGAGTGTCAGCACAGAGCGGAGAAAATGGCACAAGGAAGAGACAATGCACAGGGGGCGCGACGGCACAGAGAGGAAATAGTCACACAGGGGCGGACAGGCACAGAGACGAGAGACAACACACAGACAACCACCCTCCAGATGCGATAGCATGAGGCCCACATCTAGTATAATATATGCATTTCACTTTTTGTTTTGAATCACTGCAAAAAAATAACGTTTTGATGATATAGAGAGGCCGGACAGGGAGGCAAAGCCCCCATTAAGACAGGCCGACATGACACGGTTAAAGTGGGAATGTAGGGAATAGTGTATTGTCAGAGAAGAGAAGGGTTGTTAATTAAGGGGTTAACAGTGGGTGGTAATAAAGAAAAGAGGGGGTGAAGGTTATAGGCATGTACAATGGATGTCATCTTTTGAGTTTAGGTGGGAGTGATGAGGGGAAGGGGTTCAAGGGGGGCATATAAAAGGGGACCACCATTTTAGGGTGTTAGCCATTTTAAGGAGCACTGGCTCCTGACAGAATCTATCTTTCCAACCCTCCCATCGTTGACGATTGATAAGATTTCGGATTTGATAGTGTCGTTTTTGGTCGCAGTGTTTTGCTTTATGATATTACATGTCTGTGTTGATTCTTCTTTTGTCACAGTAGCGTGGCGTAAGGGAGAAGATCCTCGAAGTTAGTGGATGTGGTCATCTGCGGAGCAATGGGGTTGAACCCCGGATGTTCTGGACCCCTCAGAGAGGAACAAAAGGGTTGTGGCATTTGGTGGGGTAAAAGGCTGGCAGGTGTGCTTCTGAGCTGGCTTTAATCGACTAGAAGTAAGATTCAGCCTAGGCGAGGCCACCCATGTTAAGGGTGTTTTTTGGGCTTCTAGGATCAATCCCCCCTTGAGTTTTGGTATATTTTGGTTAAAACTTGCATGCTAATAATAAATGGCTCACGTGTCATGCCTGTTTATTGGGTGGAGCGGGGTGGGGTTGGCTGGGCAGCTAAAGGGTGAGCGTACATTTTGTTGGAGGATCCCTCAAGACTCGCCAATAGCCATTGTCATGAAATTCTTTGGATTGCATCTATATAACAGAGGATCCCCCTTCTACCATATCTGCTGTAATCAGTTTTTTCTCAGGTTTCCTTGGAGTGGTAAATAGAGGGTCATACAACACATGAGAAATAGAGACAAGGTCATGTTCTGGAAAATCGTTTTTTCCACTTTAGCCAGCTTTGGCCTCAGCCAGAATGGGAGGAATTGTAAGGTTAGTGGTTGGGAAAATCAGCCAGTTAGTAATTGGGGGAATGGATCTTAGCACATGCCTTCATTTCTGTTGGTGTAATACTTAATGCGATTACACATGTTAAGCCTTTTTATAATTCTGGAATGGGTTATACCCTCAGATATGGAGAGAAGGGTACCTGACACGTCATTGAAGTATTATCATATCATTACTTTGTGCTTGTCTTATGTATTTTGCCAGGTTTACCAATTTCAGATTTTTCTGTCTCATGTATATTTTTATATCATTTTACATATGTATATAGTATGAAAAAAACATATGTTGCGTGTGATGTGTGCTTATCTGGATAGTATTTTGTGTTTTTTTTTTCTCTGTATCCTGATATGGAAAATCTAATTGTACAAATTTACTCCAAAATGTTTCCAGCCTCTCCCCTCCTTGAACAGCATGTCTGAGCTTCGCCTCCAGCAGCAGCTTCAGCTTCTCCATACGTTATGTGCTAAATCCTTATGACTTCAGTTCTAGAAATAGAATGTGGCACTAGCATTTCTTATCAATCCTAATCCATGCATACATTGAAGTATTAGACTTTGTAGCGTAACATTAGCTGAAATTTTTGTCTTACTTATCTTTGTGATTTCCTCCTGGAATTGTTAATAATTGCATTACTTCAAGTATTCTTTGCAATTAAAGCCCCCACTCCTATGTTATTTTTTATTATTATTATTTTAATTTCAGCCCTGGCATGTTTCTTTAAATGTAAATCCATTGCGCCCCGGTATTATACTCACCTGCCGCCATCTTCATCTGTTTCCAGCATCACCCCTTTTGACTCTCCTGAGTTGTGATATGCAAGATGCTTTAGTGTTTTATGGAGCTTGACAAAAGTCCCAACTTAATGTAACTCTATGAGAGCCTAAAGGTACCGTTACACAACACGACATTGAAGCAATGTCGGCAGCGATTTCATGTGAGCGCGCACGTTTTTGGCATTTTGCCAAGATCGCTTTAGAGATGTCACACGTAGTGATGAGCGAGCGCTAAAATGCTCGGGTGCTCGATGCTCGGCTCGAGCATCTCGAGATGCTTGAGTGCTCGACCGAGCCCAATGTAAGTCAATTAGTGTCAGGCTCCGCCCACAGACTTCTGGCTATAAAACAAGTGTTTCTGAGAAAGGGCGGGAGGGTGGGCGTTTTCAAATCGTAACATACAACATACAACACCTTGCTGTGCCCCCCAGTGGGACCCTAACAATCAATTTGCTCTCTGTGATTTGCCAGCTCACTGTGTGCACTGAAGTGAGCTGTATATTTGTGTCAGAGCGATAATTATTAGTGAAGAGTCTGAGCATCTTGGTGGTACTCGGTGCTGGCCAAGCATCCCGAGTACCAGGATACTCGTGTGAGTAACGAGTAGCGCCGAGCATGCTCGCTCATCACTAGTCACATGTATAGATATCGTGAGCAACTCGTCAGCGATGTAGTGAGCAGGTATCATTTACAAACTCCGAGAATGATCCCTGCTCATTGCTGTGAATGGGCAAAGTCGCTCACAGCATCCTTATCACGGTGTCACACAGAGCGATGCTACCAGATCGCTTGAACGACATCGCCAGGTTTTCTAACATGTTGGTAAACCTGTCAACTCGATCCAGCGATTTATCACTGTAACTTGGCAGTGTCACACGCTACGAGGTTTGCAACGACGTTGCTGGTACGCCTCCAAACCCGTGACGTATCAGCAATGTCACTGACGATGTTGTGCCGTGTAACTGGGCCTTTATTCTGGCTTTCATAAACTTATATTGTTTGTGACATAACTTCTGACTCCCGGCCACTCAGGAGTTACATGAAGATGGTGCTGCAGGAATGGTGCGACACTGAAAAAGGATGAAAATGTCACAGGGTAGGTATAATACAGGGGTATTAATTATATACATTCATACCTTGGTTAAAGTAAAATTTTCAAACCTTCCAATATAACTTCTAATGGGAGGGTGCTTCAGTTTTCGGACAAAGAGATAGTTATGTGGGGGTGGTCAAACTAGGCAAAGGCTAGTAGTGGTCCTGATCTGTGGCATAACAATCACGGTCGCAGCAGTCGCGGCTGAGATTGGGCCCACACCTGTAGGGGGGCCCGTGCCTACCTGCAGGGGGGGGCCGTGCTTCCAGCCGCCCCTCGCGACCGCGATCGTGTGTCAGAGGAGAGGAGATGAAGTGAGGGAAGCTTCCTGCTTCCCGCGGCAGATCCCGCCCCTCCTCTGCTCTCATCTGCTGCTGCCCCCGTCTCCCTGGCCTGCCGGCACGCTCGACAGCAGACGCAGGTAGCAGCAGCTCGCAGCACCCCCCCTCCCCGCCGCTTCATCTTCAGCTGGCAGCATCCCCCCCCCCGCTCCTCACTTAGGGTGTGAAGAATGTACTTCTAAGTGGGGCCCGATCCAAATGCCGCACGGGCCCACCAGGCTCAAGTTTCACCACTGGTCCTGATAGTTATGGAAATATGTATTCTGCTATTTGTTACTATGTCAGACATACCTAAATTTATAAAACATAACAAAAAAAAACAAATGAGCAAATGCCCTAAAAATGTAAAAAGGCTATAGTGCACAAAACATAATTAGGGTACTTAGTGACATAGACATATAATCACATGAATTCGTAAGCTGTGCCACCAGCGACAAGGTGACCCTATCGTGACAGTCCCTGCCTAACATTAGTACTAATACCTTGTCATCTGTCAGCGACGCAAATTGACAATGACAAGATCAAGCAGAACCGGGCCCCAACAGAAAACACTATGCCATGGGATGCCACACATTATATCATGTCCAGCTCAAAGGTAGGCTACATCTATGATTGCAGGACTGCAACACAACATGAATAAATAAAACCAGGGCTGGAACTAAGGTGATACTTTGCAGTGGCCTCAAAACACAACTAAAAAAATCAACAAATGAGCAAATACCCTAAAAATGAAAAAAGTAAAAAAGCTATAGTGGTAAAACATAATTAAGGTAGTTAGTGACATAGATATGATTATATAAATGCGTAAGCTGTCCCAGCAGCGACAAGGTGACTCTATCAGGACAGTCCTGCTTGCCAATAGCACTAATACCTTGTCATCTGTCAGTGACATGACTTGACAAGGACAGGTTCAAGCAGAACCGAACCCCAACAGAGCACAACATACTATGGGATGCAACACATTATATCATGTCCAGCTCAAAGGTAGGCCACATCTATGATTGCAGGACTGCAACAAAACACCCATGTCTCTGACAGCATTTAAGTGTGAACATGTAATAAAGATTCGGAGAACTGGAAATCACAAACCTGTGTATTGCTTTGATTCTCACCGACACTGTATAAAGAATCTCAGAAACCTCTAAATGAAGTAACAGACTACTTTGACTCCTTTCTATAGAGATCATCATTTCTGTCCTGTTTAAGGATAGTAGTGAATAAGAAATGTTATAAAAAAAAAAAATACACATTTAATCCCCTGTTGCTTAAAGCATCACCATCATTTTAAATGTTTATTACAGAAAACAATGTTACACGTGAAAATAAGCAGCTTTGTAGTATATCAGACAAATTTGCATTTTTTTCTGCCAGAATTGATCAGTCATTATCAATATTCTCAATTTTGACGTAAAATCTGCATTCAGTGAATACTTTCCCTTTACTGAGATAGGAGATGGAAGCTGTTACTAATAAGATTCTATGTAGAAAAAGGAGAGAGGAGGGGCAGAGCTCTGCTTCTAGCTCCTCCATCTCTCTCTAGCTCCTCCCTCTGCATCTAGTTTCCTCCCTCTAGCTCCTCCCTATGCCTCTAGCTCCTCTCTCCTCCAATCATCATAGAATCTCATCAGTAACAACTGCCATCTCCTATCTCAGTAATGGGAAAGTCTTCACTGAATACAGATGCAACCTCAGAATTGAGAATGTTGATAATGACAGATCAATTCTGGCATAGAAAGAAGCAGATTTGTCTTATCAGATATATTACAAAGTTGCTTATTTCTATGTTCACTACTGATTTATAAAATAGAAATTAAAATGACAGTTACACTTTAAGCTTCACTGCATCAATGGCCTGTACCAGTCCTGCAGTAACTGGACTCCCTGATCGCACAGTATACATGCAAATATGTCAGCTGAGAACAATGATTGCCTTCAACAGTCAATTGAATGATGCAAAGCAGCATCCTTTCCTCCAGACTGAAAGAAATTGTGCAAGGCTACATTCACATGTTCAGTTTTTGGTCAATTTTTCACATCGGTTTTTGTAAACCAAAACCTGGAGTGGATGAAAAATACAGAAGTATACAGTATGGCTAGGGTCAGACCTGTGTCAGCATTATAGCTGATAAATCAGCTTAAAACTTAGTTTCTGTCAGCCTGAGCGCATAGCGTTAAGGAATGTCACGCTGGGTTCAGGGTGTAAACAGCGTAGCTGGCGGGGTCGCTCACAAGAACCGGATCTGTGCTTTTGCTGAGCGCACATGAAATGCAGCATTTTCCTGTGTGCTTTGCAATAGCTCGTATCCGGGGCTTGTGTGTGAAGCTGGCGGGTGCGGTAAGCATCGGGTTGCCATAGCAATCCATAGACAGGCGGTGCATAGCATTACATGCCGGTAACGCTATGTGCTCAGCCAGAAGATTTGTAAGTTTTTCACGGATCCGGCAGACCCTAGCCTTAGGCTGAAGCTTCACACATAAAGCAGGCATCGAGTGGGACATGCATGAAAGGATGAGCACTAGAGCCTTTGACCAAACTCCCACCACATACTCTAGTTCTTGGCTGCCGCTGAAAAGTTCCTGATGTTGCCCAAAGCTGAAACTGCTCTGTGACATATTATGCCCTAAGGAGGGGGTGAGCGCTGAGGAGCAAATGCAATTTTATGGATTTATAAATGATCTAAAAATCTTAGAACTGCAGTGGACAGTTTAGCTTCATAGTGTGTGAGTGCAGGAACAATAGAATTTTTTTTATCTACCTGGAGTTCCCCTTTAACTGTGGGGCTAACCTACAATTGGTGGAGTTACTTCATAGGGTAAGTGGCTGTTTCCTGTCAGAATACAGATAGGATTTTACTCATAACTAGTATGGACATGCACTATATACTTCTTACAAATTTTCCCAAGCAGGGGGGAAGGTCTGGCCGTTCAGTGGTGACTGGGTAATTTGGGGTGTCTGCCCTAAGGGTGCACATATGGTACTGGGCAGCCTGACCTAATAGTAGGGACATTGGTAAAAGGCTGTTACTTAGACAGCTGTATATCTCATGTAATGGTTTGAATGGCACCGTATGTAAGGCTGTGTGTATTTGGAATACTGGCAGCCATCCCCCTGATATATGATGGGTCAGTATTCAGTTGTTTCATTAGTATTTTACCCCTGTGTTATCTCTGCCTACATCATGGGGGCTCACCCTGCTGCATCCTGTGCAATGTTCTCTCCACTCCAGTCCTCAGGACCCACCAACAATGCAAGTTTTCTAGGGATGGGCGAATACCTTACTATTCGGAATTGCAACGAGTAGGTAGTGGTACTTGCTACTCGTTGCGAGTATAGCGATTCTGAATACTTTTGCAGTGTATCAATAGATACACTGCAAAAGTCCTGTAAAAGAGAGAAAAAGTGGTTAAAAAATAAAAGAATCGGATACTCACCTTAACCGACGGCTGTACCGGGACCGGCCGATGCACATCTATCCATGGAAAAGGACCTTTCACTCTCTCAGCCAATCAGATGGCTGGGAGAGATCTGGCCAATCAGATGCCGCCACGTCACAATGACGTAATCGCTAGCGGCCACCTGATTGGCCAGATGGAAAGGTCCTCAGTGTACCTGAGAGGACCTTTCCATCTGGCCAATCAGGTGGCTGCTAGCAATCACGTGATTGTGACGTGGCGGCATCTATTAATATATAAAATCAATTAACGAGAGCCGTAAACTGCGTAACGGAAAAATGTCCAAACGACAAAATTACATTTTTTTGGTCGCTGCAACATTGCTATACAATGCAATAACGGGCGATCAAAACACCGCATCCACTGAAATTGGTATCATTAGAGATATCAGCTCAGGCCGCAAAAAATAAGCCATGACACAGCCCCAGATCCCAAAAAATGAGAACGCTATGGGTCTCAGAACATGGCGCAAAAAGTGTGATTCTTTTTTCTTCAAATATCTGATTTTTTTTTACCACAGCTACCAGTAAAAGTATACATGTTTACTAACTACGAACTTGTACCGACATAAGGCATCACACCGTCATGCCGGTTTTACCATACAGTAATCATGGCAAATAAAAAATAAACAAAAAAAGTGCAATTGCACTTTTTTTTGCAATTTCACCACACTTGGAATTTTTTTCCAATTTTCCTGTACACGATATGGTAAAATAAATTATTGCATCTGAAACTACAACTCATCCTGCAAAACCCAAGCCCTCATATGTCTATATTGATGGAACAATAAAAAAGTTATGGCTCTTGGAAGCAGGGGAGCAAAAAACGAAAAATGAAAATGAAAAATCACCAGGTGGTAAAGGGGTTAAATCCATTATAATGGCTCTTACTATTTAAGTATCTAGCCTTGAAAATTCTACTATTAACAGGCATATATCCAACTCCATGTTTTACTCATAACATACAGTCCCTGACAAAAGTTATGTCGCTTATCCATGTTATGTAAATAAAAGCTTATAACCTGACATTAAATTCATCCTTTGGTTGTATAAATTACTCTTTTGAAAGCTGAAACCCTCCCAAGTGTGCTTTAGTTTAAGAAAATAAATTGGCATCAATGCTGAAATATTAATCATTTAATGAACACCGAATGGATTGATTTTGGCAAGACAAAAGTTTTCTCTCTTGGTCATATAATGCACCCAATCCTAGTTTACATCCTCACCTGTGGTCAGTAAATGATTGGTTAAATAGTGTGTGTGTATAAAAAGAAACCCAGCACTCCAGACCTTCACTTGAACTGCAACTTGAGCTTTGACAACATGCCTGCGACCAAAGCCTTGATTATCAAGAGTCTGAAGACCAGATCCACTGCAGTGCTGTCTGGCATCTTTAATGTGTCTCAGCATCAAGTACAAATAATTAAAAAAAGATTTGAAGAGACTGGAGATGTGTTTGACAAGCCCATGTCTGGCAGAACCCGCAAGACAACTGCTCAGGAGGAACGTTTGTTGGTTAGAAAATCCAAAGCAAGCCCCTCTTTAACTGCAGCAGGGCTCCAACAGGCCTGGTCACCTCAAGTCCTTGTGTCAACTAGAACAGTTTGTAGGATTCTGTCTTGAAATGGCCTCCATGGTCGAATCAGTGCCCAGAAGCCAGCATTAAACAAAAGGCGGTTAAGAAACCATGTGGACTTTGCAAAGTCCCAGAGCCTGCTAAATGCTGGAAAAGTGACTGAAGGTGGATTTCTCTGATGAATCTTCAGTAGAATTACGCCACAGTCACCGCAAATACCGCAGGACACCTACTGGAACACGAATGGATCCAAAATACACCCAGAAAACAGTTGCATTTGGTGGTGGAAAGATCATGGTCTGGGCTTACATTCAGTATAGGGGTGTGCAAAACATTTGCAAGGTGGAACGCAATATCAATCGCCTAAAATATCAAGAAGTATTAGCTACCTCTTACATTCCATATCATAAAAGGAGTCAAATTCTGCATCAAAATGGTGTGCTCCATCTTATACATCCATCTCTACAACAAAGTTCCTCCAGGCAAAAAAAAATCAAGGTGCTCAAGGACTGGCCAAAGCAGTCACTAGAAATGAACATCATTGAGCATGTTTGGGGTAGGTTGAAACAGGAAGCTTGGAAGACAAAATCAAAGAATCTAGATGAACTCTGGGAGGCATGTAAGACTGCATTCTTTGCTATTCCTGATGACGTCATTAATAAATTGTATGAATCTTTGTTGAACAGCATGGATGCAATCCTTCAAGCTCATGGAAGTCACATAAAATATTAAATATGACTCTAATAGTACCACAACTTCATTCACCAATGTTATGCAACATATATTTGTATTTTAAGTTAATTATTTGTTTGAATATCACATTACTTTCTGTGGGCGACAAAACTTTTGTCTTGCCAAAATTTGACCATTCTGTGTTCATTAAATGATCAATATTTCAGCATTGATGCCAATTTATTTTCTTAACCTAAACCACATTTGGGAGGGTTTCAGCTTACAAAAGAGTAATTTATAAAACCAATGGATGAATTTAACGTCAGGATATAAGCTTTTATTTCCGTAACATGGATAAGCAACATAACATCTGTCAGTGACTGTACATCAGAGGTGCATTTGTAAAGATGTAGCTCCAAACACAAAAGCTGTGATAAGAAAGCAACCACTGCCAAAAAGGAAAAATCATCATTTTTTGCTGCATAATGGAGGCAATTACGGTATTTAAAAAACTGCTTGGATATCAACTGAGATCACACACAGAAAACAGCAAAACACAACATCCAATTAGAAAGAAAAATGAAAAGCACAAAATAAAATACAAGTAATACATTCAATTTTCTAATAATGTGAATGAATACATTATATTTATATAATAATGGAATACACTGCAATTCTATTTACATTATCTCAATTTTTCTTTCAAATTACTGTAGTTCAATTATTTTTAGATGAAGCATAAAGATGACTAACATTTCTTTCAATTTTTGTTGGGATCACAAATAAAAAGTTAAAAGTATTGTCAACAAGCTGCGTATAGCAATTGTACAGATGAATAAAATAAACTTTTTATTCTCACTCCTCATGCAGTGTGAATAACTAGTACCTGAAGTATCAATTCCTTTGATGACTCGTATTAACTGTCTTACTCACATGGCAGCATCCTCAGATAGTTCCAACCTGGCCACACTGACTTTAAGGGCCACTTTACACAGACCAACTTATCTGTCCAACTTCTGACCAACTTGCTGGTTGCAGTGAAATCCTGGACACATTTTTACATTTGTACACAGTCACAAAATGGAGCAATGAGTCCATGATTTCACTGCAACCAGCAAGTTGGTCAGAAGTTGGACAGATAAGTTGGTGTGTGTAAAGTGGCCATAAGTCCAGGGGAAACGGAGATGAAATACACTGAAAACTTGTAATAGGCTGGGGTCACATTTGGCCAGCCAATTGCGTTCACCGCATCCAGATTCACACACAATTTTAAGCAAAAATGTGTGGTGGACAACGCAATCTGGTAACCGGATTGCTCCAGATGTGTAATCCGGAGCAATGCGGTTACCGTATACTTTGTTCATCCCTGCTGCCGCAGGGATGAACAAAGTGTTAACTGTTTAATAAAGCATTAATTATTAATATTAGTTGTGTGCAACATGTCTCTAGGGTGTGCCCACCCGTCTAGAGATATGCTGCCCACTCATGAGGGCATGTCAGGGGTTAATAACCCATTTACAGTAAGCTGGCTATTGTCGGCTTTGTACAATTTTATCAATGAAGCCGCGGCTCCCCTGACAGTTGCACAGATACTGTATGTAATGTACGTATAGTACCTGCCGCTGTCCAGGGTCCTGTAGGCATTTACATTAGATTACATTACAGCGGTAGATACTATAAGTACATTACATACAGTATCTGCGCAACTGTCAGGGGAGCCGCGGCTTCATTGATAAAATTGTACAAAGCCGACAATAGCCGACTTACCGTAAATGGGTTATTAACCCCTGACATGCCCACAGGAGTGGGCAGCATGTCTCTAGGGGGGGTGAGTACCCTCTAGAGACATGTTGCACACAACTAATATTCATATTTAATGTTTTATTAAACAGTTAACACTTTGTTCATCCCTGCGGAAGCAGGGATGAACAAAGTATATGGTAACCGCATTGCTCAGGATTACACATCCTGAGCAATCCGGTTACCGCATTGCGGATCACAGAAGCGCTCTGAAAACTGCAGCCTGCATGATTTTTCCCGCAGGCTGCAGATCCGGAGCCGGTAACCGGATTGCATGTAGTGCAATCCGGTTACCATAATGGGCTCCCGTGGGGAGCATTCCCTGATGCGGTTTTGAGCTTTTTGAAAGCTCAAAACCGGATCAGGATTTAAAATTCATGCCGCAGACGTTACCCTAGCCATAGTGCAATGTAGCAGGGAGAAAGAGTGATCCAGTAAGAGCAGCATAAAATGTGGATCCAAATATGGCTACAGCAGAATAATAATGGGGAAAAAGCAAAGCTAACATCATCAAAATACAGGAGGGAGGCAGGACAAACTACAAAAGGCAGGGCATCTGATTTGCAACAGCAAAATACAATTCATAGTACATAGAACACATAGTAAGTTATTCCCATTTATGGGACACAACACTCTCTGTCTGAAATATTCAGATTTCTTAATGTCTCTGTTTTGACGTGAGGAGTCATCGCTGTCCCTCACCTGAAACCTGAAAAGAGAAGGGAGAACACAATATGCAACAATAATATAATAATTTCAAGTCCATACTTGAGTGATGATGTGTATTCCTTAATGAAAAACTGAAGAATGAGTATGTGTTCAATAGGAAAAACTTATCTTCAGATTGGTGAAGCCTCAACATTCCAACTTTTCCACCAACTCAACAATCAAATATTAATTTTGAATGTAGAAGGAAAACCGGACACTGGCCTTATATTGCTGCAGTTGAAATTGCGGCACAGAACCAGGTCCAGCGTTGTTCAGCCGTAGGACATAGTCATTTTTATCCAAAAAGAAAGAAGAAGGCGGCACTCATTGGACCGGCGAAGACAGGTTTCTTTATTCCAGTCGCAGTATTACATCAGGTGGAGGGTGCGGGGAGGGAGGTGCATCGATGACGGAGCCCGTTTCGAGTAGAGCTTACTCTTCAACAGATGCTGTGTGTTCAATTCAAGAAAAAAAGTTTAATGTTCAGTTGCGTGCAAAACAACTATGTCATAACATGGCCTGGGTATGAGGAGATATGCTCCCCGCCATGGCAGAGTTCAACAACAGAGTTCAGTTCATGTGACTCCTGCTTAAAGAAGGCACCAGGCAATGTACACAAAATGATTGTCAGCCTGCATGATGGCTTACCTGCTTGAAGGGTTCCCAGGATGATGAAACCTCAGCTTCCGTATTGGCACCTTGGATGTATGACTTGTGATGCTAGTTTGTCTGAGACCCTTCTTGGTTTATTCAGCTCAAGTTCTTAACTAGCAACGAGCAAGAATTGTTGTGCAGCCAGCTTGGGAGTGATGGCAATGTGTTGTGGTCAAGATTACATATTGCTTTGAGTCCTATTCTCTACTCAGCTAGTCGCAGGCTAGTAGAGATGACAACAACTGCTCAGGAGTAGCTCTTATGTTTTCGACGACTGCTAGCACAGCAGCACAAATTTCCAGTCTTGGTACAGGGTATGAAGGTTTTGAGGCAAGCTTGACCTTGTTCAGGACAAAATTGCAATGTACCTTGTTGCTGACTACTGAAGTACTCAGAGAGGCTGCTGCAGCTATAACCTCCGTAGATGCATCAGAGAAAATATGAACTTGTCTTCTGATGGCAGTTAAAAGAGAATGACAGGATGGGACTTGGAGTTGCTCTATGGCCCTTGAAGACTTCTTCCACGTCTCCCACCTTTTTTGTTTCTGAGATGGCAGCATAGTGTTTCAGTCAGGGTTCTGAATAGCAAGCTGTCTCAAGTGGTATCCTGCTTTGAAAAGTGATTGGTGCCTTGAACCAAAGATTATCGCAGATGTTGTTTAACAGGCAAGACTCCTCCTTTGATAGATAGTTCATTGCAGGGCAATACTTGGAAAGTGAACGTCTTGTTCAACATTCTGTAGTGTGCTGAGGCTGCGTTAACGCTAGCACCTTCAGTAAGGCTTAAGCTGTTGAAAGAGGGACTCTTATTCTGAGTCCTGGAGTCTAGCACACTGCTTTGGTTGGACACGTTTGTGATGGTGATAGCCTCACAGGATGGGAACCTTGCAGTTGCTTGTTGCAGATTCCTTGGCAATTCTGTCTTTGGAGGAAAAGAGTGTAAGGGAGCTACCCAGCTGTTGCAGTCGTCTTTAGTGAGTTCGACGCTCATGATCCCCGTGATCACTTTATCTTCCTTTGCAGACATTAAGTTCATGCTCTTGTTTGCAGGATTGAGCGCTGTTAACTAGAGGTTGTCATCTCAAGGATGAAGCATGTCCATGCTGTCAGGTGGTTGCTCTCGCCACTTAGTGTCGTTTGACTTCTCCTTCACCCATCAGTGATGTGGGTATGACAGAAAAGACGTGCTGTGATTGTTTGATGTGACATGAATTTTGTAGGAAGAGATCTTGATGGTTTCCTCATCTTGTCACTACAAACATTGCTGATGATGACCTAGCCTAGATCAAGGTGCTAAGTGAACAATGCATTGTGTGGTCTGTTGATTAGCTGACACACCTTATACAGCCAAACATTGCCTCTGCCGAGCAGAATCAGGAGGTCTGCATTGTTGTCCAGGGATGGTATCTCCTTGGCTATGGTCCTGAGGTGGGGATGATGAATAGCGGCTTCTGCCATTGGGATTTCTTCCTTGTTGAGTGGCATTTGGTTGGTATCTCCACGGTATTTGCAAGAGATGTTATTTTAAGGCCACTGGCCCTTCTCCCAAAGGCTTTCGCATCACCACTGCCGGTGCCCAAGGTGTAGGAGTAAGAATTTCCCTTTAAGCCAAACAAATCAGAGTTCTGACCTGGATAGTGATCAGGTGCTCTAATCGTCTATGCTGACATACACCTTCATGGCCTTCTCTGGGTGACCTTTGGGATACACCTTTGCCAGACAAATCTTCACACAGGACTTGTTCGGAAGATCTTCTCCGCAGACTTCAATGCATGAGGCACATATTGTGAGATGAATTGCAGCTTGAACTGTTTTCTCCCCGCCATGGCTTACGGTGGGAGAAGGCGTAGGTGCAGAGTCAGGTTGTGATGAATGGAGTGCTTGTACATAGTCCTCGCAGTCACACTCTAAACACTTAATGGCAATGTCACAGTCCTTGGCAAAGTTTCCAGTAGAGGCACAAAATCTGAAGCATGCTCCAAACATCTTCAGAAGCTCCTTAAGTTCCTGGAGTGGTTTGTTCCTTAAGCCAAGGCACTTCTTTAGAGCATGTGGCAGCTTATGAATGGGGCACTGGCGGCTTGAATTTTCTAACTCCTCACCTTGCCTGCTCTTTTCTTGAGCTGATGTCGGTGTAGGCAGAATGTCTTTCTTTTTCAGTGACACTGGACCACTGCATTTTCTGTTGTTAAAGCGGGAACCTTCATGTTGAGGAAGAGATGACACAGAGCTGCTTAGTTATTATTAGCAGAAGCTGGGGTGAGTGTTGAACTCTGCGATCTCTTTCATGAAGTCACAGACGTAGGAGAATGGGGGAAGGAGACTTTATGTTGTCTTTTATAACTTGACCCTTGCATGGTTCACTTTTCTTGTACATTATATGGATTTGCGACTATGGATTTCACCTCACGAGTGGTGTCCAGGTAACTGAGGTCAGGTAGATGTGTGTCTGTCGTGGCGAGCTGAAGCTGGGACAGCAGGTTACTGAGTTGCTGGAATTTTGAACTGTCATTGCTGGATATTTTGGGAAATTCCTGTAATTGCTTGAACAATGCGTCTTCTATAGCTTCAGGATTGCTGAAATCTTTATCTAGTCTTTCCCATGTGGCCGTGAGACCAGTTGCTACATCACTGATATGAACAGATCTGCATCTCTTAATTCACTTTGTGGATCGTACCAACCACCTGATAAGCAGGTCCAGCTTTTTAGCAGCAGTGATGCTGAGGTCACTAGTTGCGGTTTTGAAGGCACACTTCCATCCTCTGTAGTTTTCAGGTTATTTGTCGAACCTTGTGAGACCAGTGTTAGTGAGTCCTCGGCAAATTATGTACCTTGCAAAGTCTGACATAGCTGTTCTTTCTGAGCTTGAGAGCACACTTACTGACTGAGTAGCGCTGTTCTTGTTGGTTATAGCTCCTTAGCTTAGAAATGGGGGAAGGTATGGAGTGGTATGGGCATTTAGTTCAGCAACCGGTTTGGTGTATATAGTCTCTTTCATATGCGAGGCTGGAACTATGTGTGGCGCCCCGCAACAAGTGCGTCACAAGAGGGTATTGCAGCCATAAATGCAGCCGCAATATTCTCTGACCTAGCAATGATTTGGTTAACTTAGAAATCCAACCCTGCATGCATCACCTAGAACAGAGGGCCAATCCTAGGTCCTGGTGGGTGGAGTGTTAGGAAAGTGTAGGAGAACAGACCCTTAGTCTAGTCATAGAGAGAAGGGATCTAGAACTTGACCTGAGCAGTCTAGAACTTGGAGAGGAGCGGGGGCTCCGCACCCCGTGCAGCCCCCGGGCCGTCACCGGTCGGGTGTCAGCACCTGAGGCCTCAACAACCGGGATCGGGCATCGTAACCACGGGTTCCAAAAGACTCCCGTGCCCACAACTTCACAGCCGGTTCACTGGTACCGAAGCTGGCAGCAGTTCACCTCTGCTACGCGAACCAGAAGCGTGGAGGAGCAGCTTCACAGGAGCACCCCACCACCAGCCAACTTCCAGTCGTCTAACCAGCGGTGTACCCACTGAGGGATCCAAGGCTCCCCAAAACATCCAGAACGTACATCATGGATAGGGCAATGAAGCAGCCTCCCCGTACCCGACCTGGTATTCCTGGGCGACACTGGCAACCCTTAGTTAGAATGGAGGAACACTGCGGATTTCTAAGGGACACCATCATTGCTGAGTCCACCCGGTCTACTACCCTTAAACTGTATGCCATGTACTGCCTGCTGGTTACAGTAAAGACCCGTTGCAGAGACTTTCTGTGTCCGTTCTTCCTTATGAACTGTCCGTCCGCACTACAAGGTAACCGCACCTGCCGCACAACATCTTAAGCAGCTCCAGCCTCCGGGTATCACCGCTCAGCCTGTGGGGAGCGTTCCATCTTGCTGCTGTCCATCCCCCGGAGGTTCCGCAGCGTCGGTAACGATTACCGAAACTACTCATAGGTGGCGTCACGAATAAATTAAACCCCTTTAATCTGTTCCACCAAGACGTCTTCAAACCCTTTTGATCTGCACTACACCGGGCCCCACTACCGGCAGGCGCGGTCCACCCGTGACAAGGAGGAGGGAAGCATCGCCTGTCTAAACCGGAGTCACGGCCACGGTGAGTCATATGCAGTTGTCAAAAGTATAGTGGCTTGCTGGCATACTAAGTTGTATGTAGATGTTGGCATATGGTGTTTGCTGAGATCTAGGGTCTGGCTGTGTTTTTGAGCATGAAAAAGGTTCAAGTTTGAATGTTGGTACGTTGGACTGACCTTGAAAGCTGGGTGCTGTAGGCGGATTAGCAACTTGTTGCCTTGGAGAAGTGTCGGTACTGACAAGAATGTTGGTGGTGGTCATCGGTTCATCGTTTTGGCTCAGTACATAGTCTCTTTTTGCGCTTAAGGGCTTCTTGGGTATCAATCTCACACAAACTGATACTGTCTCTCTGACTACCACTTAGAACTTGTTCCAAGACTTTTAACCTTGACATAGCTGTCACTTATTCCCATTCCTTCTCTAGGACTTCTATTTCTACCTTCTCACGTGCAGCTTTGGCTTCTGCCCTTGCTGTCTGCCTTCATGCATGCAGATTCAGTTTCTATCTCTGCCCTCTCATGTGCTGTTTCAGTAGCTGCACTTGCTACCAAAACATTCATTTCTGCTTTTATTTGGGTGAACACGACTTGTACTTTAGTAGTTTCCACTTCAGCATTGGCTAGGGTCACACATGCCAATCAGTTTTTTTTAACGGATCCAATAACAAATCCGTTTTTTTAGGCTGTTTTTTGAGCCTCCTGTGCTGCTCTGCGTTTTTTGGACTTTGCCATTTTTTGCCAAACATGCTAGCAAAAACGGATCCGTTAATGGATGGTGCCTTTTATTAACGGATTAATTTCCCATAGGGACCCAGGTTAAATGGATCCAATATTTTGCTGCACCCAAAAAATGCTGCTTGCATTTCAAGCTGATTGGCATGTGTGACCCTAGCCAATGCCTAGGGTCACACATAAGCCCAGGATCCGTTATGTGCATCAGTTTTTCAACTTTAGAAGTCCAAAAACTGATACATTGGAAACTAACTCACATTTGGCAGTTTCTAAATTGTCTTTAACCTTTCATGTAGGTTTAGTAACATGTTTGGATCTTTCACTAAAGTCTGTGAGAGATTCTGTGTCTTTCTCTTCCTGCTATAAGTCAGACAGGGAATGAGAAATCCTTTCAGCCTCTGCCATAGTGCACAAGGATGCAAAGATGGAGGCTGTTCTGCTCCTAGGTGCAGAGAGTTCTCACAACAATGTTGCTTGTTGATAAAGCAGGTGCACAGAGAGTGTGCAGATTCTGTGTAAACTGCTGTGGCTTCACAATTAGCTTTAAAATGTTCCTTTCCTCTGGATTATGCAATGCATACTGTTTCTGGTGGCAGGCAACTTGATATATAAACCACTTCTTCACCCTCCTCCTTGCCTAAACCAACTATTCACTCTAAATAAAAAAAACACAAATATGACTTGCTCATTCAAGATGGACTGTCAGCTCTCTTTCTTGTCAATTACACATCCTGGCTATGGAAAGGTGAGGGGCAAAGTGTGGAAACAGACAAATGAAGACACAAAAAGTTAATGCGGAGCTTTTAAATAAATTGAATCGGGGGGCGTGGCTTGGGCATGGTGGGGAGCAGAGGCTGAAAGCCTGAGCTCCTGATCTCACATCACCGCCGGGCTACTACACTAATGCCGCCTAAGAAGAAGGGCAACAGGCTTCAGCACACACAGGAGCAGTCGGTGCCCCCCACGGGGAGAATTTCACATTATTTGAGGAGCACAGCCCTGGATAGTGAAATGGCCGCAGGTAAGATGGCGGCGGGGGCCCCTCAGGGTGCGGCTGATCAAAGACAGCCTCAGACTGCAGAATCTAATGGACAAGCTCCCCTACAGCCTGGAGAGGCACAGAATGAGCGGGAGGACCGCCAGAGCCCGGCTATAGATGATCCACTGCCCCCTCCTCAGATACATGCTGCACACGTGAGTGTTACTGTTATAGACATTTCTACTGCACCAGACAAGGACATGCTGCCCAGCCAGGTACAGGAAATGGGGGTCGATTCTCAGGCTCACAGTACTCAAATGATTCCCGAGGGTGGGAGAGATGGACCCCTGATAAATGCAGTTACTGCAAAAAAACTTCCCCAGGCTGCCACAGGACTTGGCTCTGATAATGGGGGCAATATCCATCAAGGCCCTTCTAACTTGATGATGGGAGAGAGACAGTTCCCTCCACAGACAATACAGAGAGGAGACAGGAGGGAGAAGACCATGCTACCTCACGTGGCAATGGCATACACAGGGGAAAGTCCAGAGGGGTCCGCTCGACCTTTAGCAAATGTTCCGCAGCAGAAAACGGCATATGGTACAGACACCTCACCTCCCAGTCGGGTATTGTTGCCCACTACATCAGGGGGACAGGAGATTTGGGATGACCTCAGGTCACGAATACAGACTATCCCTACCAGGGAAGAAATGGAGGGCTTCATTGCACGAATGGAGGCGTCATTTAGGGCAGAGGCTTCTGAACTTAAAGGAGAAGTTAATAAACTCAGCCAGAGAGTGGCCTCTAATGAAACATCCTCCCAGAACATAGACGAGAGGCTGAAGATCCTACAAGACACTGTCTTTACACAAGCCTCTCAGTTTGAAAGAATGCTAGACTCCATGGAAATCTGGAGAATCGGGAAAGGAGGAACAAAATTAGGATCAGGGGCCTGCCCGAAAGTGTTGGTCCCAAAGAACTGGACTATACCCTCAAAACCTTATTAAACTCAATAAGAGAAGTGTCGACTGATTCAATTTTGGAATTCGATAGGGCGCATAGATCCCTGGGCCCTCCACCCCTAGAAGGAGATAGACCCCGAGACGTGGTGTGCAGGATTCATAAATACAAAATTAAAGAGGTGATTTTTAATAAAGCTCGATCTTAGGGACAGGTTAAGTACCAGGACTATCCTCTCCAACTACTGGCAGACTTGTCAAGGCGCACCTTGCAAAAACGGAGGGCGTTTCGTCCCATCTTGGCGGTCCTAAGACAGCAGGACATACCCTACACATGGGGTTTTCCGTTCCGCCTCCAAGTACAGAGAGATGGAGTGCTCCATTATGTTACTCATCCTAGGGGAGTACCGGAGTTTACAGAAGCGTTGGGAATCCCCCCGGTCTCTATTTCTATGGAGGAGTGGCCGGGACACGTTGAATGTCCAGAATGGATGCCGAGGGTCCCGGGACCATGGAGAGGAAGAAGAAAGAGGGGGAGGGGGGCTTCACGGAGAGGGAGGAACAGAGACTGGAGGAGGGGATCATTTGGTAATGGCTGAGGGTTCCTCCCTATAATTTTGATTGTTATATTCTTAATTATACTGCTGGCTGATAGTTTTTATTGCAGGAGATGCGGCAACGGCGGCCGCCGTGAAGGTTCTTTATACCACCTAAGGGCAAATGTGTAACAAAGGGGGTTTGTACTAGTTCTTTTATTACCAATTTACAGTTATGATATGTAGGTTAGTGGTGTATATACCTACTCAGAAACTTCAATTGCATCCCATTATAGACATTAGTAATTTTATAAGATTTTGATACTAATAATTGGGAATTTTGTATTTCTATGTTGCAATTTTTATATGTTTATAACTGTGGCCCGGGGTGACGGAGACAACCCTTAAGTGGACAGGCTACACCTCACCGGGATATAGTCACGTGTTTCAGGGAAGACTGGTCGAGCAGACCACCCCAAACTTCTATCCCAGATTACTCTGGGAAATTTCTTTTTACTATATCCTTTTTGCTTCCCTCTTTTCTTTCCCTTTTTTTTCTACTTTCTGTTAATCTTTTCTGGTCTTTCTCTCGGCCTACTTACCCTGTCTCTCTCCCTTTCTGTTTTTCGCCCCTTTCTCTTTGTCCCTAGTCTCTTTCCCTGGTTTCCTTTCCTTCGACCCCAGTGTTGACCATGTCAACTTTAAAAATCTGTTCTCTTAATGTAAGGGGATTCACACACCCCCAGAAAAGGTCTCAGATTCTATACTCTGCTCATAAACAGAAGTGTCAGATTCTGATGCTGCAGGAGACTCACTTTAAATCAGGACATGTACCGAGTCTCCTTAACAGATACTTCTCGGTTTGGCACCATAGCACCAACCCAGAAGCGAGAACAAAGGGTGTCTCCATTGCGATTCACAGGTCACTGACCCACGAGATCTTGGATACGTGTGTAGACCCTAAAGGATGCTATATTTTTCTTAAGATGAGGATTGCTGGATCTTTACTAACTGTCGCTAATTGGTACATACCTAATAGGTTTCAAACAAAGACATGTAGAATGTATTTACTACGGTTGGCGGACTTTGCAGAAGGATCAACCATTATCGGTGGGGACCTCAATTTCACCCTGGACCCGGCAGCTGATTCATCTTCTGGTAAGTGATCTATTCCAAGCAAAAATCTTGTTTCCCTAAAAAGGTTTCTTCACACTCTGAGACTTATGGACATTTGGAGGATTTTGAATCATCTGTGGAGGGACTTCACATATTTCTCCCCTATTCACAACTCTTACAGTAGAATAGACCTATTTCTCATTAGTCATAACTTACTTTCTTGGAACCCGGAGGCGACTATAGGGGACATCTTACTCTCAGACCATGCCCCCACTTTCTTGACCCTCACACTACCTGACACAAGTAACCGACCTTGGACCTGGAGGCTAAATGAACACCTATTGAAGGATGAATTGTGTATGGCTGAAGTGAGGGAGACTATACAGTCCTTTGATCAAGACCATGCCTTTGATCCCACACTTTCCCCCACTAAGTGGGAAACTTTAAAATGTGTCCTGAGAGTGGTGTTTATAAAACATGGCACCCGTCTGAAAAAAAATAACACACAAATAGTAGAGGACCTCCTTTCCCAGATTCATGTATTGGAAACCTCACATAAACAGAACCTATCTAGCCTGACTCTATCGGACCTGACTTTAAAAAAGAAAGAACGTAAAGATTTATTAGATCAAAAGTGTTGTAGATACTCTAAGAAATCTAGGAGTTATTTTTACTCCAACTCAGACAAATGTGGACGTCCCCTGGCCAGACTGCTCCACCCTCGGTTAAACCCGACGTTTATCCCACACATCTCGACCAGATCGGGTGGGAGGACATTCCTGCCGTCTGAAATATTAGAGGAATTTAGACAACATTACCTTGGTCTTTACAATATTCAGGGGCATTTTCCAGACACACCACCCTCAGAACTGTGTGACAAGATTAAGGGATATATAGAGAAAACAGCGATTCCAACGCTAACTAAGGAGACTATTACTTACTAGAAGAGGATATTACTGAAGTGGAGCTGTCACAGGCTATCCAGTCTTCACCGTCAGGGAAATGTCCTGGTCCGGCCGGATTTTTACCCAACTTTTACAAAACACTTAGGACCCAGCTGGTACCTGTGATGTTGACGGCCTTTAATGAGGTTTTGAGGGGTTCTGATTTCGGGCCTCAATCCTTGGAAACCCATATCAGCGTCATCCCCAAACCTGGGAAAGACCCATCTTTGGTTTCAAATTACAGGCTGATTTTGTTACTGAATGTGGATGTCAAACTTTATTCTAAAATTCTAGCTGACTGTCTAGCCCCGTTTCTCCCTTCCGTGATTAACTCAGACCAGGTGGGCTTTGTCAGAGGCCGGGAGGCTAGGGATAACACTATTAGAACCCTCCTCCTTATAGCTAAGGCCAAAAGCAACTCAGCTCCGCTAGGCTTGATTTCTGTGGATGCTGAAAAGGCCTTTGACAGAGTCCACTGGGGGTTTATGAGGGAGGCGCTGACTCAACTTGGCCTGGGTCCCTGATTCTTGCACGGAATTATGTCCCTATACTCCTCAAAGTCTGCAAGGGTGAAGATTGGAGGTACCTTATCTTCCCCGTTTAAAATAGTAAACGGAACTAGACAGGGATGCCCGCTGTCACTCCAGCTTTACGTTATTGTAATGGAACATTTGGCTACAGCACTTAGAGCCAATGTTGACATTCACGGGATTGTGCTGGGTCAGACTCACCACAAGACGGCATTATTTGCCGACGATCTCCTACTTTATATCTCTATCCCTTCTATTCTGAAAGAATTCGAGCAGTTCGGACAGTTGAGTAACTTTAAAGTCAACTGCTCTAAGACAGAGGTGCTCAACATTTCCTTACCTGGAGATTTGGTATCTCATTTGTCCGGACAGTTCCCTTTCAAATGAAAGACAGAGGCCATTAAGTATTTAGGAGTTCTCATCCCAAGAGATCTTATACAACTGTTTAGATTAAATTACCAACCCCTACTGTCTAGAACAGAAAGGCTTTTTCATCATATCGACAACTAAAGATATCCTGGTTCGGGAGAATGAACGTCATCAAAATGGATGTCTTACCCCGACTCCTATATATTTTTCAAGCAGTCCCCGTCCTTCCAGACAGGACGTTTTTTGCTACACTACAATCTCTTACTATCAAATTTACCTGGGGCGGAAGAGATCTAGGGTACGGATTAATTTCCTATCCATACCTAAATCCAGAGGAGGGGTCGGGTAGCCCAACATAAAGACATATTTCCTGGCTTCTTCTCTCACCAGAGCCCTGGACTAGCATTACTGTTCGGCACACAAGAAATGGGTGGAGGTGGAGCAGGATGGCCTGGGGATCCCACTGAAGCATTTGCTCTGGATTCCCCCTGGGAACGTAAAAGAAATATCCCTCCTATCTGAGTTGACCAAGATCACCTTAAATGTATGGCATTCTGTAACAAAGACATTGTTTTCGGACGGCAGATTCAGTCCTCTTGCTTCCCTCTTCTCTAGTCAAACTTTTACACCTGGGTTCAGAAAGCACAGATTTCTGTGTTGGCAGAGTGTGAACGACAACCGAATGGGACAGACCCTATCCGAGGGTAAATTACCCTCAATAGGGGAACTCCAATCTATAGATACTACTAGGCCACTTAGATGGTTCGAATTTTTTCAGTACAAATCGTATTTATTTCCGACTGACCAAACGTGCAGGGTGAGACTGATGCCAAATATATAAGCGCAAAATATCAGCTTTGTATCAAGCCTTAGGGTCATTGAGAGACCAGGGTACCCTGTACTTTCAGCGTGCCTGGGAGAGGGACGCGGAGAGCGGAAATGTTTTATATTTACCCACAAATTGGCCAATGCGTGTATTGCGCAAGAAAGGAGCTACAAGTTACTCACCAGATGGTACCTGTGTCCGGATGCCCTACACCGCATGTTCCCTGACACCACAGATAGTTGTTGTCATTGTGGGGAAGCACCAGGGACGATGCTTCACATTTGGTGGAGTTGCAGTGAAAAACAGCAGTTCTGGTCTAGGGTGTTCAGTACTTACACACAGATAACAGGTAAACGGGTGGAGTGTCGCCCTGAAATAGCTCTATTATCCATCTTTCCATTGGGCTTAATAAGAGGGATATACTCTGTTTCTGAGTTTCGGCCGCTCGTGCTCTAATTTCGAGATTCTGGAGAACCTCTCAAGTTCCGTCCCTGCTTGACTGGTTCAAGGAAATGCTTGATATATTTTGAATGGAGGTGCTGGCGGCCGACGCTTCAGGTTCTCGTGATAAATTTTCAGTGGTCTTGACGGAATGGATCCTCTTCCAGGATTCGGCGGAATTCAGGAGAACTTTCTCCGAGATTGACACAGTAGTGTGATTTTTGGCCGACATGGGGTCAAGGGAACCCTTTCTCCCTATTCCTCTCTAGTTCTATTCCCTTCTTTATCTGCCCCCAATTATCCTAAAAGAACAGTCCTACTTACTTTTCTATTCTTTATTCTTATCTTTTTTCTTTCACTTTCTTTCTTTTCTTTCTTCTCTCCCATTCCATAATATTTAATATTTTTGGGAATCATTTCTTAACCCACCTACCCTCGAGATCTGAACATGGTGGGAAAGGAATATTATTTATAATGCCTCGAGAAACACCAATAAAGATGGACTTTATTTCTGATTATGTGGATTTTCAGCAAGTCCTTCGAGGCTTTGACCTCACTGGTTCCACCAACAACACTTGGTGCACCGGTTGGGACACAATCAGAATTTTCTCTGCGGTAGATGATGCAGTGCTCAGAAAGATAACCAAGTCACATCTCGGTTTAGCAGATTTCTATGTACAGTACATTGTATATTGACAGTAAGTGCTAATCTGTGTAAAAGGGCATAGTTGGACCAGGGGGCACATGGGCAGCTAATCTAGCAGTGTTATTCACATGTTAATAAAATACTGATTGTATTGAAAGTATTGCACTCATTCTAATAATTGACACGTCACCAAAATCAGTGTCTTAGCCCCTACACATTATGCTGCCATTAGATTACATTGCAAAACATTCTGCGATTCCCTTTAATAAGGCTTTTAACTCACTCCAGAGCTGTAATCAAATACACATAGCTTAGTATTGCTTTATATTGTCTTACATTCTGGTGTTACTAGCGTCCTTGTGCGACGAAATAAAGAGCATAAATCCATCCCTGTGTGTCGTACTAACACCTAGTTTCTTCTTACTAGCCCAGATTTCAAATTAGAGATAGTATGATCAGAGGGGAAAACTGGTCAAAATGCAGGATACTAATAATATAATGGCCAGCAGAGCTGAGCTGATCATTCCACGAAGGTTCAAGCTAAACGAAATTCCTGAAATTTGAATTTTCACAAAAATTCTTACAGTTTGGGATTTGAATTGCGGTTCAGAAAGAAAGAAAATTGCTCTATGCCATTTCCCACACTGCTGAAGCATCAAAGAGTGGGCTAATGCCTTTTTGTGTGGCCTTGTAGGCTTCCCCATATTGTCTTGCATTTATGACATTTTACGGACTATCACACCTTGTACAGTGGTGGTCAGTGCCGGGGACATCATAGATCAGCGGTTCCCAGTGAAGCATAGTTTGTGTGGCAGTCATTTTCCATTTCAAGAGTCACTGATAAGTCTTGCTTTTCTTTAGAATGGAAGGTCTTATGAACAGCAGGTCCTCTCTGTCTCTTCTACAGAGTGTAAGCTCTTATGGTCAACAGACTCATCTCTGTCTCTTCTATAAAGTGTACACTCTTATAAAGAGCAGGTCCTCTCTGTCTCTTCTATAAAGTCACAGAGGAGGAAGAAAAAGACCGGGTTTTTCAATGTATCCGCGCTGACCACAAAAGGACAGAAATATTATTATTATCATTGTGATGCGTTTCGTGGCAAATCTGCCACTTCCTCAGGGCCAAAGAATTCTTTGTCCTTGAGGAAGTGGCAGATTTGCCACGAAACGCATCAGCACAATAAAGAATTTAAGAATATTTCTGTCCTTGTGTGGTCAGTGCGGATACATTGAAAAATCCGGTCTTTTTCTTCCTCCTCTGTGACATTGGCATTTATGGGAGTCTGCAGCGATCACTGGTTCCTTTCACATTCTACAAGGGGTTGTGACTGTTCACAGCCTGTAAAGGTGAGTGCACCAACTGTGTATTGTCACCTAAAATATCACATTTATTGCCCTATATGTGCTCTCCTTCCTTATCTTCTATAAAGTGTAATCTCTTATGGTCAGCAGGCTCATCTCTGTCTCTTCTATAGAGTGTAAGCTCTTATGGTCAGCAGGCTCATCTCTGTCTCTTCTGTAGAGTGTAATCTCTTATGGTCAGCAGGCTCATCTCTGTCTCTCCTGTAGAGTGTAAGCTCTTATGGTCAGCAGGCTCATCTCTGTCTCTCCTGTAGAGTGTAAGCTCTTATGGTCAGCAGGCTCATCTCTGTCTCTTCTGTAGAGTGTAATCTCTTATGGTCAGCAGGCTCATTTCTGTCTCTTCTGTAGAGTGTAATCTCTTATGGTCAGCAGGCTCATTTCTGTCTCTTCTATAGAGTCTAAGCTCTCATGATCAATGGGGTTTTTCGTATCTTTGCACAAATTTATTTGCAGCAAGTTGATTTTCCGGGTGAATGAGTCATAGGGTGAAAGCTCTTATGATTTGTAGGGTTATATCTTTCTTTTTCTTTCTCTTGAGTGTAAACTCGTTTAACCAATAGAGTTCATGTCCCCCTCGAGTATATTGTAAGAAATTACAAGCTTTTCAGTATTGAGTTCAGGCAAATTTGATTGCCTCTAATTAAAATATACTAGGAAAATTCAGTTATGCTAGCAAATTTTGAATTGTAAAAGATCCCGCTCATCTCTTTATCACCAGAAATGGTGTTATTCTTCATGTACACATATGGGATAACATACTGTATTCTGAAAAGTTACTTGAAAGAATAGATAACATTTAGCTTTAGCAAAATAGCATGCTCTGGAGGACCATGGAGTTCCAAAAATATTTCATCAGGTTACTGAAACTCTGCATACATACTGAACACTGACCCATGTGAGTCAGTTTATCAGTCCACATAAGTGGATCAGTCTGTGTGGCAAACAATAACAATATGCACTAGTCTAGATCATACAGCACATGGTGGAAGAAAGGTATTTTTCTAAACCTTTTTCCTACTCCACGGTGTAGCATGCTTCTGTAAGCTTGGTAAGAAGTTGTTATGGTGCCATAACTTTGTATAATAGCATCCTCATTTTTACAAATTGTCATTATGGTTGCTCAAAAGTTATTGAATCTTATCAATAATCAAGTGTTTATGGGGTGTAGTTCGGCTTTATATCTAGGGCAGCGCAAGTAGTGAATTAAATCCTACCTATACAAATATTACATCCATTCTCCTCACTCCCAAGATGGCTGCTCACACACTTCATGTCAGGCACTTCTTCTTAGATGTTAGCACATCTTGTCTAGCCCTTGTCTAGCCTTGGCATCTAGCCCTGCCTGGCTCCAAGTAGTGCTTTCAAAGTAAAGTTTAAAATTTAAGCACTACTTGGAGCCAGGCAGGGCTAGATGCCAAGGCTAGACAAGGGCTAGACAAGATGTGCTAACATCTAAGAAGAAGTGCCTGACATGAAGTGTGTGAGCAGCCATCTTGGGAGTGAGGAGAATGGAAGCTGTAAGCTGTAATATTTGTATAGGTGGGATTTTAAACTTTAAATCAACTCAACAGAGTCCATTTAAAATGACACAGGTTTCACTCACAGACATGAGTATTTTATGAACTCCTGAGCATAGTTTCCAAAACCAGAGTGAAAAGAAAGACAGTGCCCTCTTGTGGCCAACGTTTAGTGCTGCAGGCAACAATGTTCTCAATGTCCAAGTGTGGCGCCCCTGTGACTAGGCGCCACAGGGTAGTATTACACCTTAATATAAAAATGTGTTTTTCCCTGTAAAGTCATCAGTTCAGGGTTCACTTTATGGAGTCTGTTTTTACACCCACCTAGGACCACACCACTAGAATAGGGGGGGGCCAGTAATTTAGTAGGTCCCAGAAGGGGTGGGGGTGGAGCCTAGGATAGAGTATTGGGAGGGAAAGTGACAGTCAGTTAGTGCTGGGAAGGCAGTCAGTGAGGACTAGCCTGACAGAAACTCTGTTGTGAGGAACCCCAACCTTCAAGGGGGAAACCAGGACAGAGGGCAATGGGCCAGGACTGGTAGGAGCCGGCTGGTCACGTTAGGGAGCATCAGCATTGCGGGTAGCCGAAGTAGTCAGGTGTTTATCCCTGTCTATCGACCGACGAGCGGCGGGCCCAATATAACTGGGTTTCCGTACGCACCACAAGGCATCTCGCCCCTCGGGACAGTAATAGATCCAGGACCGCTGGGAAAAACGGCCCGAATACCAGACGGGAATTATACTACCCCGTTATCCCGGGAAAGGATAACCGTGCCTCACCGAGGGAGATCAGGGGACTGGCGGGAGAGCTCTGCGAGGGTGGAGAGTAAGAAGGACAAGTTTATCCCAGAAAGCCATAGAAGGAAGGACATCTAGAGACTCCATAACAGGGAACCTGGAACTAGTGACCGACCCCCGGTAAACCGGACTGTGCCGTATACCATCACCATCTGCCGGTACTCATTAAAGTGGAGTAAAGTTGAATTGGACTCTGTTATCCTTCTTGCGGTGCCCGGAGGGCTCAGCTTCAGCAGCAGCTCAGCAGAGGGGTAAGAACTGCAGCACCATCCCCATTACTGCTCTCCCTCACCATCTTCCTTCACTGCTGCCCTGAGGTAATAGCTCCACCTGTAGGGAGCTGCACCACACTCAGCTGCACCCACCATCACCTCAGCGGCCGGATTGCAGCGCCGGTACCAGTTCACCGGGAACTACAGGTGGCGTCACGATCCCCTGTAAATAACCCCTTCTCCCCATCATCAACGTCCCCTTAAATGATCACCAGGGCACGACACCAGGATCCCGTCCACCCGTGACTCCCTATTTAGCAGCCCCGGTGGCCGAGTACCCCATTAGCCCTGGCCGCATCACAAGCAGTACACTGCCATAAACATTGGTATGGAAAAATAACAGCAGCTGTAAAAAGATTGTTAATGTAAATGGTTTGGCATATTTCCCATCACCTCCCACTCATACCATCTACTCGGGCATTGTCGCTTATATCACTGCTTGAACCAGGGAGTTTCAGTAAAGGACAATTTGTTTGGAAACCGGACTTTAGAAAAGATCCTTAGGTAAGTTATATGTGAGACAGCTAAAATGGATCAATGCTAATTAAAAAGAAAGGTCATAGATTATTATTCTTTCCTAGACATGATGGATTACGGTTTTCCAGGATCCACCTGGTGTGGGTCACCCTATGTGATGTACGAATCCTCAGGAATAGTGGTACAAAGCCCTCATTTCAACATCAAGACCTGTGTCGAGACCTGCAGCGGCAGCAAAACAACCAGTTTATTGAAGAACTGTAATAATACATTTTGCAAAATGTTTGGAACAATTTCCCAGACAATTTCTTTATTGATCAAGGTAATAGTGTACCTTAGACAATCAATGCAGTTTTGATAGTTTTAAGATTACTTTCTTCCTTTTATTGTTTTATAATGGATGTTGTCTTTATTTTATTGCTTTTGATTTGGAAACTTTTGTGGTTTTAATTCAGAAAATATTTTTTTCAACATGCTATGTCCTGTATTTAATATGCTATATGTTCAACCTAAATTCCAGAAAGGTTAAAACACTGTAAAGAAAACAAGAATATATTGATTTGAAAATCTTTTACAACCATATATTATTCACCACAGAACAAAGAAGATACATCAGAAATTATAGGAGACATTTTTCTATTTCATTCACAAAAATTAACTCACTTAGGCTGCTTTCACATCAGCGGTAATCACTGATCGCGGCAGTTCCGGTGAAAAAACTGCAACTGCTGCGATTACCGCATAAAGGCCGCACTTGCGGTTCACCTGCGGCAAGCCCCATGCAATGTCTATGGGGCTTGCGATAGGTGTGTGGCAGGTGCAGCAAGTGCGGTTTCGGAACTTGCGGCAGATGTGACTGCGTGAAAACCGCGGCTGACCGCGTTTTTTTTTTGCGGCCGCATCTGCCGCAACCACAACTGTACCGCACTTGCCGCACCTGCCGCAAGCCCCATAGACATTGCATGGGGCTTGCCGCAGGTGAACCGCAAGTGCGGCCGTTATGCGGTAATCGCGGCAGTTGAGGTTTTTTCACCGCAACTGCCGCGATCAGCGATTACCGCTGACGTGAAAGGGGCCTTAGGCCCCTTTCACATCAGCGTTATTTTTAAATCGCGACAGATGCGGTGAAAAAAACGCATCTGCCGCGATTAGCGCATAACCGCGACACCTGCGGCACAGTTGCGGCAAGCCCCATGCAATGTCTATGGGGCTTGCGGTAAGGGTGCGGCAGGTGCGGCAAGTGCGGTTTCGGCACTTGCGGCAGGTGCGGCAGCGAAAAAAAACGCGGGCAGCCGCGGTTTTTTTGTGGCCGCACCTGCCGCAAGTGCCGATACCGCACTTGCCGCACCCTTACCGCAAGCCCCATAGACATTGCATGGGGCTTGCCGCAACTGTGCCGAAGGTGTCGCAGTTATGCGTTAATCGCGGCAGATGCAAAATTTTTCACCGCATCTGCCGCGATTTAAAAATAACGCTGATGTGAAAGGGGCCTTAGTCACATGTCTGTAAAAAAGTTGGGACAGGTTTTTTAAAAAAAAAAGCCAAAAAATGAGTGGTACCAATTAGGGATGAGTGAGTATACTCGTAGCTATTCGGTACTTGCCAAATAGTACAGTATTCGGGCTACTTGCTACTCCGCGAGTTTCCTTCCTCACTCCTCAGGGGCTCAGTGATGTATTTATTTTTTGTCTCATATGGTCTGTTTTGTATTAGATTTGTATTGTCTCATATTGTATCGCTATACTGATAACGAATAGGTCCTAATACTCAGGTACTCGTTATGAGTGGCGAGTCCATTGTAAGTGGGTGTTCTTTTCGGGTCCCAGGACAGCCGTCGCATAGGTGAGTGTGTTATTTTTATTTTTGACTTACAATGGACTCGCTACTCATAACGAGTACCTGAGTATTAGGACCTATTCGTTATCAGTATAGCGAGTCCGAATATTTCACTACTCGCTCATCCATACTAGTAATAATTTTAATAATAATAATTTTTGTTTATATAGTGCCAACATATTCCACAGCACTTTACAATTCAGAGGGTATACGATACAATAATATATAATAAAATACAATACAATATGAGACAATACAAATCTAATACAAAACAGACCATATGAGACAAAAAATAAATAAATACATCACTGAGCCCCTGAGGAGTGAGGTCCCTGCTCACAAGCTTACAGTCTAGGAGGAAATAGCGAAGACACAATAGGTAATAGTAACAAATGCTGTCATATATGGTCCAGCTAGTAATGCTGGAAGGTCAAAGATCAACTATGTCAAATGACTGTATAAAAAGAGCATGTAAGGCTGCTTTCACATCAGCATTTTTTAGAAATCGCGGCAGGTTGGAGGTCACTTGGGTAATAGTGATCATTACTTAATAAGCTTTCAAGTATCCTTTACCAAGACGTGTAGTAGAGGGGCTACAAGGACACTAAACTTCAGGAAGGCAAATTTCCAACGGTTGAGAGATGATCTTAGTGCAATAAACTGGGACGATGTCCTGAGACATAAAAGTACACAACACAAATGGGAGATGTTTATTAGCTTCCTGAATAGGACGTGTGCACAATATATACCCTATGGGAATATGCATGCTAGAAATAGGAGGAAACCACTATGGCTAAATAAAGCGGTAAGAGGTGCAATATGTGACAAAAAGAAAGCATTTAGGGAATTAAAGCAAGTAGGTAGTGATGAGGCATTAAGTAAATACAGAAAATTAAATAACATTTGTAAAAAGCAAATCAAGGTAGCAAAGATTGAGACAGAGAGACTCATTGCCGGAGAAAGTAAAAAGAATCCCAAAATATTTTTTAACTACATAAATAGTAAGAAACTAAAAATTGATGGTGTTGGCCCCTTTACAAATAGTCTGGGTGAAATGGTGGATGAGGATGAGGAAAAAGCCAATATGCTAAATGACTTTTTTTCAACAGTATTTACACAAGAAAATCCCATGACAGACAATATGATCAGTGATAACAAAAATTCTCAATTAAATGTCACCTGCTTAACCCAAGAGGAATTACGGCATCGTCTAAAAATCACTAAAATTGACAAATCCCCAGCCCGGATGGGATACACCCCAGAGTGCTGCAGGAATTAAGTATGTGGCGCCCCTGCGGGTATTAGCCACAGTATAAGATCATAATAGTTGCACTCACTTAGAAAGCCAAGCCACTGCACTACCACCTTTGGCCAGTAGGGGGAGCTCCAGAGACACCAGAGACTTCCCTAGAGATAAAACACTGGTTTGAGGTAAATTTTCAGACAGTTGGAGCCAGGAGCTCAGAGTGACAGGAGCTGCATTGAGTTCCTGAGGACTGGCTGACAATTTCCAGGGCCAAGCCATCGGTCTGAGGAGGAGAAAACTGATAAGAGAAACACTTTCAGAATCGGGTAGCATCATTATCTACCCTAGATAAAAAGCGCAGATACGGATACCGGATCCGTGGCTGCATTAGTTATATACAATACAGCAACCGGAAAAACGTGAGGTAACAACAAGCTTCACAGGGCCAGACACAGCAACATACTAAGAGTTCAGCAGTACTCCCGGAGGGGGTAAGCAGAGAGAGACAAAGGACTCAAGTTGCCTGTTGAGTGGGACCCAGAGAGGACAGATTTGGGCCAGCAGCGAGTTCACACACGGCAGCAGGGCCACATAGACAGCGCAAGCAGGAGGTAAAGGACCCGGTGGGGCCTGAGCAACTGAACCCCTATTGCAGACTCCGGAGACGGGACTTGTTGTATTATAGTTTGGTTGAAAGTAAACCAGTTAAACCTCATCTGTGCCTCAGCCTCTGATTTAACAGCTACCATCTATCCAGGATTGGGACCATCACCGCTGAGAGAATTTGCTGTGAATCAAGTAAGTGTCTGTGTCCTTAACATCTCCTCACCATACTTCCATCTTCATCCATCATTAACTTTAACATCACCTGTCCAGGGGACCCTACAGCCCTACCCGGAAAAGGGCTATACCATCTCAGCTGCCTCTCACCATCATCCCCTGGCCAGTACAAGGCAGCGGTGGCCATATATAGCCACATTATTCTGGGTGGCGTCACGACAATAACATCTACAAACTTTATAAATTATATAAACTTCTAAATCCCCTGTAAATACCCCCTTTTAGGAGTGTGCCAGCCTGGGGCCACGGCCTGGGTCCAGCCACCAGTGACTCCCCCAAGGAAAGGGACCCTGCGCCGGGTATCCCGGTCCCCTAAGCTGGGCGGCACAAGTACTGTCATAGATAGACCATTATTTTTAATATTTAAAGATTCCATAATAACAGGGTCTGTACCACAGGACTGGCGTATATCAAATGTGGTGCCAATATTCAAAAAGGGGACAAAAACTGAACTTGGAAATTATAGGCCAGTAAGCTTAACCTCTACTGTGGGTAAAATCCTAGAGGGTTTTCTAAGAGATACTATACTGGAGTATCTGAAGAAAAATAACCTCATGACCCATTATCAACATGGTTTTACGAGGGACCGTTCCTGTCAAACTAATCTAATAAGCTTCTATGAAGGAGTAAGCTCTGGACTGGACCAAGGAAATGCAGTGGATGTGGTGTATATGGACTTTTCAAAAGCTTTTGATACGGTGCCACACAAAAGGTTGATACATAAAATGAGGGCAATGGGGATAGGGGAAAATATGTGTAAGTGGGTTAAGAACTGGCTTAGTGATAGGAAACAAAGGGTGGTTATTAATGGAACACACTCAGAATGGGTCACAGTTAACAGTGGGGTACCACAGGGGTCAGTGTTGGGCCCGCTTCTATTTAATATATTTATTAATGACCTTGTAGGGGGCATACAGAGTAGAATCTCAATATTTGCGGATGACACTAAACTCTGCAGGGTAATCAATACAGAGGAGGACAATTTTATATTACAGGAGGATTTATGTAAACTAGAAGCTTGGGCTGCTAAATGGCAAAGGAGCTTTAATGGAGATAAATGTAAAGTCATGCACTTGGGCAGAGGAAACAAAAGGTATAATTATGTGCTTAATTGTAAAACACTGGGCAAAACTGTCACTGAAAAAGACCTGGGTGTATGGGTAGATGACAAACTCACATTTAGTGGCCAGTGTCAGGCAGCTGCTGCAAAGGCAAATAAAATAATGGGATGCATTAAAAGAGGCATAGATGCTCATGAGGAGAACATAATTTTACCTCTATACAAGTCACTAGTGCGACCACACTTAGAATACTGTGTACAATTCTGGTCTCCGGTGTATAAGAAAGACATAGCTGAACTAGAGCGGGTCCAGAGAAGAGCGACAAAAGTCATTAGAGGACTAAGGGGTCTGCAATACCAAGACAGGTTATTAAACTTGGGGTTATTTAGCTTGGAAAAACGAAGGCTTAGGGGTGATCTTATAATAATGTATAAATATATGAGGGGACAGTACAGAGAGCTTTCTAATGATCTGTTTACTCTTAGGCCTGAGACTGGGACAAGGGGGCATCCTCTACGTCTGGAGGAAATAAGGTTTAATCAGAATCACAGACGCGGATTCTTTACTGTAAGAGCAGTGAGAGTATGGAACTCTCTGCCACATGATGTTGTAATGAGTGAGTCACTACTAACATTTAAGAAGGGCCTGGATGCCTTTCTTGAAAACTATAATATTACCAGTTATATATACTAGATTCTTTGATAGGGCGTTGATCCAGGGAACTAGTCTGATTGCCTTACCTGGAGTCAGGAAGGAATTTTTTCCCCCAATGTGGAGCTTAGTGTTGCCACATGGGTTTTTTTTGCCTTCCTCTGGATCAACATGTTAGGCTATGGGTTGAACTAGATGGACTTAAAGTCTTCCTTCAACCTTAAAAACTATGTTACTATGTTACTACGTTACTATGTTAGATGCAGTGAAAAAACCGCATCTGCCGCGATTACCGCATAACCGCTGCACTTGCGGCACAGTTGCGGCACAGTTGCGGCAAGCCCCATACAATGTATATGCGGGCTTGCGGCAGGTGCGGCAAGTGCGGTTTTGGCACTTGCGGCAGGTGTGGCCGCGAAAAAAACGCGGCTTACCGCATTTTTTTTCGCTGCCGCAAGTGCCAAAACCGCACTTGCCGCACCTGCCGCAAGCCCGCATATACATTGTATGGGGCTTGCCGCAACTGTGCCACAACTGTGCCGCAAGTGCAGCGGTTATGCGGTAATCGCGGCAGATGCGTTTTTTTCACCGCATCTGCCGCGATTTAAAAAAAACGCTGATGTGAAAGTACCCTTAGAGAGGCAGAATCTCTCAGAAGCAAAGGTAGTCAGGTGTTCACCAATATTTGTTTTTTTACACTTGATAAAGACCAGGCCGGCATGGAAACTTGAAGTTTTAATATGAACCTTAATTTGAAATCCAGTGAAGATTTATTTTCACACAGTTGGGTGCAACAATTATCCTTGATTGGGATGTATAAAGAGCTTCACACAGTGCTAAATAAAGAAGCAAAAGCTTTTTCATCAGCTAGCCAAAATTATCCATTTAATTAGGGAGACAAAACAGATGCACTGCACTTTTTTGAATGTGAAGAAATAATAGTGTAATGCCAGCCCCATCATCCATGTGGTAAGGATGTCCCGCCTGCTCAGCGGTATCTCCAGATATCGCTGCAGTTCCCTCTCCTGGGGCCTGTGCATGCTGCATAAGGCTCCTGAGAGCATGCATAGGATGCATGTGCACTCTCTCCCCTTTTCTTAAAGAGGCAGCACGTTTAATCCAGGAGTTCCTGTAAGACCACCAAAGCACCCAATGTGCAACACATGTTAGAACCTGTCCCGACATGTACCTATGCCAGGAGATGCAATGTACTTGGGTTCAGATTATGAGTAAGCAGCCTTACTTAGTTTACTTGCATTGGTCACTATTGCACTTTAGACAGTAGTTTGTGGAAGATATCCTCTTCAATGGAACTAGGGCTTCTTGTGGACCCCAATCTCTGACAATTTCTTTTAATTACTTTTAGCTCTTTGCTTTTGCTGCATTTTCCCATGTCCTTATTTTACCTGTGTGTACTTCTCTCCCTGTAATCTGGTACATGTGTCTCTCCTCTCTATGTCCTTCCCTTTGTCTTATCTACAAATTTCTAATATTTATGCCAAGAAATATTTTTACGTTCACAATGTAAAAAATAAATTCATTTTTGCATTTAAGAACACTTGTTTGGACTACTTTCTTCTTGCTTCGGTTTCTATTCTATGAAATGGTTTACATAGGCTTGTAACATGAACAAAGTACATTTTAAACAATAGATATTGGAATTAAAATAAGTTCTCAAATTGGATGTGGTTAAAAAAATGTTTGGGTGTTCAGGATTTTTTATTTTTAAAAAAAGCATCCAATTGTGTAAATAATTTTTATTCCAATACCTGTTTATTAAAATGTGCTTTGTTAATGGGACAACACAATTTAAGCCACTTCATGTCACGTTTGGAGGACAACCCCTTTAAAGCGTAACTATCGTTAAATTTGTACTTAATAGTAATGTAGATCAAATGATTA
>JARQOC010000001.1:64774409-64785074 GCA_033576535.1 Allobates femoralis
CGTTTACACTAAATAAGAAAACTTTTTTCCTTTAACAGTGCCACACCTATCCATAGGCAGTGTCTGGTATTGCAGCTCATCCCCTCAAAGAGAGCGGCACTGAGCAGCAATATTAGCCAAAACCCATGAATATTGGTGCAATTTCTGAAATTCGACTAATCTCATATAACTTATTTGTCTCCTTAGGTCATTCCCATAAAAAAAATTGGGTAGGATTTATGCCTTAGATCAAATTGTATAAATTAGATTTTGCGTAGAGGAATATCGTATCCAGAAATACTCATTTTACCTGACTCCTCCATCATAATCCGCGCTTCAGCATATCAAAGCATGAAATATTTAAGAGAAGGTACATTTAGGCAATTATTACAAGATCCAATTAAAAAGGAAACATCAAATATAAAATTCTGCGCGATGAAAGCCGTCTGCACTTCAGGAAGAGAAGGACAGGCTTTAATGAAAATTGTACAAAGAATGAAATAGGGTGAAGTTCTCATATGGAAAACATACAGGAGATTAATAGGCATTATTTCAATTATAATTGGATGAGCACTTGTGTTTGTGAACATCCTCCTGTGATAGATGTGCGGTACATGGATTATAGGCAAAGTAACAAGGATTAGGAACCAGGGAGGAAGATAATAAAAAGCCGGTACTTGAAATGTTTAATTCAGAAAGGACAAGGGTGTTATATGAGAACGGAGGCGAAGAAAACTATATAGGGTGCAAGGATGAAAGGAAAAATATGTAGGTAATAACAAATTAGAGGTGAGCGCCTCGGAGCAATGCGGTTCTCTTCTATTAGAAGATCGGCCAGGAAATTATCAAGGATAAGGAAGCAGATGCATTAAACAAGTCATTAGTCTGAATGTACCCAAGAAGAGCCGTATACAAAACTGTTACAGCAATCTTAACATCATTAACTAATTGCCGAACACAGCGGGAAGAGCACTTGTGACTAAAAACAAACACAGCCAGGAAAACAATTGACAGTGTAGAAGCATGAGGGGGTCCGAGACTGTTATGACATATCGGGGAATATTAGGTTACTTTTTTACAGATTACTAAAGGGTTTGGGAATCGTAAATGCCACTGTGGGAACTAATTAACTCCTATCCACAACATAATTTAGGATTCCAAACATTTAAGGAACATCTGTGAACAAAGTGCTCCTTTTGCTATATTTTAGAATGATATATTTTTCTACTATGTGATTATTACTTTTGCTATATCACTTATATATATTATGTTTCATCTACGCATCTTAAAGCGTAAACGTCGTTTACATTTTTATTTAATAGTAGTGTAGGGTAGGGGAACATAATCAACTTTCATATATACATTATTGAATAAGAAATGAAAGCATTAAAAAAAAATCTTCCACAAGATGTCCTCAGCTGGCTGTGTGTGAAGCTCATTCTCAGTCACCTCCATCTTCAGGAGAGAGGGTCTAAACTGCTTTCACAAAACAGATAAGACCACTGTTAAATTACCTCATGCCAGCAGCCTGCTGAGCTCAAACAGCTGCTGTGAGATCTTATATGACTTCTCTGTTCACATGACATCAGCTCCGTGCTCTGTGATAACAGCAAGCAGAGGCCATGTGAACAAAGAAGTCAGATAAGATCTCCCAGCAGCTGTTTGAGCTCAGCAGTGTGGCGGTATGAGGTAATTTGTCAGTGCTCTTATCTGTATTGTGAACGCAGCTTAGGTCAGGTCCCCTGAAGACAGAGGTGAGGAGAATTATCTTCCCACACAGCCTGCTGAGGACATCTTGTGGAAAGTTTTTTTTAATGATTTCCTTCCTGATTTCATTAATAATGTATATGTGAAAGTTGATTATAATCATTTGCTCTACATTAATATTAAGTACAAATTTAACGATAGTTACGCTTTAAAGGGGTTGTCCTCCAAACGTGATATGAAATGGCTTAAATTGTGTTGTCCCATTAACAAAGTACATTTTAATAAACAGGTATTGGAATAAAAATTATTTCCACAATTGGATGCTTTTTTTAAAAAAAAAAATTTCCTAAACACCCAAACATTTTTTTAACCACATCCAATTGGAGAATGTATTTTAATTCCAATATCTGTTGTTTAAAATGTACTTTGTTCATGTTACAAGCCTATGTAAACCATTTAATTACATATAAACCGAAGCAAGAAGTAAGTAGTCCAAACAAGTGTTCTTAAATGCAAAAATGAATTTATTTTTTACATTGTGTACGTAAAAATATTTCTTGGCATAAATATTAGAAATTTGTAGATAAGATAAAGGGAAGGACATAGAGAGGAGAGACACATGTACCAGATTACAGGGAGAGAAGTACACACAGGTAAAATAAGGACATGGGAAAATGCAGCAAAAGCAACAGAGCTAAAGGTCATTAAAAGAAATTGGCAGAGATTGGGGTCCACAAGAAGTGGGGAACCAGCCCTAGTTCCATTGAAGAGGATATCTTCCATAAACTACTGTCTAAAGTGCAATAGTGACCAATGCAAGTAAACTAAGTAAGGCTGCTTACTCATAATCTGAACCCAAGTACATTGCATCTCCAGGCATAGGTACATGTCGGGACAGGTTCTAACATGTGTTGCACATTGGCTGCTTTGGTGGTCTTACAGGAACTCCTGGATTAAACGTGCTGCCTCTTTAAGAAGAGGGCAGAGAGCGCACATGCATCCTATGCATGCTCTCAGGAGCCTTATGCAGCATGCGCAGGCCCCAGGAGAGGGAACTGCAGGGATATCCGGAGACACCGCTGAGCAGGCGGGACATCCTTACCATATGGATGCTGGGGCTGATGTTACACTATTACTTCCTCACATTCAAAAAAGTGCAGTGCGTCTGTTTTGTCTCCCTAATTAAATGGATAATTTTGGCTAGCTGATGAAAAAGCTTTTGCTTCTTTATTTAGCACTGTGTGAAGCTCTTTATACATCCCAATCAAGGATAATTGTTGCACCCAACTGTGTGAAAATTAATCTTCACTGGATTTCAAATTAAGGTTCATATTAAAACTTCAAGTTTCAATGCCAGCCTGGTCTTTATCAAGTGTAAAAAATCCAATATCAGAGATTGGTGAACACCTGACTATCTTTGCTTCTGAGAGATTCTGCCTCTCTAACATGCTTTTTTTATACAGTCATTTGACATAGTTGATCATTGACCTTCCAGCATTACTAGATGGACCATATATGACAGCATTTGTTACTATTACCTATTGTGTCTTCGCTATTTCCTCCTAGACTGTAAGCTTGTGAGCAGGGACTATATAAACAAAAATTATTATTACTAAAATTATTACTAGTATGGATGAGCGAGTAGTGAAATATTCGGACTCGCTATACTGATAATGAATAGGTCCTAATACTCAGGTACTCGTTATGAGTAGCGAGTCCATTGTAAGTCAATGGGAAATGCGAATATTTTCGCAGTGTAGCTATATACACTGTGAAAGTGAAATAAATGTTAATAAAAGGTGTTAAAAATAAAAATAACACACTCACCTATGTGACGGCTGTCCTGGGACCCGAAAAGAACAAATCTGATGGGCTGCCAGGGCCTTAAGTCTGATGGCCAATCAGGTGACCGGTAGCGATCTGGTGGTGTGTGACATCACACACCACCTGATCGCTACCGGCCAACTGATTGGCCATCAGACTTAAGATCCTGGCAGCCCTTCGGATGTGTTCTTTTTGGGTCCCGGGAGAGCCGTCGGATAGGTGAGTGTGTAATTTTTTATTTTTCACACCCTTTATTAGCTTTTATTTAACTTTCGCAGTTTATAAAGATACACTGCGAAAATATTCGCATTTCCCATTGACTTACAATGGACTTGCTACTCATAACGAGTACCTGAGTATTAGGACCTATTCGTTATCAGTATAGCGAGTCCAAATATTTCACTACTCGCTCATCCCTACTAGTAATAATTTTAATAATAATAATTTTTGTTTATATAGTGCCAACATATTCCACAGCACTTTACAATTCAGAGGGTATACGATACAATAATATATAATAAAATACAATACAATATGAGACAATACAAATCTAATACAAAACAGACCATATGAGACAAAAAATAAATAAATACATCACTGAGCCCCTGAGGAGTGAGGAAGGAAACTCGCGGAGTAGCAAGTAGCCCGAATACTGGACTATTTGGCAAGTACCGAATAGCTACGAGTATATTCACTCATCCCTAATTGCTACCACTCATTTTTTCGGCTTTTCTTTTTTAAAACCTGTCCCAACTTTTTTAGAGACATGTGACTAAGGCCCCTTTCACATCAGCGTTATTTTTAAATCGCGGCAGATGCGGTGAAAAAACCGCATCTGCCACGATTAACGCATAACCGCAACACCTTCGGCACAGTTGCGGCAAGCCCCATGCAATGTCTATGGGGCTTGCGGTAAGGGTGCGGCAGGTGCGGTATCGGCACTTGCGGCAGGTGCGGCCACAAAAAAAACGCGGCTGACTGCGTTTTTTTTTCGCGGCCGCACCTGCCGCAAGTGCCAAAACCGCACTTCCCGCACCTGCTGCACCCTTACCGCAAGCCCCATAGACATTGCATGGGGCTTGCCGCAACTGTGCCGCAGGTGTCGCGGTTATGCTCTAATCGCGGCAGATGCGTTTTTTTCACCGCATCTGCCGCGATTTAAAAATAACGCTGATGTAAAAGCAGCCTAAGTGAGTTAATTTTTGTGAATGAAATAGAAAAATGTCTCCTATAACTTCTGATGTATCTTCTTTGTTCTGTGGTGAATAATATATGGTTGTAAAAGATTTTCAAATCAATATATTCTTGTTTTCTTTACAGTGTTTTAACCTTTCTGGAATTTAGGTTGAACATATAGCATATTAAATACAGGACAGAGCATGTTGAAAAAAATATTTTCTGAATTAAAACCACAAAAGTTTCCAAATCAAAAGCAATAAAATAAAGACAACATCCATTATAAAACAATAAAAGGAAGAAAGTAATCTTAAAACTATCAAAACTGCATTGATTGTCTAAGGTACACTATTACCTTGATCAATAAAGAAATTGTCTGGGAAATTGTTCCAAACATTTTGCAAAATGTATTATTACAGTTCTTCAATAAACTGGTTGTTTTGCTGCCGCTGCAGGTCTCGACACAGGTCTTGATGTTGAAATGAGGGCTTTGTACCACTATTCCTGAGGATTCGTACATCACATAGGGTGACCCACATCAGGTGGATCCTGGAAAACCGTAATCCATCATGTCTAGGAAAGCATAATAATCTATGACCTTTCTTTTTAATTAGCACTGATCCATTTTAGCTGTCTTACATATAACTTACCTAAGGATCTTTTCTAAAGTCCAGTTTCCAAACAAATTGTCCTTTACTGAAACTCCCTGGTTCAAGCAGTGATATCAGCGACAATGCCCGAGTAGATGGTATGAGTGGGAGGTGATGGGAAATATGCCAAACCATTTACATTAACAATCTTTTTACAGCTGCTGTTATTTTTCCATACCAATGTTTATGGCAGTGTACTGCTTGTGATGCGGCCAGGGATAATGGGGTACTCGGCCACGGGGGCTGCTGAATAGGGAGTCACGGGTGGACGGGATCCCGGTGTCGTGCCCTGGTGATCATTTAAGGGGACGTTGATGATGGGGAGAAGGGGTTATTTACAGGGGATCATGACGCCACCTGTAGTTCCCGGTGAACTGGTACCGGCGCTGCAATCCGGCCGCTGAGGTGATGGTGGGTGCAGCTGAGTGTGGTGCAGCTCCCTACAGGTGGAGCTATTACCTCAGGGCAGCAGTGAAAGAAGATGGTGAGGGAGAGCAGTAATGGGGATGGTGCTGCAGTTCTTACCCCTCTGCTGAGCTGCTGCTGAAGCTGAGCCCTCCGGGCACCGCAAGAAGGATAACAGAGTCCAATTTAACTTTACTCCACTTTAATGAGTACCGGCAGATGGTGATGGTATACGGTACAGTCCGGTTTACCGGGGGTCGGTCACCAGTTCCAGGTTCCCTGTTATGGAGTCTCTAGATGTCCTTCCTTCTATGGCTTTCTGGGATAAACTTGTCCTTCTTACTCTCCACCCTCGCAGAGCTCTCCCGCCAGTCCCCTGATCTCCCTCGGTGAGGCACGGTTATCCTTTCCCGGGATAACGGGGTAGTATTATTCCCGTCTGGTATTCGGGCCGTTTTCCCCAGCGGTCCTGGATCTATTACGGTCCTGAGGGGCGAGATGCCTTGTGGTGCGTACGGAAACCCAGTTATATTGGGCCCGCCGCTCGTCGGTCGATAGCCAGGGATAAACACCTGACTACTTCGGCTACCCACAATGCTGATGCTCCCTAACGTGACCAGCCGGCTCCTACCAGTCCTGGCCCATTGCCCTCTGTCCTGGTTCCCCCCTTGAAGGTTGGGGTTCCTCACAACAGAGTTGCTGTCAGGCTAGTCCTCACTGACTGCCTTCCCAGCACTAACTGACTGTCACTTTCCCTCCCAATACTCTATCCTAGGCTCCACCCCCACCCCTTCTGGGACCTACTAAATTACTGGCCCCCCCTATTCTAGTGGTGTGGTCCTAGGTGGGTGTAAAAACAAACTCCATAAAGTGAACCCTGAACTGATGACTTTACTGGGAAAAACACATTTTTATATTAAGGTGTAATACCACCCTGTGGCGCCTAGTCACAGGGGCGCCACACTTGGACATTGAGAACATTGTTGCCTGCAGCACTAAACGTTGGCCACAAGAGGGCACTGTCTTTCTTTTCACTCTGGTTTTGGAAACTATGCTCAGGAGTTCATAAAATACTCATGTCTGTGAGTGAAACCTGTGTCATTTTAAATGGACTCTGTTGAGTTGATTTAAAGTTTAAAATCCCACCTATACAAATATTACAGCTTACAGCATCCATTCTCCTCACTCCCAAGATGGCTGCTCACACACTTCATGTCAGGCACTTCTTCTTGGATGTTAGCACATCTTGTCTAGCCCTTTAACCATACAAAACGTCAGCGACACAACTCATGAATAGTATTGATTTCATATTTATTAAAGTGCAGTATAAAGTGCAATGTGCTATACAGACATGGTGACAGGGTATTTGGACTATATACATAATATGGCAGGGGTCACTGATATTGTATACATCAAATATTATGGAACATTATTAAAGACATTATTACTATCCATAACTACATTCTCCTTGAGTGTAAATGATACATCAACACGCTCAAGGATATCAGGTGTAAGTGACATGCTCACTCATATGACAGACCAGACCTTCCCATACTTCGTGTTATACACTATGGGTGATGTTTCCCCCCTCTCATATGGCCAAAGTGTACTCTTTACATTAATATAGTGAAGCATCAACTGCATGGGTATAGCTATAAACTATATGTATAGAATTGGAATATATAAAAAACAGTGGGTAGGTCTTTGAATGCCATACTTAAGGTATATCTTACTAATTGATACACACAACATCTTATAGTGAATGTGAAGCTATTAATGGACTGCAGTGGTATAGCTGTGTATACTGAGCAGAACGGTGGTGTAAGCTACAAGTTACACCCTTGTTGATTGCTCTTGAACTATAATGTTCAGTGTCATGAGGCAATGGATTGCATAGGCACAACAGTGCACATTGTGCAGCATGGAGGTATAAGCTACAAACTATATAATTTGATTAATGCTACCAGGTTATAACATTAGGTTGTATGTGGCAATAAATAGATAATTACCATCCAAGCTGGGTACTTGGTACTTTATACATTCAAAGACCTACCCACTGTTTTTTATATATTGCAATTCTATACATATAGTTTATAGCTATACCCATGCAGTTGATGCTTCACTATATTAATGTAAAGAGTACACTTTGGCCATATGAGAGGGGGGAAACATCACCCATAGTGTATAACACGAAGTATGGGAAGGTCTGGTCTGCATATGAGTGAGCATGTCACTTACACCTGATATCCTTGAGCGTGTTGATGTATCATTTACACTCAAGGAGAATGTAGTTATGGATAGTAATAATGTCTTTAATAATGTTCCATAATATTTGATGTATACAATATCAGTGACCCCTGCCATATTATGTATATAGTCCAAATACCCTGTCACCATGTCTGTATAGCACATTGCACTTTATACTGCACTTTAATAAATATGAAATCAATACTATTCATGAGTTGTGTCGCTGAAGTTTTGTATGGTTAAATTGTAGGTATCGCGACCACCGAATATTGTAGTCCAGGTACTGTTTGGGAATTAAAAATTCCCAAAAATGTGTATTAGTATTGTTTGGAGTTTGTTTCTAATATTGTCTAGCCCTTGTCTAGCCTTGGCATCTAGCCCTGCCTGGCTCCAAGTAGTGCTTTCAAAGTGCAGTTTAAATTTTAAACTTTACTTTGAAAGCACTACTTGGAGCCAGGCAGGGCTAGATGCCAAGGCTAGACAAGGGCTAGACAAGATGTGCTAATATCTAAGAAGAAGTGCCTGACATGAAGTGTGTGAGCAGCCATCTTGGGAGTGAGGAGAATGGATGTAATATTTGTATAGGTAGGATTTAATTCACCACTTGCGCTGCCCTAGATATAAAGCCGAACTACACCCCATAAACACTTGATTATTGATAAGATTCACTAACTTTTGAGCAACCATAATGACAATTTGTAAAAATGAGGATGCTCTTATACAAAGTTATGGCACCATAACAACTTCTTACCAAGCTTACAGAAGCATGCTACACCGTGGAGTAGGAAAAAGGTTTAGAAAAATACCTTTCTTCCACCATATGCTGTATGATCTAGACTAGTGCATATTGTTATTGTTTGCCACACAGACTGATCCACTTATGTGGACTGATAAACTGACTCACATGGGTCAGTGTTCAGTATGTATGCAGAGTTTCAGTAACCTGATGAAATATTTTTGGAACTCCATGGTCCTCCAGAGCATGCTATTTTGCTAAAGCTAAATGTTATCTATTCTTTCAAGTAACTTTTCAGAATACAGTATGTTATCCCATATGTGTACATGAAGAATAACACCATTTCTGGTGATAAGAGATGAGCGGATCTTTTACAATTCAAAATGTGCTAGCATAACTGAATTTTCCTAGTATATTTTGATTAGAGGCAATCAAATTTGCCTGAACTCAATACTGAAAAGCTTGTAATTTCTTACAATATACTCGAGGGAACATGAACTCCATTGGTTAAACGAGTTTACACTCAAGAGAAAGAAAAAGAAAGATATAACCCTACAAATCATAAGAGCTTTCACCCTATGACTCTGCAGATTCACCCGGAAAATCAACTTGCTGCAAATAAATTTGTGCAAAGATACGAAAAACCCCATTGATCATGAGAGCTTAGACTCTATAGAAGAGACAGAAATGAGCCTGCTGACCATAAGAGATTACACTCTACAGAAGAGACAGAGATGAGCCTGCTGGCCATAAGAGCTTACACTCTACAGGAGAGACAGAGATGAGCCTGCTGACCATAAGAGCTTACACTCTACAGGAGAGACAGAGATGAGCCTGCTGACCATAAGAGATTACACTCTACAGAAGAGACAGAGATGAGCCTGCTGACCATAAGAGCTTACACTCTATAGAAGAGACAGAGATGAGCCTGCTGACCATAAGAGATTACACTCTACAGAAGAGACAGAGATGAGCCTGCTGACCATAAGAGCTTACACTCTATAGAAGATAAGGAAGGAGAGCACATATAGGGCAATAAATGTGATATTTTAGGTGACAATACACAGTTGGTGCACTCACCTTTACAGGCTGTGAACAGTCACAACCCCTTGTAGAATGTGAAAGGAACCAGTGATCGCTGCAGACTCCCATAGATGCCAATGTCACAGAGGAGGAAGAAAAAGACAGGATTTTTCAATGTATCCGCACTGACCACACAAGGACAGAAATATTCTTAAATTCTTTATTTTGCTGATGCGTTTCGTGGCAAATCTGCCACTTCCTCAAGGACAAATAATTCTTTGGCCCTGAGCAAGTGGCAGATTTGCCACGAAACGCATCAATAATATTTCTGTCCTTTTGTGGTCAGCGCGGATACATTGAAAAACCCGGTCTTTTTCTTCCTCCTCTGTGACTTTATAGAAGAGACAGAGAGGACCTGCTGTTCATAAGACCTTCCATTCTAAAGAAAAGCAAGACTTATCAGTGACTCTTGAAATGGAAAATGACTGCCACACAAACTATGCTTCACTGGGAACCGCTGATCTATGATGTCCCTGGTACTGACCACCACTGTACAAGGTGTGATAGTCCGTAAAAATGTCATAAATGCAAGACAATATGGGGAAGCCTGCAAGGCCACACAAAAAGGCATTAGCCCACTCTTTGATGCTTCAAAAGTGTGGGAAATGGCAAAGAGCAATTTTCTTTCTTTCTGAACCGCAATTCAAATCCCAAACTGTAAGAATTTTTGTGAAAATGCAGATTTCAGGAATTTTGTTTAACTTGAACCTTCGTGGAATGATCAGCTCAGCTCTGCTGGCCATTATATTATTAGTATCCTGCGTTTTGACCAGTTTTCCCCTCTGATCATACTATCTCTAATTTGAAATCTGGGCTAGTAAGAAGAAACTAGCTGTTAGTACGACACACAGGGATGGA
>JARQOC010000001.1:64785174-64830739 GCA_033576535.1 Allobates femoralis
TATCTTACATAGTGTACAGATTGTTCCAATGGATTATGACTGTCAGAATCTTGCTGAGTATATGAAATAGCTTCATTTCAGGCTGAGGTGTGAGGTCATGAGATCCTCTTTAGGGTGCCGTCACACACGGCGATGTTCCAGCGATCCCGACAACTACCAGGATCACTGGAACATCGCTGTGTGGTCGTTGGGGAGCTGTCAAACAGGCACATCTCCTCAGCGACCAGGGACCAGGGATCCACCTCCACATCGCTGGTAACCATGATAAACAGCGGGCATCTAGGCAGTGAGTGCTGCTTAGTTAGCTGGTGTTTATCATTGTTACCAGCCTGTGAGGTCGCTGATTACTGGTCTCTTGCTGTCACACGCAACGATGCGTGCTGACCAGCGGGAGCCCAAAGACCAAAAAATGGTCACAGCAGGGGCCTGATCGCTGCTGCTTTTCACATACAGCGATATCACTGGCGAGGTCGCTGATTTCAGTGATATCGCTAGCGATATCGCTGTGTGTGACATACCCCTTACAGCCCATTGATCTTTACATTTTAATTAAGAGAGCACTTCACCCCCTCCAGATCAGCTCCTGACCTAGCTGCTGTTATCAGTTTTACAAAATCAACAGTCCCCAGCAGAAGGGTGGCATTATGGCAGGGAAAATTAGGCAATTGATCACCTTGAGGGCCCCCATTGTCTATCACTGATCTTTCACTCTGTGGAAGAGCTGAAGAGGAGATGGACTGGTGGAAGTTCCTCTAGAGAGAGTGAGAGTGTGTGTGTGTCAGAATGTAAGGACTCCTGGTGGTATATATTACTGATTACATCAGAATGTATGAGCTCCTGGTAGCCATATATTAGTGGAGAAATCAGAATATTTGGATTTCTGGTGGTAAATATTGGTGAGGAAATCAAAATGCATGGGCTCCTGTTAGGTATATATTAGTGTGGATATCGGAATATTTCTGCTTCTGGTAGGTGTGTATTACTGAAAACAACATAATGTAGGGGCTCTTGGTAGAATATATTAGTGTAAATATCAAAATGTATGGGCTCCTAGTGGTACATGTTAGTGAGGACATCAGAATGCATGGGCTCCTGGTAGGTATATATTACTGAAGACATCAGAATGTATGGGTCTCTGTTAGGTATACAGTAGTAAGAATTTCAGAATGAATGGGCTGCTGGTGGTATATATTAGTGAGGATATCAGAATGAATGGGCTCCTGGTGGTATATATTAGTGAGGATATCAGAATGAATGGGCTGCTGGTGGTATATATTAGTGAGGACATCAGAATGAATGGGCTCCTGGTGGTATATATTAGTGAAGACATCAGGGACATTAGCTTGTATGGGCTCCTGGTGGGTATATATTGCTGAAGACATCAGACTGTATAGACTCTTTGTGAGTATTTATTATTTAGGAGTCGTAGATCAGAATGTATAGGCTCATCATAGGTATATATGTGTCAGTATGTATGTATTTTTGTATGTATATGTCTGTGTGAAGGTGCTCTGTATATACACATACATGTTTGTGTATGTGGTCAGTGTATAAATTGTGTGTGCTATATATGTGTTTACATATGTGTGTGTAATATACAATTTTTTGTCACATGTTGTGTATATGTAGTATCCATTTATAAATCCCGGACGTACAGATAAGAATTTATAGGTGTAAACACGTCGTTGATAACAAAATGCTGCTCATTCATCGGGGGATTGGATTGTTTATGGTGGAAGAAAGATCATTGTTCTTAGCAGTACATTGCTTCTTTTAACTGCAGATGTGTTGCTGATAACAGGATACTGTAAGGGACAGATTGATCTATTAGTGATCGTTCTGTGCCCATCATTCTTCGTCAACCTGTGTAAAAAGGATGGGAAATACAAGCTGAACGACATCTATATTGTCAATGGCACTTGTTTAACGGTTGGAACTCAGCTCATGTAAATGCAACCTAAATGTTTATATCTGATGATGCAATATGCGAGCATTTAGGGCCCAAATTTGTCTAAAACCAGACCGGCACCAGTTTCATTATTTTTCAGAGCAATTCTCCAAATCATTGCTCTAACGCTCCTGAGCCATGTGTTTCTTTAAAGGCTCTGTTATCTCTATTACACAAATAGAAGGGTTTCTTGACATAATGCTTATTACAGAATTTACCCCAGCAGAGGTCCCCAATCAAGTATTACTCAGTTCTTATTCAAATTAATGGGTTATCTGTATACTGCAGGAATGGAAAAGCCCTTTTGAGGGATACTAGTTTGTTTTAGTTGGTCTTTTCTCAGCTGAAAATATAAAGATCTGGAAATGAGATTCTTTAATTACCTGAGTGATGGACACTGCTCACCTTGTAAAGTGGTGTAACACACAAGCAGTATAGTAGGCATAAAATGGCGGCTGCTGCTGGGCCCACACTGTTGTGGTCAACAATCCAGGGATTCCCAGGGACAATGTGCTGTCGGTTCACGCTGCCACAGAAAACACGTGGTCAAAGGCTTCAAGTTATATCACATTTATTGGATCCATCTAACTCGTTTCAGAGCCTGCTATGCTCCTACATCAGGGAGTGTACACTCCCTGATAAAGGAGCATAGCAGGCTCTGAAACTAATTGGATGGCTCCAATAAATCTGATATAACTTGAAGCCTTCAACTACATGTTTTCTGTGGCAGCGTGGACCGACAGCACATTATCCCTGGGAATCTCTGCGTCTGGTCTTCTGTATTCACCCTGTGCTGACAGGCATTTTGTGCCACTTCTGCCCAGTGCCAACATCCTTCAAGCACCAAACATTTCATAGGGCTTAGTATCAGTGGTGTGGTAGAGTGGTGCTTGTGAAGTCTGTGCCAAAACCCTTTTAGTGGCATATTGAGGTATCAACCACATTTTTGGCCTACTACCATTTCTTTACCAATCTGGTCTGCTGCATTCACAACCCCAGATTTTGTAGGCCTATACCAAGTGAATTACAAATCTGTTACCATCAATTATGAGCGGTAAACGCCATGATCATGGGGGAAAGGGGAATAGACATGGTGGTAAGAGGAAATCACTTAGTGTCCATGGGGTAGGTGGTAAAGTAACCACCGAAATCTCTGCTCAACAAACACTGCCTTCTACGCAAAGAAAAATGTCAACTTCATTTACTGGACAGTCTGGTATGATCCCTTTCTTAGGGGCCCATTACACGCTTCATTGTCCCAGCATCCCACCAACGATCGGGATCCCTGGGACATTGAAGGCTGATCGCTGGTGAGCTGTCAAACAGGCAGACTCACCAGCGATCCGGACCAGCGAGCATGCTGGTATCCAAGGTAAACAGCGGGTAACTAAGCGCCGAGAAGCACTTAGTTACCCGCAGTTTACCTTGGATACCAGCTCCCAGCGTTGCTGTGCAGCGCTGGGAGCTCGCTGATCGTTAGTCTCCCACTGTCACACACAGTGATTCTGTGCGTTCAGCAGGCGACCAACGATAGATTTATGAACCAGTTCACAAATCTGCGATCAATGATCAATGACTCATAGTTGATCGTTGCTAGGTGTCACTCGCAACAATGTAAATTAGACATCGTTGCAATGTCACCAAATGGGTGACGTTGTAACAATATCGTTACCGATATCGTTGTGTGTGACGGGCCCTTTAGGCAGCAGCACATCAGCTTGACTTTTAGATGAGGCCCAGAGAGCAGGTGCTACAATGGATGTCAAGTGCTTCATCATGTGGCCTCTTCTTCACCTCAACTTCCGGAAGAGAGCAAAAGAACATTTCCAATATTTAGACTTACTTTCCAGTACATTGAAGATTTATTTGTAATGATCACATTATCCACATTAGTCTGTTTATCACAAAGCTATAGACAGATTGTGTCCAAATTGAGACTTTTCAGCTGCGACTCCAATCATCCTATATAGTCCTGACAGCCCGCATTTGCCAGGACTAGTTGTAAGTTACAGAGTAACAAGTTGGAGACCATTGCTGTAGTCCGACCATATGTGATTATGATTGTGGGTGACACTAACGCTAGTTAATTTACACTATATTAGTCTGCATTGATAGTCTTAAATTCAATTTTGCCATAGATTGAAAATTAAAGATGAAAACATAATTGTAATTAATTAAAATGTGAGATATAACTGCTGTTCTCCAAAGAGAAGTATAGTCAATATTAATTTCAGAATTTCCGCCAATACAGAAAGATAGGAAAACAACTTGTATTCTCACTCGAGATTTATCTCTTGCTGCCAACTTGCATTAGGTCTTTCTTTACCATTTTTAATTAACTTTTACGCAATTAGTGACAAATGATGGCCTTAATGATTACTTATGGAATTATGCAAATAAGGAAATTATCTCCAGTTTTCTTAAACATACAAAATTTAGGACAGATGTAAATTATTACAATGATACCATGTATGTCCAATTAGTCCATTTTTCTCATTGCTTTTTTGTGTATAAGTTTTAATATTCTGTAATATGCAGAGCATGAATACTCAGATTCCATTTTTATTACTTTGTACCAATATTTAGATTTCTTAAAGATGTTGTCCACTATTCAGAAAAACTCTTCTCAATCTGAGTGTTTCCCCATTAAAATAAAAATGCTTATACTCACCTTCGGTGCCGATGCCGTTCCAACTGTGTTGGCAACCGTTCTCCTGTGGCTTAGATGAAGTGATTATGTCATTTGAGCACTGTGTCCCTTCCTTGTCAATGTAGATCAGAACATGCCACATCTTGTCTTGAGGACTAACTGATCAGATAGTCAAAATCAGATAGCAAAGGTTTATCATGTATCTATATTGATGTGTTATGCATGATTGCGATGGGATTTGGAAATATTTAGAGATTATATTTATCATAGATTTGTGTAAAGCCTCAAAGGAGTTCTGTAGTCTAAAATGTCAAGTCTGCAGGCACTCTATGTGTCACTCTATGTGACTGTAGACTTGTGAATCCTCACATCCAATGTACTGTGCGTTGTGAGGATATCAGCACCAGGAATGGCAGTCACATGACCACAGGTATGAGATATGTAGACTCCCATCAGAATCTAACTACACTGTGTGCAGAATTATTAGGCAAATGAGTTTTTTGATCACATGATACTTTTTATACATGTTGTCCTACTCCAAGGTGTATAGGCTTAAGAGACAAATACCAATTAAGTAAATCAGGTGATGTGCATCTCTGTAATGAGGAGGGGTGTGGTGTAATGACATCAACACCTTATATAAGGTGTGCTTAATTATTAGGCAAATGCCTTTCCTTAGGCAAAAGGGGTCAGAAGAGAGATTTGACGGGCTCTGAAAAGTCCAAAATTGTGTGATGTCTTGCAGAGGGATGCAGCAGTCTTGAAATTGCCAAATGTTTGTAGCGTGATCATCGAACAATCAAGCTTTTTATGACAAGTAGCCAACAGGGTCGCAAAAATCGTGTTGGGCAAAAAAGGCACAAAATAACTGCCCATGAATTGAGGAAATTCAAGCGTGAAGCTGCCAAGATGCCATTTGCCAGCAGTTTTGCCATATTTCAGAGCTGCAACGTTACTGGAGTATCAAAAAGCACAAGGTGTGCTATACTCAGGGACATGGCCAAGGTAAGGAAGGCTGAAAATCTACAACCTTTTAACAAGAAACATAAGATAAAAGGTCAAGACTGGGCCAAGAAATATCTTAAGACTGATTTTTCAAATGTTTTATGGACTGATGAAATGAGAGTGACTCTTGATGAGCCATATGGATGGGCCAGAGGCTGGATCAGTAAAGGGCAGAGAGCTCCACTCCGACTCAGACACCAGCAAGGCAGAGGTGGGGTACTGGTATGGGCTGGTATCATCAAAGATGAACTTGTGGGACCATTTCAGGTTGAGGATGGAGTGAAACTCGACTCCTGGACCTACTACCAGTTTCTCAAAGATAACTTCTTCAAGCAGTGGTACAGGAAGACGTTGGTATCGTTCAAGAAAAACATGATTTTCATGCAGGACAATGAGCCATCACATGCATCCAACTATTCCACAGTGTTGCTGGCCAGTAAAGGCCTAAAAGAAGAAAAAATAATGACATGGCCCCCTTGTTCACCTGATCTGAACCCCATAGAGAACCTGTGGTCCCTCCTAAAATGTGAGATCTACAGGGAGGGAAAACAGTACACCTCTGGGAACAGTGTCTGGGAGGCTGTGGTGGCTGCTGCACACAATGTTGATTGTAAACAGATCAAGCAACTGACAGAATCTATGGATGGAAGGCTGCAGAGTGTCATCATAAAGAAAGGAGGCTATATTGGTCACTCATTTTTTGGGGCTTTGTTTTTGCATGTCAGAAATGTTTATTTCTAAATTTGGTGCAGTTATATTGGTTTACCTGGTGAAAATAAACAAGTGAGATGGGAATATATTTGGTTTTTATTAAGTTGCCTAATAATTCTGCACAGTAATAGTTACCTGCACACAAAGATATCCTCCTAAGATAGCCAAATCTAAAAAAAAAACACTCCAACTTCCAAAAATATTAAGCTTTGATATTTATGAGTCTTTTGGGTTGATTGAGAACATAGTTGTTGATCAATAATAAAAATAATCCTCTACAATACAACTTGCCTAATAATTCTGCACACAGTGTAGATTGTTACTGGCTAGCACAATGTAATTGTATTGAACCAGGCCGAAAACAGTGTGGTTGGATTCTGGCCGGGAGTGTGCGTATCGCATACTTGTGATCAAGTGGCCGACCATTCTCGGCTTTGAAACCAGAAAATCCTCATAGCGCGCACTGTGCACAATGCGAGGATTCACAATTTTGCAGTCGCATAGAGTGACACATAGAGTGCCTGAAGATTTGTCATTTTAGACTAGACTAACCCATAAGCCCATGTGTCATGTAGCACAATATTATATTGATATTTAACCCTAAAAAATCTCATCATGAAGGTGAAAATGACTTTCATTTGTGTTGATAATTGGGCAACGTTCAGTTTATTAGTCAAAACAATTTCTATCTCAACTTTCCGATTATTGGTGGGTTAGAGTCTTCCACAGATGTTATGTGCCGGGTATTTTCTCTTTCTTTTTTTCCTGTAAAGCTTGTAAGAATGCCCTGGCTCTTACAGAAGAACAATGCCACAGAACTGACAGTAGACATATCAAGCTGTGATCTCTGTAGCTTAAACACTGTGAAAATAGCTATCATTGATCTCGGTGAATGACATGTCTGTACTCACTGCTGGATCCTGAACATCTGACACTTTATTAATGCATAGAGCAGCGTATATTTGTCTATCAAGTATTTGGAGAAATGTCAATGCATACTGACCTGTCATTCACTACAGATGTCATTAGTCCCCAGCGTGTAGTGTTTGACCCAAGACAACGATCAACACAAATTTAGATCAAATATATAACATGATGAATGTGCGGACGGAGTGAAAGGGTGCACATTATTTATAGTATAATAAAAGGGGTTGTTTAGTTTAAAAAATACATAGCATATAGAACAGTCTTAGTTCATAGATATCTAAGGGGTACGCGTTTCTCCTTGTGGACACTTACAGTAAACGCCACAATGCTTCTCTAGGAAATAAAATATGCAAATTTTCTCCTAAGAGAGGGAGAAGGCTTGATCTCTAGTGCCACCTATTGGAAGAAGCAATATTGACCCTTTAATGAAGGTAATTCCAATAGGTGGCACTAGAGTTCAAGTCTTCTGCCTCTCTTAAGAGACAATTTGCACAGTTTATAGATGGTAATCCTTTCTTAAAATGGCACTTGTCACCTTGAAAATGTAGTACAATCTGTTAGGCTGCCTTCACACTTGCGTTTTGTGTCTGCATGTGTATGGTATGCAGACGCAAATGCAGTGCAACGCAGCACATACTTATGTGAACGCAGCGGAGAATCTCTGCATGCGTTCACATTAGTATGGTGCCTGGGCAGCCAATCAGCTGTCCCTGGGGGCAGCTGGGAGGAGGAGATCAGCAGCAGAGATCTCCTCCTCCCGGCCACAGCTGATCTCCCGCTGGAGTCAGCGAGGGAGATTTGAAGATACAGCTGATCTGACAGTTGTTTAGATCTCCAGTGCCGACACTGAATAGGGTGATATCGGTGTAGGAGATAAGAAACAGCTGATCGCTGCTTCAAATATCCCGCGCCGACCTCACCTATTCGGTGTCGGCGTGGGAGATTTAAACAGCTGTCAGATCAGCTGTTTCTACCCGCTGACACCGGCGGGAGATCAGTTGTGACTCTGGCTGATCTCCCGGTGGCCGCCGGGAGAGATTTCAATGAGATAAGCAAGCGTTCTCCTGCGCTGTCATGCAGAGGACACTGCGGATCCATTGAGATCCATGCATTTTTTGTGTGCTTACAGGTGCAAAATATTCAAGTGACGTTTTTCTGGGTCAGTGTGATTACAGTGATACGGATACTGTTTTTCAGCTCGGTGCCGGCTGTGGAGCTTACAATGCTTCTGTTCTTAACAGTAGGACAACTTATCTGCTTACCTATTGGGAATTCTCAAAATGGATGTTTTTTTTCAGTTTTTTTCCGTATGTTGTATGAAAAATTGAACCGTGTTATTTAAAACTACAACTTGACTCAAAAGAAAAACAATCCCCCATATGGCAATGTTAAAGGAAAATTAAAAATGTTATGGCTCTTGAAAGAGGCATCTACAAGCACACATTAGCTGAAAACACACATTAATGTCATAATGTCACATATCAATAATCGTACCTTCAAGCAACTTTTCAGAAAACATTGCACTATTTGGGTGAAATAGGAGTAACAATATTTGTAACCATTATATGACTTGTATCCTGCATTTTCTCCAGCGTTCCTCTCTACACCCTCTAGTTCTTGATTTTTAAGTCTAAGCTATTGAGAAGAGACTAGCTGCTATGATGTCTCCTATAAGCAGCATGGTACACATGGATGGGTTCATGCTCTCCATTCCTTAACATAAAGACAGGAGTTGCAACAGAAGCAGCATGGAGGACAATATCAAGAAGTACTGAGCAGTATGGATGTGAACCCAACTTTGGAATGAGGTAAAAGATTTGTTAGAATGCTCAGAAGGATATATTGTATTTTCCTCTATTTTTTTCAATTTTCTCATTACTCTTCCTCACTCCACTTTCCATGGAGTTTAATAGAAGGCATGACCTGACACTAAATTGTGCAGACAGTCCATTTTATCTTGAGCAAGATGGAGTTGAGCTGTTTTTACAGATTGGATGGTGAAATCAGATGGCTTAGGGGAGATGAAGTAGTGGCTCATAAGTGGGAAAGCAAACAGATTTCTCTGATAATATATGAGAACTCTTTTTATAGTCTACAGTAGGGATGAGTGAGCATGCTTGCTGGTACTCGGTGCTTCCCAGAGCATCTCTTTACTCGAGATGCTCGGAGAGCACCGAGTATCAGCGAGATGCTCGTGCAGATGCTTGGCTCCCACTCCCTGCATGTTGGCTCTCTTTACAGAGCCAGCCCACATGCAGGGATTGGCTGCCACACACTGTAATGCCACAGCCATGTTGGTTGTGGCATTACAGTGATTGGCTGACCGCACAGCATCATCAGGTCTATATCAGACCTGATGGCACTGTGCTCATTCCTTCCCTCATGTGACATGTCACTTTCACTTTAGCAGCATGTGTGGCAGCTTCTAGCTGCCTGTACTTTCACTGCTAAATTAAGATTTAAATGCAAAAAAAAAATAGCATACTCACCTGTCCGCAGACTCCCAAGACATGTCTGATCACTGCAAGGACCTGCCGGTAATCACCTGATGCTGTCATCTTACAGCATCAGCTGATCTGGAAGTCCCGCAGTAGAAAGCTGGCTTTTTCCCGCCCGATCAGTTTAAATGATCAGCTGATGCTGTCAGGTGATCATTTAAACCAGCTGGCCATAAAAAGCTGGCTTTTTACTGTAACTTAGATGATCAGCTGATTCTGTCAGGTGACAACATCAGCTGATTACCAGCAGATCCTGGAGCCGAGAGGACGTGTCTGCAGAGAGGTAAGTATGTTTTTTTTTCTACTGACGCATCAGCTGATTTTTTTAACCTGCTTTTAAACAATCAACTGATGTGTCATCTCATTCAAGTCCTTGAACCTCATATTGAACATCTGACCGGTTTACCAGCAGGCAAACTGATCCGATGATATTGGTTCCAGATTGGACGTCGTGGGACCCTTGACCCAGGACTACGTCGGAGGGGGGGGGTTCTTCTGTTCAATAAAGATGGATTCACTAATTGTTTTGTGTTTTTTTTTATCTGATTACTAGAAATTCATGGTGGCCGTGTCTATCATTGACGTGACACCATGAATTTTGTCCTTAGGGCCAGCTGATAATACATAGCAGGCCCTAACTCCATTATTACCCAGTGAGCCACCCGGCACCAGTGCCCTGGAAGAGTCAGATACAGCGTCAGAAGATGGTGCTTCTATGAAGGTGCCATTTTCTGAGGCGGCTGCAGACTGCAGTTTGCAGTGGGGGGGCCAGAAAGCTTGGGCCACCCTGCGCTGCGGATTCCAGCCCCCAGCTACCTAGTTGTATCTGGCTAGACACAAAAATAGGGCGAAGCCTACGTCATTTTTTTTATTTTAAATATTTCATGAAATTTATGAATTAATTAAAAAAAGGGGCTTCACTATATTTTTGGTTCACAGCCAGGTACAAATAGGCAGCTGGGGGCATGGGGCAACCCGTATCTGCCTGCTGTTCCTGACTGGTATACAAAAATATGGCGAAGCCCATGTTGATTTTTTTTTTTTAAATTCATTAAAAAATAAAAAAAAATTAAACCCCAAACACGTAGACCTAACCAAAGGATAAGGGGTTAAAAAAAATGCATGGGCTCCCGTCTTTTTACCGCCGGCCGGTTTAAATGATCACCTGACAGCATCAGGTGATCATTTAAACCGGCCGGCGGTAAAATGCTGGCTTTTTACCATCGGACTTAAACAATCAGGTGACAACATCAGCTGATTACCAGCAGGTCCTTGCAGTGATTGGATGTGTCCCAGGAGTCTGCGGACAGGTGAGTATGCTATTTTTTTTGTTCACTTGGATTTCACTTTCAAATGTACAGGAGCCAGAAGCTGCCGCACACGCTGCTACAGTGAAAGTAACATGTCACACGGGGGGAGGAACACAGGATTCTTCCTCCCCCCCGTGTGACAATTACAGGGTCTTCCCCATGCTGTTCCCATGACATTTGAGCACTGTTCTTATACATTTGTGACATTTTTATGCTTTCTGCAGAGCGCTGGGGGTGCTGCCAGAAAAATGCTCGAGTTTCCCACAGGTTAACATTGGGCTCGGTGCTCAGGTCGGCCACCCAAGAATTTCAATATGCTCGACCCAAGTGTTGAGCACCTCAGCATTTTACTGTTCGCCCATCACTAGTCTACAGTATTATTGTTTATGTATATGGATGAATTTGTGAAGCATCTGGGGGTTCAAAGTGCTCACTATGCATCTAGAAACATTCCTTAGGGGGTCTAGTTTCCAAAATGGGGTCACTTGTGGGGGAGCTCCAATGTGGAGACACACAGGGGCTCTCCATACGCAACATGGTGTCCACTAACAATTGGAATTGTTAGCGGAGACCATGTAGGATATGAAGAGCCCCTATGTGCCTAAACATTGGAGCTCCCCCACAAGTGACCCCATTTTGGAAACTAAACCACCCAAGGAACGTATCTAGATGCATATTGAGCACTTTGAACCCGCAGGTGCCTCACAAATTGATCCGTAAAAATGAAAAAGGAAACTTTTTGTGGAAAAAAAAGTGCTTTTTCATTTTTATGGATGAATTTGTGAAGCATCTGGGGGTTAAAAGTGATCACTATGCATCTAGATACGTTCCTTAGGGGGTCTAGTTTCCAAAATGGGGTCACTTGTGGGGGAGCTCCAATGTTCACGCACACAGGGAGGGGCTCTCCATACCCAACATGGTTTCCGCTAACAATTGGAGCTAATTTTCCATTGAAATTGTTAGCTGACACCATGTTGCATATGGAGAACCCGTGTGCCACCAGCACAAGGGCACCTGGAAGAGTTGGGGTACAGCACCAGAAAATGCCGCCTCTAATGAATGCGCTATTTTCTTGGGTGGCTGTGGGTTGCAATTCAGCGTGGGGGACCCACAACATTTGGGTCTCTGCACGCTGAGGATTCCAGTCAGCCAGCTGCCAAGTTGTACCTGGCTGGCTACCAAAAATACAGCGAAGGCCTTTTATTTATTTCTAGAACTAATTCTAGAAAAAAAAAAATGACGTAGGGCTCCGCCATATTTTTGGTCCAGCCAGGTACAACTTGGCAGCTACAGACTGCCACCAACCCCCAGCTGCCTTGTTGTACCTGGCTGCAACCAAAAATACAGCGAAGCCCATTTTTTTTTATTTCTAGAACTAATTCTAGAAAAAAAAAAATGACGTAGGGCTCCGCCATATTTTTGGCCCAGGCAGGTACAACTAGGCAGCTGGGGGCTGGAATCCTCAGCATGGAAAGGCCCAAGCGTTCTGGGCCCCCCATGCTGCGAATTGCAGCCCGCAGCCGCCCCAGAAAATGGCACATTAATTGAAGCACCATTTTCTGGCGCTGTACCCATGCTGTTCCAGTTGCCCTGGTGCCTGTGGCAAACTGGGTAATAAAGGGGTTAATGCCAGCTTTTTATTGGCAGCTGGCACTAAGCCCGAGATTCATAATATTGGGCCAATGTTAGACCCGCCATTAGGAATCTCTGGTAAGTAGTCAATAAATACACACAGAGAAAAATATTTTTATTTGGAAAAAAAAACACAAACAAAATTCGGACTCCATCTTTATTATAAAAAGATCTGACGTAGTCCATAACGAAGGTCTCACGATGCTCAATTGCCTCCAACGTAGTCCACAACGAACATCCCAAGACGCACGATCGCCATGCAGGCGGATAGGACTGCAAAGTAGCGATCTGACAGCCTGGGTGCAGTGATTCACACCGGGGCTTCGAGATCGCTTTCTGCAGCTTGATCCGCATGCAGGCGGATCGGACTGCAGAGCAGCGATCTGGCAGCCCGGGTGCTGCGCCGGGGCTGCGAGATTGCTTTCTGCAGCTCGATCCGCATGCAGGGGGATCGGACTGCAGAGCAGCGATCTCGCAGCTTTAGCGCAGTGATCCAGTATGTGGATCACTGTCAGATCCCTTGACTGCAGTCGATCCCCCCTGCAGGTGGATCAGGCTGCAGTAAAGGCGTCCCACAGGCAGGGGGACTCACAAGAGGAGGACCCGGACCGGAAGAAGATCAGAGGGGACCAGAGGTGACAGGAGGCAGCAGCAGGCGTGCACTGGAGGCGGCAGCAGGTGATCCGCTCCGGTGGTGGGCGGCGGGAGCACGGGGGGGTCATCCCTGGAGCAGTGATCACCTGGGGGAGGTGATCACCGCTCAGGCGGCGGGGGCACAGTGGGAGGTGATCACCTAGAGGAGGTGATCACCGCTTCGGCGGCAGGTGGCGGGGGCACAGTGGGAGGTGATCCCTGGAGCTGTGATTACCTGGAGAAGGTGATCACAGCTCCGTCGGCAGGCGGCGGGGTCACAGTCAGTGGGAGGTGATCCCTGGAGCGGTGATCACCTGGAGGAGGTGATCACCGCTACGGCGGCAGGAGCGCAGGGGGAAGTGATCCCCGAGGAAGAAAGGATCACCACTCCGGTGGGAGGAGGCGACAGGGGAAGGTGATCACCGGAGCGGTGATCCAGCGGTCAGGGGGGGCAGGAGACAGCGGGGATAGGTTTAGGGAGGAGACAGGGGGATGAATAGTGAGGGAGCAGGAGGAGCAAGGCAGGGGGAGACCGCAGTCAGTACAGCCGCGGTAATTTGCGATTTCATTTTCAACCGCCAATCACCGTGGATGTAGCCTGGGGGGGGCAAAGCGACCCCCCTGGGGTGTGCTGCAAGCCTCCATGTACCTGCAGCTCAAGTGACAGGTCAGTGAGACCCTCACTCAAGCTGCAGGAGTGCATTCCCCAAATGGCACAGATGCTGTGCCATCGGTCGGGAACGCACTGGATTTCATGGCACAAACGGTGTGTCATGTGTCGGGAATATGGCACTAACTGGTACTATGAGTTTTAGTATGAGTTTTTGCATGAGTTTTTTAAGACTGCTCCAGACCTAGCAGCAAAAACGCAGGCCAAAAACGCAGGCTGTGGCTAGGGTCACCCTTGGCTGCGTTTTTTAAGGTTGTTTTTGACAGCATGCTTTTTTGGTCTGCGTTTTTGCTGTTAGGTCTGGAGCAGTCTTAAAAAACTCATGCAAAAACTCATACTAAAACTCATAGTACCAGTTAGTGCCATGCGGATTCACATACGATTCCTATAGGGCCCCATGTTACAAAAATGCATGCGTTTTTGAAAAAGCACCAAAACACTCATCATGATGCATTTTTTGGTGCTGAGCCAAAAACTAATGGAAAAAACTCATGGCACTTTAGCCATGTTTTTTTGGCATTGGGCATGCGTTTTTTTGTATTGGGGCCTATAGATGAGTTTTTACATGTGTGTTTCACAAAATACAAGCGTGAAAAAGTCATGGGAAAAACTCATCCACAAAGCAAGTTTGACCCTAGCCTATCAAAAAGAACCTTAAAAAACGCAGCCAAGTGTGACCCCAGCCTTACTGAGGAGAGGAGCACAATGGTGATGGAAACTGGTGAAAGCGGTGGTAGATGAGTATATATATTAACACACACTTCATTACCTACACATAAAGGTAGATTTCATCATACCTGCTTGTGTGACTGACGAGCTATGGAAACTTCATCAGCATGCATGTAAAATACCACCAATCACCTACTCCATGTCATGGCAGGATAAGAGTGATTGCTGCATCGGTGTTATGTATCTGTGTTGAGTTTATCACTGGGGCCTGCTGCAGCCTGCTAAGGGCATTTGGAGTCAGGCCTTTGGCTGTTAATGGTGAGTTTTCATGTATGCATCTATATAGAGGGACAGTTAGGCTGGGATTATAGATGTGGGCATAGAGCTACTCATGGTCATGGGCGCACAGGAGAGATGACAGGCTCCCTTTAATGTTTATCCAGCTTTAGAGACCTGGGTCCTAGGTTTCCATCCAACCAATGGTAATATCTGCACGGAGTATGTATGTTCTCTTTACTCAGATGGATTTCTCTATCATATTACAATCCATATTGGCATTAGCATATGACTAGGGTAAATTCAATTTTGAGCCCACTAGGGACAAGCAATACTTAAGTGCTGATAATGTCCAAAGAGTGCTGTGGAATATGTTGGGTCTTTAAAAGAAACAATAATATATTAGCCTAAATGCCCTTTTAAAGGGCTGATAATTCAGTAAATAAGCGTTTGTAAGAAATCTTGTCCTGATCACTGAGTCATGTCCGTGATCAACAAAATGAGCAAAGCTCTTGTTAGTTGATCTTTTATACGGCTTAAAAATAATTGCTTCTCCTCGTGACTGGGACATGCCACCGATAATAAGCAAATTATGTTTTAATCATCGTTTGTCCCAATACGTTGTTCAGTGGCCTGTGGATAACGCCTCTAAATGAGCATCGATAAACTACTTATATTGTTGATGCGGGCTCATATCCGTTCAAGTACGTCTGCCTTAAGTTATATGGAGTTTTCTGAATCATTGTCTTTACTGACAGATTCTCCTTAAAGCCTTTTACATAATCCTCACAATTTCATTATGTCACTTTGTTTTTCTTTTGTATAGAAAAGATTGAATGACATTTTTTTGAAACAGCGGAGCAGTAATACAGAGCATGTCATCCTCCCATCATACCAACACATTAACATCAGAGTAAAAGGCAAGAATGTTTCTAAACTTGTTAAACAGAATGCTGCGTGATTGAAATCCCCCTTTGGCGGATGTAGGCTGAGCACAAATATCATTAATTAGAAGCGACAGCAGACAAAACGTGTCAATAAGAAGAAAAGTAGCGAAAGCGTTCTCTTCATTAAAGGCTTCTCCCCAGACCATCATCATGTTTACATTGGTATTTATTACACAGCAAAACAGATGTTAATGCAACGCTCTGCGTCAAGGTATTAAAGATTTTAGGGGAAAAGAAACAATTAAAACAGTATCAAGTGATAGTGGCGGATATTACCCATCACACAGTCTCAGTTTAGGTTGAAAAACTGTGGAAGAGAGTGAATAGGGGGTTATCCAAGTGATGAATGAATAATTAAACAGAGCTGCTCGCTCACCTTGTGTAACACACAACCGGTATAAAAGCATGGGCCGGCTGCTGCACAATCCACGTGCCGAAGCCAAAGATACACAGGAACTGGTTATAAGGAGTGGAAATAATCTCACTGCCATTGGCCAGATGGAAGGACTCAGAGAAAGTAACTCTCTATGCAGGTGATTTTATTCTACACATTTCGAAATGTTATCCTCACTTCTTCTTCAGGATCATCACCTATCGTGAAGACGTAAGGATAAAGCTAGGGTCACACTTGAGACATTGAAGTGCTTAATGCTACCGTTTTCATAATTTCAAATTGTGGAAAACGGTAGCGTTAACACTTCCATAGGCTCCCATGCAAAAAAAACATGGTCAAAATGCAACAGTTTTGATGCTATGCGTCTTTACTAAAGCACCCAAAAACATGGTAAGCAAAATTTTTTGGTGCTTTTGCAAAATCGCATGCATTTTTTTAACATGCCTATGGGAAATGCATGCGTTTTATGCATATATGTACCATGCATTAACACTAGCTTTAAAATGTAAAGAAAAATACTGCAACCATTGACGGTGTCCTCCAAAAAAATGGCCTCCCAATTGTGACCATAGCCTAAGGCTAAGTACTAGGGATGAACGAGTATACTCGTTACTATTCGTACTTGCCGAATAGTAAGGTACTCGGGCTACTCCTTACTCTGCGACTATCCTTGCGATTACTCGCTAAGTAACGAGTACAATGTGAGTCAATGGGAAATTCGAGTAATTCCTCAGCTGCCAGACCCTATAAAGAGGTCTGGCAGCAGAGGAAAATGCTGCAATGGCCACATGATTGTTTAAAAGCCGGCGGTAAAAAAACGCCGGGTTTTAAACAATCATTAAGCCCCCTACTTGCTCCCCCGCCTCCTGACAGCCCAGTCCTCTACTCCCCCCACCAGATCCTAAGATAGGACCGATGAAGCAGAGCTAAAGAAGAACCCTGGATTGGACTACGGCAGATGGAAGAGGACGTATAATAAAGATGGAGTCTTTAAGGGTCTTTTTTGTTTTATTTCTAATAAAATATTTTTTCTCTGTGTTGTGTTTTTTTGTAATAAGTTCACAAGAAATTCATGGCGGTCATGTCTAATATTGGCGTGACCCCATGAATTTTGGGCTGATAACACAAAGTTGTCCAAAATTTTTGGGAAAATCCATAAAAAATCCAAAAATAAGGAACTGCATCTTTATTAACCCCTCCACCATGGTCGAGGGGTTAATAAAGATGTAGTGCCTTTTATTTTATTATTGTTTTATTAATTATTCCCAAAAATGTTGGCTCGGGCTTCGCCGTATTTTTTTGTCCAACCAGGTACAGCAGACAGGAATGGGCTTCCCCCAACCCCCAGTTGCCTATTTGCACCTGCCTGGAAACAGAAATAGAAGGAAACCCTTTTTATTATTTTATGAATTTCATTAAATAATAATAAAAAAAATGCCTGGGGCTTCGCACTATTTCTATGTCCAGCCAGGTACAACTAGGCAGCTGGGGGCTGGAATCCGCAGCACAGGGAGGCCCAAGCTTTCTGGGCACCCCCCCCCGCTGCGAATTGCAGCCTGCCATCTTCTGGCGCTGTATTCAGCTCATCCAGGGCCCTGGTGCTATGGCTCACTGGGTAATAAAGGGGTTAGGGCTAGCTTTGTGTTATCATCTGGCCCTAAGCCCAAAATTAATGGGGTCACGCCAATATTAGACATGACTGCCATGAATTTCTAGTGAATTTTTTACAAAAAAACACAACACAGAGAAAAAAATATTTTATTAGAAATAAAACAAAAAACACACTTAGACACTACATCTTTATTATAAATCCTCTTCCGTCCAGCGTAGTCCAGGGTTCTTCTTTAGCGCTGCTACATCTCTGGTAGAGAACCTCTACCAGAGATGTAACAGAGCTGTGCACCCGGACGTGGGAAAGTTCATGTGAGTTCATGCAGGCAAGCATGAACTCACATGAACCCAGACAGCACTGCTACTTCAGATGAACAGCTGACCAGAATCAACTGTTTATTTGAAACTACAGACGGGAAAGACGGCAGTGAAACTTAACCGGAGGATCGGGCTGTCAGGCGGTGGGGAAGCGAGTAGGGGGATTAATGATTGTTTAAAACCCGGCATCTTTTTACCGCCGGCTTTTAAACAATCATGTGGCCATTGCAGCCTTTTCCTCTGCTGCCAGACCTCTTTATAGGGTCTGGCAGCTGAGGAGTTACTTGGATTAGTTGCTTCCCCATTGACTTACATTGTTCTCGCTATACTCGTAACGAGTATTGGGACCTACTCGTTATGAGTATAGCGAGTCCGAATATTTCAGTACTCGCTCATCCTTACTAAGCACCCATTGTGTGTACCTTTTGTGCTGCATTTGCATGTAGACAAATGCAGCAAAAGCAGCACAAACCTATTGCATTTGTGCTGTGTTTGGCTTCTTTTGTCCATATTTATGCTGCAGATATTGCTTTAAAAAAGTATCACAAATGGACTGTGGTAATAGTTGTTTGTTTATGATGCATTTTTCTGGGTGTTAGAATGGAGTCTATGGGGAAAAAGCAGCACAAAAACGGGCATATTAAATGTGCATGTTAATTGCAGGGACATTAAAAAAAAAACGCTGGTGATTTCTGCAACAATATCGCAGAACCTAAATGTGGGCACAACTTTTGGAAAATCACATAGACTTTCATTACAAAGCTGTGAGTGCTGAAGAAACTGCAGCAAAAATGCACAGTGGGAACATAAACTAACACTTTGAAATGCGTGAAATAAAATCTTGTCCATTGAGAGTAATGCACCCGTTACACATAGCGATATCTATAGCGAGATCGCTGTGGCGTCACAGATTTTGTGATGCAGCAGTGACCTCACCAGCGATCGCTATGTTTGACACATAGCAGCGACCAGGCCCCTGCTGTGAGATCGCCGATCGTGTCGGAATGGCCTGGACCATTTTTTGATCGTCGGGCTCCCGCTGGCCAGCATGCATTGGTGTGTTTGACGCCTTAACAATGACCTCGTTGGCGACTCATAACTCAGCCTCTTAGGTCTGAGTCGTCAGACTAGCTGCTGTGTAACAGGGTCCCAACGACCACCGAGGTCGCCGTATCGTTGCCGTGCTGTTGACTAGATCTAACTAGTTGACATCGCACCAGTGATGTTCCAGTGATCCTTACCAGGTCGTATCTTTGTCGGGATCGCTGGAACGTCACCAAGTGTGATGGGAAGTGTGACGGGACCCTTACTATCTATGACACCTTTCATCTGGCCAACAGCAATGCAGATTACTTCCACTCCTTGTATTCAGTTCCTGAGTCTCAGTTTTGGTGTCAATCTAAAAAACAAAGAATGCTTTATAAAATACATTGAAACTTTTAGAATTTACGATTACATTAGACCTAAATTAATCTATTACTCCACATGACACCCTCTTCAGAAAGTAACATGAAAAGGATTGGGCAGGTCAGAAAAAAAATGTCATCTGCCCTGTTAGGAAATTCTATCGGCTTTCTGTTCATCTCCATTTTGCACTCAAAGAGTCTTTTGCTCTGGACGACTCTCGTGTCCTGTATTAATTAAAGAGCTCATTGCTATGTATGGTAACTGTAATGATTCACTCAGCCTGTGGGGGTGCTGTAGAGATTGCCTGGGTGCTATAGGGAAAACATTGTGATCATCATTTTAAAATGGATTTTTGAAAGGGAATCATTTCTTTGAATAATCTGTTATATGACCATTTTATGAATTCCAGCTGTAGAGTGGCAGGAAACACTGCTCATTGACATCCACAGTGCCCTAACATACATCTGTATGTGCCTGATAACAAAAACAATTGCTTTTATTTGAATGAATATCATGGTAAAGTTTTCATTATGTTGATTTTTACCTTTTCTTCATATTGTAGAAATATGTATTTTACATATAAGGGGGTCAGTTTTGGTGTGTGGCTCATGACCCTCAACTTACTCAGAAATCTGTGTACATTTCAGTGCTAAACCAGGTAATAATCAACTGGAAAAGACATCTGCCCAGTATAATGTTGGTAATGTTAACATAGGATTTACATTCTTAAATGAGAGCTCAATCTTAGCAATTACACAAAATTGAGGTACTGAAACTAAAGGGGGTGTCACACGCGTCAATATCGCCTGCACGATATCGGCTGCACGTGACGTTGCAGCGATATTGACGCGTGTGACATACTGAATCAACCAGCGATAAATCGCTGGTTGATGATCGCCAGGTTTCAGAACCAGCTCTGAAACCTGGCGATTGTCGCCCGGTGGACACGCAGCATCGCTGCGTGTGACACCGGGACTAGCGATATTCCAGCTCCCAGCGCCTGTCACAAGCGCTGGGAGCTGGTAACTAAGGTACACTGCGGGTAACTAGGCAGCGCGCGCTGCCTAGATACCCGACTGTGTACCTTAGTTACCAGCCTCCTCCGCTCACCGGGTGAGCGGAGGAGGCTGGTAACTAAGGTACACGTCGGGTATCTAGGCAGCGCGCGCTGCCTAGTTACCCGCAGTGTACCTTGGAGACCAGGCTGCTCCCGCTTCCAGCAGGCTGGCAGCGGGAGCAGGACATCGTGGAAACGATATTTAAATCGTTTCCATGATGTCACTGGTCAATTGATCGCTGGTGAGTCTGTCTGTGTGACAGCTCACCAGCAATCAGCCGTCAATGTCGTCAGCGATCATCTCGCTGACGACATTGACGTGTGTGACACCCCCTTAATTGTTACAACTCAGAGTTTATGCTTGATACAGTAGTCACACTACAGTAATAGGAAGTCTCTTAGTATAAGAGAGGTGGTGAGTTCTCCTTCACTGGAAGGCTTCAAACAGAGGCTGGACAGATATCTGTCTGGGATGATTTAGTGGCTGGACAGACATCTGTCTGGGATGGTTTAGTGACTGGACAGACATATGTCTTGGATGATTTAGTGGCTGGACAGACATCTGTCTGGGATGATTTTGTGGCTGGACAGACATCTGTCTGGGATGATTTAGTGGCTGGACAGATATCTCTCTGGGATGACTTAGTGGCTGGACAGACATCTCTCTGGGATGATTTAGTGGCTGGACAGACATCTGTCTGGGATGATTTAGTGGCTGGACAGACATCTGTCTGGGATGATTTAGTGGCTGGACAGACATCTGTCTGGGATGGTTTAGTGGCTGGACAGACATCTGTCTGGGATGATTTAGTGGCTGGACAGATATCTCTCTGGGATGACTTAGTGGCTGGACAGACATCTCTCTGGGATGATTTAGTGGCTGGACAGACATCTGTCTGGGATGATTTAGTGGCTGGACAGACATCTGTCTGGGATGATTTAGTGGCTGGACAGACATCTGTCTGGGATGGTTTAGTGGCTGGACAGACATCTGTCTGGGATGATTTAGTGGTTGGACAGACATCTGTCTGGGATGGTTTAGTGGCTGGAGTGTCTAGTGAATCCTGCTTTGAGCAGGGGGTTGAACCAGATCACCCAGGAGGCCTCTTCCAACTCCACCTTTCTATGAGTTTATGTTTCTTGTTCACACTGTGACTCAGACCTCACATGTTTGCTCTGTCACTGACTCACATCTTCATTATTAGCTTGTGTGTCTCGGCTTATAGTTTGCTGAATCTGTGCAAGAATAATGTACAAAAAGCCTTATTGCTAATATTATTTTTGAATCTTTAAAATTCTTTAGAATTCAATTCCACTTGAAAATATTGCTCGTTTGTAATGCTAGTGGAATTTACTTTGAATTTTACAAAAAATTCATCTTTTCCAGGACCCGAATTGTTTGCAATTCAATTTCACAAATCAAGCTAAATGTTGTTCTGTTCACCTTTATCATTCTTGCTTTTCTTTAGGACCAAGTAGGGATTAAAAAAAAAAAACACATTACTCTTACCTTGCTTTTCTGCTGGTGCTCCAGATCTCCATCAATCTTCCATTGTCTTACTCCGGTGTTTTTTTGTCGTCACTCTTCAGTGCCGACTAGACCCCAGGTGGTGCCATGATTTCATGGGACTATCCATGCTACGACTTTGTGTGAGGCATTGTGAGTGTCAGTAGCACTAAAGAGTGAGGAGGGCAGAAGGCAGAAAATAAGATTGGAGTAGAAAGGGAGACGTGAGCCAGTGAAAGACTGAGCAGAGAGCTGCGGCTCCACTTGAAGTGAGGGGCGAGGTGAGTATGATATTTTTATTTCTTAGCCCTCTATTTATTATGCTCTGGAGTCTGGTGAGGACTTCAATTTGTGCCTAATAAGTTTGATAGAAATCAAATTTCCTTGCTAAATTGGAGCAAACTTTGCAGATTTATTCTCTACTGTTTATACCATCAATGTACAGAATACTGAATGCTCTGGACTTCAATTCAGATGCATAAAGCAAAGTAATAGGAATATGTAAAGATAATAAGAGCACTTTACTTCAATTATATCTATATGTCAAGTGTAAAAAGTTGTACTTTTATATAAGTTGCAGTGAGCATAGCGGTAGTTCCAGTGTCTGAACATGATATTTCTTGCTTCACAAATTCAACAAAAATTTTATCCTAACAATGTGTTAGGCCGGCTTCACACTACGGTTTTTGTCTGTCAGGTTCTCACCAGTGTTTTGCAGGATGCACCGGACAGAGCCTGACAGCACCGGATGAGCACAAACTGAGGGCAAATATGCCCTCCGATTCTGTTTTTAACAGGATTCGTTTGGCTCGTGGCTGCTGCTGTCTGCAGGGCTAAAGTTTCAGCCGTTGATACAGTGGAGCGCTCCTTGGTGCTGAACTTCAGCACTGCGTCTGCATATCAGAGCCGCCGTTCTTCAGTACCAGGCATCCGGGAAACGATCCGGTTTGTTTGCCGAATCCAGGGCAATCTGGCGCCCATAGACTCCCATGTTATGGGCGCCGGATCGCCCTGGATTCGGGAGGATCCAGTTTTGTTCATTTTTTGCTCCGGACACAAAAATTGATGCAGACTTCTATTTTGTGTCCGGAGCAAAAACACAACCGGTTCCAGATGGAAAACCACAAAACCAGAGGCCAAATAAGACCAATCCGGCACCATAGGAACACATGGGGCCAAAACCGGATCAGGATCTGTGCGGTTTAAACTGGACAGAACCTGAAACCACAAAACCGTGGTGTGAAGCAGGCCTAAGAGAAACATCCCTGTCCTGCTGTATAACAAAATTGATGTATTTTCTGATGGGGCATGTCAAGCTTTCATATATAAGAATCTTAGGGCCACGTCACACGCTTCAATTCAATGAACGATATTGTTAGCGATCACATGCACACGCGATCGCTAACAATATCGTTCACATCGCTGGTGAGCTGTCACACAGGCAGACTCACCAGCGATGTGGACCAGCGAGATCGCTGGTAACCATGGTACACATCGGGTTACTAGGCGCCGCGCGGCGCTTAGTAACCCGAAGTTTACCATAGATACCATCTCCCAGCATAGGCTCTGCCGCTGGGAGATCGTTCATCGTGGTGTCACACACCACGATGACGCAGATTGATCGAGCGATTATCGCTTGATTTGAGCTCCTGCTCAGAAATCTGCGATCAAACAATCAAGCGATTTTACATTGTAAAATCGCTTGATTACATGCAGCGACGCACAGACGATATCGCTTAAGCAATCAAAAAAGGAGATCGCTCAAGCGATATCGTTCTGAAAATCGATGTGTGTGACATGGCCCTTAGATGTCCAAATGTGATACATGCAATCCGGTTACCACTTGAGGATCTGCTGCCTGCGGTAAAAATCATGCAGGCTGCAGTTTTCACAGCAGTTAGGAAACCGCAGCGGGGATTGCTATACTGGGCTCCTATGGGAGCCCATGCGGCTGCCGCAAGGCACATGTGAATGCCTGCGGCAGCCGTATGCTTTGTGCATCCCTGCAGGGATGAACAAAGGGTTAAATATTAATAATAACTGTGGGCAACATGTATCTAGGGGGTGCCCACCCTCCCTAGAGACATGCTGTCGACTCAAGTGGGCATCAGATGGGTTAATCTTGTCAGTATAGTATTGCCGGCTATTGTTGGCTTTGTCAATTTTATGAATGAATGCGGCGGCTCCTCACTGTAGAGGAGATATTGTACGTAATGTACATACTGTATGAGCCCCTGTCCTTGGTCCTGAAAGTTGTAACATTAGGTCTATGGGCAGCGCACCGCCATAGACTTAATGTTACAACTTTCAGGACCAAGGACAGGGGCTCATACAGTACGTACATTACATACAGTATCTCCTCTACTGTGAGAAGCCGCCGCATTCATTCTTAAAATTGACAAAGCCGACAATAGTCGGCAATACTATACTGACCATATTAACCCCTCTCATGCCCACTTAAATGGACAGCATGTCTCTAGGGAGGGTGGGCACCCCCAGAGACATGTTGCCCACAGCTATTATTAACATCAACCCTTTATTCATCCCTGTGGCAGCAGGGATGAAGAAAGCATACGGTAACCAGATTGCTACGGATTACACTTCCGGAGCAAACCGGTTACCGCATTCCGGTTTGCAGAGCACATTTTTGACAAAAAATGTGTCTGAAGGCAATTGCGGTTACCGCATCTGGATCTGGATACAGTAACCGCAATTACCTTTCCAAATGTGACCCCAGCTTTAAACTAACTTTTGTTGATTTTTCCAGGTGTTTCCATTATTTTGTCCAACCCCTGTATATAGATACATATATATACTCATTTGAAATTGTTCAGGTACAATTACACGTTTTGTCATACACATATTTATTTCTTTTGTGTGTACTGGAGCAATGCAAAAAAAAAGAAACTGAGAAAACAGGCAAACTTTCTGTTTCAAATATCCTATTTTTCTCAAACATCTTAACACCAGCTCATGGATCCGTACACTATTCTGATTTTGAGTCTTTGCAAGATTTAAGCTTCTTATCACAGAAGGGATTAAGGTTCATAACAATATTTTACAATTGTGCAAAAAATATAGCAAGAATAAAAAGTCCTACTAGTTGTTTTGTCCCTTCGGAGGCCATAAGTTGCCCCGTCATCATAATGTCTGGCATACACCGCAGTTCTATCATACTGCCACAGTGTCTGGCACCCCCCAACAAAAATTAAAACATTTAAATTAAGATAAAAAAAGTTGTTGGTACAAAAATGACACCAGTAAATACCTGCTTCACAAGCAATTACACAACATTTTTTAATTTTTATTTTTGAAGCAATAAAACATGGCAAAAAAACTACGAACGTTTGGCATCATCATATTTTATTTTTACACTTTATTGAATGCAGTAAAAAAAATAGAGTTATTTGAAAAAAATTGCAACAAAGCAGCAATGGTGGAAAAAAGATATTACATTTTTCTCCGTTCCACCCGTTCAAGTTATTTAGCACAGTAAATAGTGAATTAAAAGGTTGCACTCAAACCTATATCTGATCTTAAAGACAAGTTCATATGTTGATGGAAAAATAGCTGGTTAAGGCCGGCTTCATACCACGGTTTCAGGGATCCGGGCTCCATAGTGTTCCTATGGGGCCGGATGGGGCCGGATGGCAGTGATTTGCCATTTGGTTTTCTCCCTGTCCAGCAGGATCAGGCTGCTTTTGATTTTTGTCCCGGACACAAAATCGCAGCTTGCAGCATTTTTGTGTCTGGGGCAAAAATCGGACGAAATCGGATCCTCCCGGATCCGATGCGATTCGGCGCCCGGTAGCATGGGAGTCTATGGGCGCCGGATCGTGCCAGATATGACATAAAATTGTTTCAGTTCCCTGACGCCGGGTGCTGAAGTTCAGCGGCGGATGGCGCTAAACTTCTGCACCTGGAGAGCTTGTGGCTGAAATTTCAGAACCGCAGCTAGCTCCCCGCTAGACGCGAATCTAAAATATCAGCAGTGGACAGCGGCAGCAGCCGCGCAGTGCCGATTCTGGCAGAAAACAGGATCGGAGGGCATATTTGCCCTCCGGTTCTGTTTGTCCGGGGCTGTCAGGCTGTGTCAAGTGCATCCTGCAAAACATCGGACACAACCTGACAGCTCAAAAAACGTGGTGTGAAGCCGGCCTGAGTTTTTTCATCTCTACGTTCATATCAAAAATTTTAAAAAGAAATTAAAACTGGCCGTGAAATAACTCTAGATGCACATAGTCACTAAATCACTACAAATTCTAATAAAATTTGTGTTTTTGGAGATTTTATCATGGAGGCAATTACTTTTTTTTTTCATTTTTATTAGGGGATATGAATGTAATGAACCAAAGTTTCCGTACCGGAGACAATAATCTAGCCAGAGGAGAGAGTTCATCATGAAAGTCAAATCTCTCTCTGATGGACCCAGCTTATCTATGTCTACTGCAAGTGAATTGATTTTTTTACTTCAGCTAATAAACCTTTAAATCATCACCTTTTTTCTCTTTAAAGAGAACATGTCAGCTCATTTTAGCCCCCTGTCCTACCAATACCTGTCCCTGTACCTTACTAGCTCATCCCTAACTGTCCCTCTCTGACCTAAAACTGCAATATAATGCTTGATAAAAATGATTTATTAACTTGCATTTTCCTATGGTAATGAGGCATCCAGGCTACGTCCGTAGACTGACATGGGCGTTCTCCATTCTCCCCTTCTCGCTGCTATAGTCACGCCCTGCTGGGCATCATCATTCCGTCTCCTGCGCTCCCTCTATTTTGAAAATCCCACCTCTTCCTCATAGTATGATGCGCAGCCGGAACATAATTTACAGTCTTGCGCAGTGCGAAGGTGTATAGGATGTACAGGTCAACCCTGGTGCATGCTAGTGCACATGCTGAAGCCGGGCAGTACACCTGGTAAGCCCCCACAATGCACCAGACATCTGGCAGCGCATTATACTATGAGTAGGAGGCGGGAATTTAAAAATAGGGGGCGCACAGGAGAAGGAATGATGATGCCCAGCGGGGCGTGATTACAGCAGTGAGGGGGGAGAATGGAGACCCGGAGACCGCCCATGTCATTCTACGCCATAGCCTGGTTGCCTCATTACCATAGGAAAATGTAAGTTAATAAATAGTTTTTTCTCAAGCATTATATTGCAGTTTTAGCTCAGAGGGGGATGGTTAGGGATGTGCAGTGGGCAGGGACAGGTAGTGATAGGATAGAGGGTGAAATGAGCTGACAGGTTCCCTTTAAGCGAAGGAATTTGGGATTTCTCAACTCAATCAAACATCCACCCTCAGAATCGTTGCCCTTGTATTGTCATGTTGACTTGTTTCTTCTAGGACGTCTTGGTTGTGGCCTCCCAGTTTCCTATTTCTTATTTTGTATCAGTCAAAACAATTCACTATTAAGGAAATCCCATGCATGGACAATCATTGTCTCCATAGAATCGGTTTCTTCCATTTAAAAAGTACAGCGCCATACCTTCCCGTAATTCAGTATTATCTATAAACCATTAACCATAATTTTTTTTCTTATTGCTGATCACATCTTGGCCTCTTCAAGTGGTGGCACTGTGCGTGAGAATAAGCTGGCTCCAACATTTCTTCTAAATGGTCTGTCTCCTTATATATTCCTTAAAGTTCAGCTTGAGGGCAATCTGATCTCCTGCGATAAATTAACTGTGACAGTCTCTTTAGAAGTAAATATGTGTTTCCAAAAATAATCTTGTAGTACACTCCTATAGCAGAAATGGAACGATGTTTGTTACTATCGTCATGCAGCCATGATAGCGATCCCCTAAACATTTCTAATGCCTTTGCTTAGCCAGATTTGCCTTCATTTGGTACTTTACTCTCCTTAACCAGTTCATGACTGAGCCATGTATCCCAATTTGATCAGGGACATATTCGGGTTTGATCGCACATGCATTTTTAATGCCTCTATCATTTTTTACTCGTTTAGAAATGTAATTAATTTTTGCTTTTTTTACACAATATATGGAGCCCAATTTTTAAGTCCATTGTATGTTCATTTTCTTGTTGATACTGTTAACAATCTAAAGAAAAATAGGAAATATGTATCTATTTATCACAATTTTGCTTAATTTTTATTTATGACCAACAAAGAATCACTGAAAATATTTTAAATTGCATAGAATTTATTTGTATTTATTGAACATATTTTTTATGGGTATGGGGATAGAAATAATGCGTTAGAATGGTAGTGTCTCATTTTTTCGTTTTTTCTTTATTTATGTTGTTCATTATTTATTTTGAAAAAAACATTCAGTGATCTCATATTTACTGGGTTCAGAAGAGAAAACAGGGAAAATGCTGTCATGACTTGGAGAAGTGATCCGGCAACCTGTTGTTGCATGGTTGTTTTTTCTTGGCTTTTGTCTTTTTTTTCCTGTCCAAATGTTCATGGTTCCTATTTTCTCAGAATGGGAAGAATAATCCCTTCATGGTTAGCACCTCTCCAGGTGTTCTCATTGTCCTTTTTTAGCCTGCTCTATCACATTCTGAGTCACGTTTTATATGTTCACTTTTCACTGCACTTCCTTTCTGGCTATACCTCTAGGTGGACTTGTATTTAAGTGCTCCAGCCCATCAACGTAGATGTTTACTTTATTAGTTAAAGACCAGTTTACTTCCTGCAGTAACTCAGTTGGTTATCCTTCCCAGCACTTATTACTTACACATCTATTAGGTTTCTGAGAAGCAATACTTGATCCACTTATTAGCAGCACTCTTTATCTCCTTTCTCTACCATATATAAACATATTTTAGTTTTCTCACTCTGGGCCTTCTGTGTCTTCCTGCTCACCTTCCTCTCGCCTTGTTGGCCGTGTGTTGCAGCCTCCCCTCTTGTCCATGAGGTGGTACGAGAAACCCTTCAACAGCCTTTTATGGTTCAGGTCCATTTTGTTTTGAATTGTGCAGATAGGATCTTTCTAGTTGGTACTATAATGAGTTGGGTGTAGGTACATTGTCTCTCTATAGAAGGTCTTCCCCTTTTCCATTACTCATGATTGAGAGTGTTTGCATTCACAACCAGTGCTTTATAATCTGTATATACTGCTTTGATTCAGAACTGTGTATACAGAGTTAGTAAACCATGTTTCTATTTTCTTTGGGAAGTCTGGTTATGTGTGACAGCTGGCACTCCTTCCCCACAGTTTCACTATTTTGTGAAACCTGCATAGACTGCTTTGACATTTTAGACCATCAGTGCATGTATAAGTGAGAATAACTTGGATGATTAAGGCATATGAGCAGTCCAGAAGCAGTTAAGATGATGTATATTTACTTGTACATGACCATAACTACTACTGGTCAATAGGGGAAAACATTTCAGCTGGAAAAGCATAAAAACAAAATACACAAAACACTCTGGGCTTTTAGGACCAGAAAAGCTTTCGATTATCCAATAGAGATGAACATATTGATGTGTAACTAATTAAATGAATCACAAATTTCTTGAAAAATTCAAATTTGCATGAATTAAATTTTTGGCCCTCTTCTGCTGCCACCAGTGCTCCAGTTGGCTCATAATTGGCCTGCACTCTTATGCCTTGCATCTCCTATCGTCTTCTCTATCCAGGGCTGTTTTTCTTTCCTTGGTCCCCCGCTATCTCTTGGGGCAGGATGCATGTTAATGATGTGCATCTTGCCATCACCTAGATGTTGACATGTGTCATTGATACTTTATGCATCCACCGGTAATGGCAAAAGGTCTAGTAGAGGACGGTCTGATAGGAGAAGACAGGAGATACAAGTAAAAAGTGAGAAGGAAAAGCTGATAGATGTACAGGCAGCAACAGGAGAAGTATGGAAATGGCTAAGGAGTGGTGAGTTTTGTTTAGCCTCTACCAAACGAGTTCAATTTGCACCAAATTTATTGTAAATAAATGAAATTTCCCTCCAGAACTTAATAAATCTGCTAAACTAGATGGCAGCCCGATTCTGAAGAATCGGGTAGTCTAGAATATATATATATAGTTTATTTAGTAATAGTTAGGGGAGTGCGGTGAAATTAATTGTGTGTGTACAGGTGGCTCAGGGGTCAGCAGTGAGTGCGGTGGCTCAGGGGTCAGCAGTGAGTGCGGTGGCTCAGGGGTCAGCAGTGAGTGCGGTGGCTCAGGGGTCAGCAGTGAGGGCGGTGGCTCAGGGGTCAGCAGTGAGGGCGGTGGCTCAGGGGTCAGCAGTGAGGGCGCAGGGGTCAGCAGTGAGGGCGCAGGGGTCAGCAGTGAGGGCGCAGGGGTCAGCAGTGAGGGCGCAGGGGTCAGCAGTGAGGGCGCAGGGGTCAGCAGTGAGGGCGCAGGGGTCAGCAGTGAGGGCGCAGGGGTCAGCAGTGAGGGCGCAGGGGTCAGCAGTGAGGGCGCAGGGGTCAGCAGTGAGGGCGCAGGGGTCAGCAGTGAGGGCGCAGGGGTCAGCAGTGAGGGCGCAGCCTGAGGGGTCAGCAGTGAGGGCGCAGCCTGAGGGGTCAGCAGTGAGGGCGCAGCCTAGGGGTCGCAGTGAGGGCGCAGCCTGAGGGTGTCAGCAGTGAGGGCGGTGGCTCAGGGGTCAGCAGTGAGGGCGGTGGCTCAGGGGTCAGCAGTGAGGGCGGTGGGCTGAGGGGTCAGCAGTGAGGGCGGTGGCTCAGGGGTCAGCAGTGAGGGCTCAGGGGTCAGCAGTGAGGGCTCAGGGGTCAGCAGTGAGGGCGCAGGGGTCAGCAGTGAGGGCGCAGGGGTCAGCAGTGAGGGCGCAGGGGTCAGCAGTGAGGGCGCAGGGGTCAGCAGTGAGGGCGCAGGGGTCAGCAGTGAGGGGCGCAGGGGTCAGCAGTGAGGGCGCAGGGGTCAGCAGTGAGGGCGCAGGGGTCAGCAGTGAGGGCGCAGGGGTCAGCAGTGAGGGCGCAGCCTGAGGGGTCAGCAGTGAGGGCGCAGCCTGAGGGGTCAGCAGTGAGGGCGCAGCTGAGGGGGAGTCCAGCATGTGAGGGCGCAGGCCTGAGGGGGTCAGCAGTGAGGGCGCAGCCTGAGGGGTCAGCAGTGAGGGCGCAGCTGAGGGGTCAGCAGTGAGGGCGTGGTGGGTCAGGGGTCAGCAGTGAGGGCGGTGGCTCAGGGGTCAGCAGTGAGGGCGGTGGCTCAGGGGTCAGCAGTGAGGGCGGTGGCTCAGGGGTCAGCAGTGAGGGCGGTGGCTCAGGGGCAGCAGTGAGGGCGGTGGCTCAGGGGTCAGCAGTGAGGGCGGTGGCTCAGGGGTCAGCAGTGAGGGCGGTGGCTCAGGGGTCAGCAGTGAGGGCGGTGGCTCAGGGGTCAGCAGTGAGGGCGGTGGCTCAGGGGTCAGCAGTGAGGGGCAGGGGTCAGCAGTGAGGGGGCAGGGGTCAGCAGTGAGGGGGGCAGGGGTCAGCAGTGAGGGCGCAGGGGTCAGCAGTGAGGGGCAGGGGTCAGCAGTGAGGGCGCAGGGGTCAGCAGTGAGGGCGCAGGGGTCAGCAGTGAGGGCGCAGGGGTCAGCAGTGAGGGCGCAGGGGTCAGCAGTGAGGGCGCAGGGGTCAGCAGTGAGGGCGCAGGGGTCAGCAGTGAGGGCGCAGGGGTCAGCAGTGAGGGCGCAGGGGTCAGCAGTGAGGGCGCAGGGGTCAGCAGTGAGGGCGCAGGGGTCAGCAGTGAGGGCGCAGGGGTCAGCAGTGAGGGCGCAGGGGTCAGCAGTGAGGGCGCAGGGGTCAGCAGTGAGGGCGCAGGGGTCAGCAGTGAGGGCGCAGGGGTCAGCAGTGAGGGGCGCAGGGTCAGCAGTGAGGGCGCAGGGGTCAGCAGTGAGGGCGCAGGGGTCAGCAGTGAGGGGCAGCCTGAGGCGAGGTCAGCAGTGAGGGCGCAGCCTGAGGGGTCAGCAGTGGGGCGGTGGCTCAGGGGTCAGCAGTGAGGGCGGTGGCTCAGGGGTCAGCAGTGGGGCGGTGGCTCAGGGGTCAGCAGTGAGGGCGGTGGCTCAGGGGTCAGCAGTGAGGGCGGTGGCTCAGAGGGGTCAGCAGGTGGGCGGTGGCTCAGGGGTCAGCAGTGAGGGCGGTGGTCAGGGGTCAGCAGTGAGGGCGGTGGCTCGGGGTCAGCAGTGAGGGCGGTGGCTCAGGGGTCAGCAGTGGAGGGCGGTGGCTCAGGGGTCAGCAGTGAGGGCGGTGGCTCAGGGGTCAGCAGTGAGGGCGCAGCCTGAGGGGTCAGCAGTGGGGCGCAGCCTGAGGGGTCAGCAGTGAGGGCGCAGCCTGAGGGGTCAGCAGTGAGGGCGCAGCCTGAGGGGTCAGCAGTGAGGGCGCAGCACTGAGGGGTCAGCAGTGAGGGGCGCAGCTGCTGGGGGTCAGCAGTGGGGCGCGCTGAGGGGTCAGCAGTGAGGGCGGTTGGCTCAGGGGTCAGCAGTGAGGGCGGTGGCTCAGGGGTCAGCAGTGAGGGCGGTGGCTCAGGGGTCAGCGTGAGGGCGGTGGCTCAGGGGTCAGCAGTGAGGGCGGGTGGTGGCTCAGGGGTCAGCAGTGGGGCGGTGGCTCAGGGGTCAGCAGTGAGGGCTCAGGGGTCAGCAGTGAGGGCTCAGGGGTCAGCAGTGAGGGCTCAGGGGTCAGCAGGTGAGGGCTCAGGGGTCAGCACAGTGAGGGGTCCAGGAGGTCAGCAGTGAGGGCTCAGGGGTCAGCAGTGAGGGCTCAGGGGTCAGCAGTGAGGGGTCAGGGGTCAGGCACAGTGAGGGCTCAGGGGTCAGCAGTGAGGGCTCAGGGGTCAGCAGTGAGGGTCTCAGGGGTCAGCAGTGAGGGCTCAGGGGTCAGCAGTGAGGGTCTAGGGGTCAGCAGTGAGGGCGTCAGGGGTCAGCAGTGAGGGCGCAGGGGTCAGCAGTGAGGGCGCAGGGGTCAGCAGTGAGGGCGCAGGGGTCGCAGTGAGGGCGCAGGGGTCAGCAGTGAGGGCGCAGGGGTCAGCAGTGAGGGCGCAGGGGTCAGCAGTGGGGCGCAGGGGTCAGCAGTGAGGCGCAGGGATCAGCAGTGAGGGCGCAGGGGTCAGCAGTGAGGGCGCAGGGGTCAGCAGTGAGGGCTCAGGGGTCAGCAGTGAGGGCTCGGGGTCAGCAGTGAGGGCTCAGGGGTCAGCAGTGAGGGCGCAGGGGTCAGCAGTGAGGGCGCAGGGGTCAGCAGTGAGGGCTCAGTGGTCAGCAGTGAGGGCTCAGTGGTCAGCAGTGAGGGCAGCCTCAGGGGTCAGCAGTGAGGGTCAGGGGTCAGCAGTGAGGGCTCAGGGGTCAGCAGGTCAGCAGGGGCTCAGGGGTCAGCAGTGAGGGCTCAGGGGTCAGCAGTGAGGGCTCAGGGGTCAGCAGTGAGGGCTCAGGGGTCAGCAGTGAGGGCTCAGGGGTCAGCAGTGAGGGCTCAGGGGTCAGCAGTGAGGGCTCAGGGGTCAGCAGTGAGGGCTCAGGGGTCAGCAGTGAGGGGTCAGCAGTGAGGGGTCAGCAGTGAGGGCTCAGGGGTCAGCAGTGAGGGCGCAGGGGTCAGCAGTGAGGGCGCAGGGGTCAGCAGTGAGGGCGCAGGGGTCAGCAGTGAGGGCGCAGGGGTCAGCAGTGAGGGCGCAGGGGTCAGCAGTGAGGGCTCAGGGGTCAGCAGTGAGGGCGCAGCCTGAGGGGTCAGCAGTGAGGGCGCAGCCTGAGGGGTCAGCAGTGAGGGCGCAGCTGAGGGGTCAGCAGTGAGGGCGGTGGCTCAGGGGTCAGCAGTGAGGGCGGTGGCTCAGGGGTCAGCAGTGAGGGCGGTGGCTCAGGGGTCAGCAGTGAGGGCGGTGGCTCAGGGGTCAGCAGTGAGGGCGGTGGCTCAGGGGTCAGCAGTGAGGGCTCACGGGTCAGCAGTGAGGGCTCACGGGTCAGCAGTGAGGGCGCAGGGGTCAGCAGTGAGGGCGCAGGGGTCAGCAGTGAGGGCGCAGGGGTCAGCAGTGAGGGCGCAGGGGTCAGCAGTGAGGGCGCAGGGGTCAGCAGTGAGGGCGCAGGGGTCAGCAGTGAGGGCGCAGGCGCAGGGGTCAGCAGTGAGGGCGCAGGGGTCAGCAGTGAGGGCGCAGGGGTCAGCAGTGAGGGCGCAGGGGTCAGCAGTGAGGGCGCAGGGGTCAGCAGTGAGGGCGCAGGGGGGTCAGCAGTGAGGGCGCAGGGGTCAGCAGTGAGGGCGCAGGGGTCAGCAGTGAGGGCGCAGGGTCAGCAGTGAGGGGTCGCAGGAGGGTCAGCAGTGAGGGCGCAGGGGTCAGCAGTGAGGGCGGCAGGGGTCAGCAGTGAGGGCGCGCTGTCAGGGGTCAGCAGTGAGGGCGGTGGCTCAGGGGTCAGCAGTGAGGGCGGTGGCTCAGGGGTCAGCAGTGAGGGCGGTGGCTCAGGGGTCAGCAGTGAGGGCGGTGGCTCAGGGGTCAGCAGTGAGGGCGGTGGGCTCAGGGGTCAGCAGTGAGGGCGGTGGCTCAGGGTCAGCAGTGAGGGCGGTGGCTCAGGGGTCAGCAGTGAGGGCGGTGGCTCAGGGGTCAGCAGTGAGGGCCAGGGGTCAGCAGTGAGGGCCAGGGGTCAGCAGTGAGGGCGCAGGGGTCAGCAGTGAGGGCGCAGGGGTCAGCAGTGAGGGCGCAGGGGTCAGCAGTGAGGGCGCAGGGGTCAGCAGTGAGGGCGCAGGGGTCAGCAGTGAGGGCGCAGCTGAGGGGTCAGCAGTGAGGGCGCAGCCTGAGGGGTCAGCAGTGAGGGCGAGCTGAGGGGTCAGCAGTGAGGGCGCAGCCTGAGGGGTCAGCAGTGAGGGGCAGCTGAGGGGTCAGCAGTGAGGGCGCAGCCTGAGGGGTCAGCAGTGAGGGCGCAGCCGAGGGGTCAGCAGTGAGGGCGCAGCTGAGGGGTCAGCAGTGAGGGCGCGCTAGGGGTCAGCAGTGAGGGCGCTGGGCTCAGGGGTCAGCAGTGAGGGCGGCTGGCAGGGGTCAGCAGTGAGGGCGAGGGCTCAGGGGTCAGCAGTGAGGGCGGTGGCTCAGGGGTCAGCAGTGAGGGCTCAGGGGTCAGCAGTGAGGGCTCAGGGTGTCAGCAGTGAGGGCTCAGGGGTCAGCAGTGAGGGCTCAGGGGTCAGCAGTGAGGGCTCAGGGGTCAGCAGTGAGGGCTCAGGGGTCAGCAGTGAGGGCTCAGGGGTCAGCAGTGAGGGCCAGGGGTCAGCAGTGAGGGCCAGGGGTCAGCAGTGAGGGCGCAGGGTCAGCAGTGAGGGCGCAGGGGTCAGCAGTGAGGGCGCAGGGGTCAGCAGTGAGGGCGCAGGGGTCAGCAGTGAGGGCGCAGGGGTCAGCAGTGAGGGCGCAGGGGTCAGCAGTGAGGGCCAGGGGTCAGCAGTGAGGGCTCAGGGGTCAGCAGTGAGGGCTCAGGGGTCAGCAGTGAGGGCTCAGGGGTCAGCAGTGAGGCTCAGGGGTCAGCAGTGAGGGCTCAGGGGTCAGCAGTGAGGGCTCAGGGGTCAGCAGTGAGGGCCAGGGGTCAGCAGTGAGGGGCAGCGAGGGTCAGCAGTGAGGGCTCAGGGGTCAGCAGTGAGGGCTCAGGGTCAGCAGTGAGGGCGCAGGTCAGTGGGTCAGCAGTGAGGCAGCTCAGGGGTCAGCAGTGAGGGCTCAGGGGTCAGCAGTGAGGGCTCAGGGGTCAGCAGTGAGGGCTAGGGGTCAGCAGTGAGGGTCAGGGGTCAGCAGTGAGGGTCAGGGGTCAGCAGTGAGGGCTCAGGGTCAGCATGAGGGCTCAGGGGTCAGCAGTGAGGGCTCAGGGGTCAGCAGTGAGGGGTGAGCTCAGGGGTCAGCAGTGAGTGCGTGGGGGTCAGCAGTGAGGGCGCAGGGGTCAGCAGTGAGGCCAGGGGTCAGCAGTGAGGGCTCAGGGGTCAGCAGTGAGGGCTCAGGGGTCAGCAGTGAGGGCTCAGGGTCAGCAGTGAGGGCGCAGGGGCAGAGGAGGGCGGGGTGCAGTGAGGGCTGAGGGTAGCAGAGAGGCTGGGGGTCAGCAGTGAGGGCTGAGGGGCAGAGTGAGGCTGAGGGTCAGAGAGGGCTCGGGGTAGCAGTGGCTGCGCAGGGTAGCAGTGAGGGCGAGGGTGCAGAGCATAGGGCTGCAGGGTGCAGAGAGGGCTAGGGTCAGAGTGAGGCGCAGGGTGGAGCTATGAGGCGCGCAGGGGTCAGCAGGAGGCTAGGGCGTCCGTGAGGGCCGGGGCAGAGTGGGGCCGGGGCTAGCAGGTGATGGAGGAGCGTCAGCGGTGTGGAGGAGTCAGCAGGAGGGAGCTGAGGGCGTGAGGGCCACCAACTGGTCACGTGGGCTCGGCGGTCGATGTGAGGGCGGTGAGGGGTCGCAGTGAGCGGGAGTGGCGGGTCAGAGGGGCTCTGTAGCAGTGGGGTAGGGCGCTCGTGGGTCTCGGGCTCCAGGTTTAGGAGTGGCACAGGAGGGAGGTCCATCAGGGAGCGGTCAAGCGATTGGCGGAGGGCACTTCGGGTTATAGATAGATACATTATGACAGAGAGGTTGCCACCATACATTTGTGGACATGATGAGATTTGCAAACAACACTAGTTCTGCAGCTTAGTTAGGGTAGTGATGGAGCGAGTAGTAAGATACTGGGTGTCGGCGAGCTCACTGATCTTTGGCTGTTTCAAGCTGAGTGCCAGATTTCGAGCTCCCATGAGAGTCCCTGAAGAGGGTCAATGACCTTGTCCACGAGTCAGACTCTGAACTATGGCTCTCAATGGAAACACACTCCTGTGGGCGACGTAAGGCTCAGTGACAGACTGTGATGGGTGCTCATGGTCATTGCATTCCGGGTTCAGGAGAAATGTAAAGCCTCATCCGCGGACTCAGATGGTAATTTTGATCCTAGAGACGTCCCATACATGATGATTGATTCTTTTCAAAAAGTTCAGAATAGGGGTCAGGCTCAGTGAGGATGACACAGTATTTTAGATCTCATTTGACAGTATGCTCAAATTCTAAGGACTGAAACTGACAGTGCGCTGAGGCTGAGTCCACCCCTGGGTTAGAGACATCGGTTATCTCAACGTTAGAGTCAAACTGATGGCTCATGGATACAGACCTTCTTTGTTATGGACTCATGCCCTCAAGTAAGCATGTTTGATACTGTGTTTCTCAGGAGATTCAATTCTAACCATATTTCCATTCTTGTATTATGTTGTTCTGTTTTATTACTTGACTTTAAAACCCACTTACTTTATTACATTACAAAAATGTCAATTTTTTTCCTCTCCATCGAATGTCGCACAATTTTTTTATGTTGCGACACAATTGTTAGGATGTATAATGTATAATTAGTTAATTAGTTTGAACATGAGAAAAAATAAATTCTAATTAAATTTTATAGAAGAGTAAAAGTCATGCAAATTTTATCGACAAATGAGACGGTTCTGCTTGGAGGCAGTCATGATGAAATGGAGCGCGTAATGTGCGGGAAGTTATTGAGACTAATTACACAACTTAAGGTAACAAGTCGTTCTTCTTTGATATTAGACTGCAATTATATATTTCATCATGTATTTCACTTCATGTATTTTTACAGTTTCAAAGTTTAGATAAAATAAAAAAAAGTTAAAATATCTCTAAATTATTTTAGTATTTTCTTTGACTTCATTTTTCATGTACAGAATCAAAGTTTCATATTTGTACCAAATATAAAAAATTAAAATTAGAATCAAAGCTATAGTAAGGAAACAAAATCGAGGACAAATGATGATCATAGTCTACGTATATACAAGACTACTAGGTGGAAAAATTCTCATAGGAATTGTAACAAACATCCATGCCAGTTTAACCAATCATCTTAACCTAGAGATATAACATTTGGATTGAGAATTAAAAATTTGGACTAAAGGATGTACCCTACTATATGACGCACCTCGGGTTGAAACAGTTGAAACTAGGAAAAGATATTTCCAACTAAGGCTAGGGTCACACTGGCGTTACAAAATTCAGATCCTGATCCGGTTTTGAGCTGTTAAAAAGCTCAAAACCGGATCAGGAACCGCAGCCCATAGGAGCCCATTATTTAAACCGGATTGCACTACATGCAATTCGGTTACCACATCCGGATTTACAGCCTGCGTGAAAAATCATGCAGGCTGCAGTTTTTGGAGCGGTTTGCAATCCGCAGCAGGATTGTTATAATGGGCTCTTATGGGAGCCCATGCAGCTGCCACAAGGCACATGTGAATGCCTGCGGCAGCCGTATCCTCTGTTCATCCCTGCTGCTGCAGGGATGAACAAAGGGTTAAATGTTAATAATAGACGTGGGCAACATGTCTCTAGGGGGTGCCCATCCTTCTTAGAGACATGCTGTCCACACAGGTTGGCATGTGAGGGGTTAATATGTGCAATTATAGTATTGCCGGCTATAGTCGGCATTTACAATTTTCTGAATGAAACCTGGTGGCTCCTCACTGTGTAGGAGATACAGTACGTAATGTACGTACTGTATGAGTTGCTATCCAGGGTCCTGAAAGCTTTAACATTAGGTCTATGGGCAGCGCACCACCATACACCTAATGTTAAAGCTTTCAAGACCATGAATAGCGGCTGATACAAAACAAAGTTTACGTACTGTATCTCCTCCACAGTGAGGAGCCGCCGGGTTTCATTCATAAAATTGTAAATGCCGACAATAGCCGGCAATACTATATTTCACATATTAACCCCTCACATAGCGACCTGTGTGGACAGCATGTCTCTAGGGAGGGTGGGCACCCCCTAGAGACATGTTGCCCACATCTATAATTAACATTAACCCTCTGTTCATCCCTGCGGCAGTGTTAGTTTAGTGTTAGGATTTATCTGCAGAATGTGTACTGTACACATATAGATTTACAGCAAGCACATTATGTAGAGCACATTTAATGTGTATACAACATGATTGCAGGACACTCAGCTCTGCTGTATATACACACTGATTGGTTGCATATGTGAGCACACACTCACCTTTGATAAATGCACGGCTTTGCCACATACACACAACTAAGCAACATCAACACACAGATCAGCTACTTCAGAACACACAGAACGGTTACAACACACAGCTTAGCTACATAAACACACACGGGACAGCAGCATCATCCCTTAAACAGCTGAGTTACATCAACACACACAGCAACACTAAAGCTAAGGTGTTTTTTTTTATAGTGAACGCTATAAAGACGTGCACTATGGGTACAAAAAGTAATTCATTTAAATTCAAGATGCACAATATATATATATATATATATATATATATATATATATATATATATATATATATATATATATGTTGTTGGCTTGAGAAAGGCAGAGCAATCTGCTGAAATGATGCCAGACGGATTAGTAAAGTCCACCTTTTCACTTTGTATTAATTTTTTTACAATGGGAGGGGAGCAAGCTCTAGGTGAAGGACTGGTCATATAAAAGGCCCCTACACGTGTTTCGCCAGCCTGAATAGTAGAGCTTCCTCAGGTTGAAGTTACAGGCAGTTGTGTATACTAGTAGTAGTGGTATCCTTATAGATATGGATTTGTAACCTAGGCTCTGATTGTATGCACTTGCACTTTCATGATGATCATGTTGTTGGGCACAGCATTTTTGATAATTGAGGCTTAATGTTAATGGAGCTATGCAATGACTCTGTATGTACAGTGATTTATACAATAAAGTTTTGTATTGTTTTAATAGCTCCTGAAATTTTGTAACAAATGTATTGATTATATGCCTATGACCCTCATACTTTGTAATACTACGCAGTGCCTTTATATCATTTTTGTGGCTCTACCATAGGGGTGAGTTGCATTTCAAACCCCTTTCTATCCCTGTTTCATGCATTTTTAAAACAATGAAAAATAAAAATTCCCTTTTACTGCAATATACTTCTGTGTTTCTTCTGTTTCTATATTTGTCTTATACCAGCCTGAAGAAGAGACCTGAGTTGTCTCAAAACCTTGATGTTCAGTTAGCCATTAAAAGGTATCAACCACTGAGGACTCTCAGATTCTAATATTTTTCTATCTTCTGGCTAACGTGGTACACACCTTTACCTTATTGTTTATTGCAGTTTTCCTCTATATTGTAAAGCAGTCTGAAGCCCTTACCTACACAATTGAAAACAAAGGTATGCCAACTAGAGATGAGAGCATTGATTCATAGGGGATCAAGGTCAAATATAATTTCCTGAAATTGCAGGCAAAATTGAACATTTTGAGATTCAATTTACGTTTTTCTTTTAAAAAAGTATATTCTTGTCCGTCAATATTTTTGACACTGCTGAAGAATCAGAGAGCAGGCGTATGTCATCTGTGCTCCTCCCTATAATGCCCTGCAGCTATAACATCTTCTGCATTAAAGGGAATCTGTCATCATTCAGTCTAATCTGTAGGCTCCATTTTATAGAGAAGGAAGAGTTGAGTAGATTGATATAGATTTTTTTGAGAAATAACACAGTATAACCTGCGTTTTAATATTATAATCCTCTGTTCTGGGAATTTTGGTCCAACTGGCAGTCTTATTAGTGACTGACAACTTTCTTAGTATGAATATGCAAACAGAAATGACAGTCAATTACTGTTAGGACGGCCCACTGGACTGAACAGCCCAAAACATACAGATTATATTATTAAAACACAGATTATATTGAGTCTTTTTTCACAAAACTGTATATCAATCTACTCAGGTCCTTCTGTTCTACAATATGGTGCCAGCAGATTGGACAGCATTTTCATGATGACAGGTTCGCTTTAAGGACAGTGGGTTCTTCTCTCTTTCTTTCTCACCTGTAGAGTGTAAGCTCTTATGGGCAGTGGGATGTTTTCTCTCATTCTCTCCTCTGCCTCACATGCATTTTATAAGCAATGAACAATTTGTGAAAGAAGAGTGGCTCAAAATTCCGGTTAAGAGGTGTAAGGAGCTTGTTGATGGTATAGGAAGTGATTGATTGCAGTTATTTATTCCAGAGGGTGTGCAACCAAATATTAAAGTGGCCAATACTTTCCGCCATGACTGCATCATAAATGCTAACCATGGGGTTCTGTCTCAGTGTGCACAGAGCCGTAAAGGTTGTCTGTGTGAGTAATAACAGAATACAAGATTAAATAGAATGTAGTTGTTATAGAAATGTGATTTGCCGTGTTGTAATATTATGACATAAAATGTTAGAACTGTTTAGATGGTTAGTCTGGGTAGGCCACATTCAGCACCTTAAAACAGAGTAATTATTTGCTTTCCGTTACTTGACCTATATTGTCAATTCCAAGGTGGATCCAGGAAGAAGTGTATTATTATTTTTTTAATCCATCTCTATTTCTGCGAGACATGTCTGGAAATGTTTTTTTAACCACATTTACAAATCGGCATTCATTTTAACCCTGCCACGTTGCTCTGTCAACATTTCATTTATACTCACAACAATTCTCAGTACAAGATGCCGTTTCTAAGTAAATCACCCGGAAATGTTTGTTAAGCCATGACCATGATTTTCTTGTTAAATACATTATTAATTTGCATGAAAAATTAAGCAAACCTTGCTGATTTACTACACAGTAGAATTCTAGCGCTGTGGTTACATTTTTGTCGATCGCAGTACTGCAATCTCTCATCATTCTTTGTTTACAACTGTAAACGCCAACGGGGGGGAACTCTCTACATGATGATTTCTACGATTCCTATTGAGTTCAATAGGATAGTATTCATTCAGATAGTTATTTACTATAAAAACAACAAATAGAGAAGACAAAGAGTCCACTTTAACTTAGCACCGTCTTTGCTAGAGTCCATACATCAGTAGAGGATTCTTATATCCATGAAACAGGAAAAACCGTGCTCAACTGGAGAAAGTCAGGCTCCGGGAAGATATGTTTATTATGGAAAAGAAGATCCGGTGGCTCATGTTTCCATAAAACTTCATGCCTTTATTTTAAATCTGTGAAAATAATTGTCGTACAAGCAAGACATGTCAGTACAGGGGAGAGAGCTCAGGTGTGAGAGACTACAAAGGCTAACAGACAGCGGTTGTTTCCGCGCATGTGTGCATTTCAACAGATCTGTGCCATTTGCTATAGAAGTAGCTGAATGCAACCAGAATTATACAGTCCATCAAGTCACAAAAACAGAATATTAACATTAATAAAGGCAAAGTGGGTGGTAGAGCTTATTATTTTACTTTTTTTGTCTATGGGGTGCTATTAAATACCGTAATATTCGATCCAGGAAGAAAATCCAGGACTTGTCCAAACTGGGAAGCTTTTTAAGTGGGTAAATTAACAGTCTTTCAGGATCAAGACATACACTAGAGAGGCAGAGAAGCCCCATCATCACCTTAAAAAGGTGGTCTGAATGTCAAAATAATCTTCATCTAAATCGCTATCTATTTAGTGCAATAATGTAACCTATTTTCTAATATATTTCAATTAAGCATTCCTTCTACTTCTCTAACTACTTTATCTTACCACTATTGCATTTTTTTCCCCTACTTCCTCTCTGATGGCAATTCACTTGAGAGTCCAAGTGTATGCAGGGATACTCAAACAAAGTGTCATCAAAGAGCAAAAGCTGCAGTCACTGCCCCTCCATGAGATAAAGCACTCATCAGTGACACTCACTTCAGGGGCTGGACTAGTCATTTTGGCTGTTCAGAGTGCACAATGACAGCACGCTCTCTGTTGTCGGCTCAGGTAATGAGGCCAACTAAGCTCCTTATAGGGGCTGCACTGATCTCTGCCCAACAGATATACTTGCATCGCGCTATTGCCAGATCATTACTGCTGATCTGAGCCAACAACAGAGAGTGCGCTGCCATTGAGCACATCGCACAGTGACAGTGCATGGACTAACCCAGCGCCTGAAACAGACGTTATCAATGATGCTTTGTTTTAGGGAGGATTACAAGATTGCAGTTTTATATGATGGGAAGATTTCCATATTCTCCGAAATCAAGATTTGTTGGTAATTTTTAAAAAAATGTTAGGATATGTACAACTTGGGAACATTTACTTAAATAAATGTATTGCGGGTAAAAATATATTTTTTACAATTACCGTATATACTCGTGTATAAGCCGAGTTTTTCAGCACAAAAAATGTGCTGAAAAGTCCCCCCTCGGCTTAAACACGAGTATATACGGGTACCCGGCTGTATACAGCCCCCCCCATGGTATACCGGGCCCCCCCTGTGGCAACCTGTAAAGGAAGCGATGATTATACTTATCGGGTCGCTGTTGCCGACGCTCTGTCACCGTCCGTCACCGCGCTCCTCCTGGTCTTCATGCTTCCTTCACCGGCGCACAGGAAATGACGTCATTTTCTGTGCGCCGGTGAAGGAAGCATGAAGACCAGGAGGAGCGCGGTGACGGACGGTGACAGAGCGTCGGCGGCGGCGTCGGCGACAGCGACCCGATAAGTATAATCATCTCTTCCTTTACAGGTTGCCACAGGGGGGGCCCGGTATACCACGGGGGGGGGGGGCTGTATACAGCCGGGTACCGCTTTATACAGCGGGTGCTGCTGTATACCCCTCTGGGGCTGCTGTATACCCCTCTGGGGCTGCTATATACCCCTCTGGGGCTGCTATATACCCCTCTGGGGCTGCTGTATACCCCTCTGGGGCTGCTATATACCCCTCTGGGGCTGCTATATGCCCCTCTGGGGCTGCTGTATACCCCTCTGGGGCTGCTGTATACCCCTCTGGGGCTGCTATATACCCCTCTGGGGCTGCTGTATACCCCTCTGGGGCTGCTATATACCCCTCTGGGGCTACTATATACCCCTCTGGGGCTGCTGTATACCCCTCTGGGGCTGCTGTATACCCCTCTGGGGCTGCTATATACCCCTCTGGGGCTGCTATATACGCCTCGGGCTGCTGTATACCCCTTTGGGGCTGCTATATACCCCTCTGGGGCTGCTATATACCCCTCTGGGGCTGCTGTATACCCCTCTGGGGCTGCTGTATACAGCTCTGGGGCTGCTGTATACAGCTCTGGGGCTGCTGTATACCCCTCTGGGGCTGCTGTATATACCACTGGGGAGGCTACTGTATACTACCACTGGGGAGGCTGCTGTATACTACCACTGGGGAGGCTGCTGTATACCACTGAGGGGGCCTGTATACCACACTGCTGGGGGCTGTATACCTGTGCTGGGGTCCACCCTCGGCTTATGCACGAGTCAATAGGTTTTCCCAGGTTTTGGGGGCAAAAGTAGGGGGGTCGGCTTATACACGGGTCGGCTTATACACGAGTATATACGGTAGCTTTCAGAAACAGAAAAAAGAAGATAAAGAAGACTATATGGAAGATCAAGATCACTAGGGGTGACTAGAAAAATATTAGTATCATTATTGGCCAAACAATGATAGATCAGCAATCATATAACATGCTGAAAATACTAAAAAAGGGAAAAACTAACACATATATAATGAACGAAGAGACCAGTCACCCTGATGTATTATCTAGTTACAACAGAGACCCTTATACTACATAAAAGTGCACTAATACAACTAAACTATAAATAGTAAGATCAAACATGAAGATAAAAAAATGAAAAATAAATTAATAAAATGTTATACTCTATAAAAATGGATAAGATGTGATATCCTTCACAGCATCATAATATAGAAAGTAATGTACCCACATAGTCTTCCATATAGTATAAGGCATGTCACAGTTCTCCATATAGAAAATGCAGCCCCATACTTATTTATACAGTATAATGCTCCACTCATAGCCCTCCATACAGTATAAAACACCTTCATTCCTTCATAGGATAACGCACCACCCATTGTCCTCCACACAATATAATGGCACCCACAATGTAATCACTGATTTAAATAAATAATACATACTCACCCCTCTCTGTCCCCACTACTCAGGTCTCAGCAGTTAGCATTCAGAAGCTCTGTCTTCACTGCTCAGCACAGTGAGAGCAATGAAGTGACGCCAAGAGAGATTAATGGAGGTGGGAATGTCATCATTGCTTTCAACTGTATTGGAATCCAGGATGTCAATACAGTTGAACATGTATTGACAGGTAGGGATCCAGTGCAGATGCTATCATCAGGCCCCACCATTGGTGATACACCACTGCTGGCAACATAACTCACACTGCTGAAGCATCAGAGAGCAGCTAACATCATTTTGCAGTGCTGGGTGGGCTTCCACATAATGCTCAGCAGCTATGACATTATACAAACTATCATTCATTTTACAGTGCTGTAATGAATAAGCTCTTACAGTCAACAGGGTCATCACTCTCTCTAGTAGAGTGTAAGCTGTTATAGTCACCAGGGTCCAATCTTAGCCCTATACAGTGCAAGCTCTTATAAGCAATAAGATCCTCTCTCTCTTGTTCTCACCAGTAGAGTGTAAACTCTTATGGTCAGCAGGGTTCACTCTTAAGTAGAGTGAAAGCTCATATGGTGAACAGTGTCCTCTTTACCTTGAAGAGTGCAAGCTCTTATG
>JARQOC010000001.1:64830839-64876712 GCA_033576535.1 Allobates femoralis
GGGTCACACCTGGTAAAAGTTTTTTAAGTGCCTTAAAAATAAGCATGCGTTTCTGCATGCTTATTTTGTTTCTGCATGCCCTTTTTTACTTGCCTTTAGGCACCCATGCGTTTTTCCATGTATTTTTGAATCAGCACCCAAAAAAAGTTCATGAACTATTTTTTGGTGCTGATTTAAAAACGCATGCATTTTTTAACATGGGCCCCTATGGGAAACGCATGCGTTTTTGGATGGTACTAAATGGTACTAATGTACCATGCGTTTTTGAAGGCAGCTTTTCACATAAGTGTAAAAATGTATGCCAAAAACGCATGGCACTTTAGGCATGCATTTTTGCTATTTGCTATTAAGGCATGTGTTTTTGCTATTAGGGCATGCGTTTTTTACATGGGGGCCTATGGGTGCGTTTTACATGCGTTTTTAAAAACGCAGGTCTCCAAAGAAGCATGAAAAATCTGCAAGTGTGACCCTAGCCTAATAATGAATGTCACAAATGTCATAAAGCAATCTGTCTGACACATGCAAAAATGATGTGCAGTTCTTACTTTTTGCTCTGCAAATGTGATTTTCCTAATAAACCTTTAACATCAAATTCTGAATGAATATGTGTCTAAGGCTACTTTCACACTACGATTTTTGTAAAATCCGATGCTGTCCGATATAAATCGGACAGCATCGGATTCTTCTAATGCCTGGAATCGGGTGCCAAATAGGCATCCGATTCCGACAGAAAATAGGATGCCCGCCCTCCTGTCAGATCGCTCCCTGAGAGCTGTCAGTCTCTCCCCCGGTCCTCTTCTTTATCCCCTGTGTCTCCCCTCTTGGCCCCCTGTCCTCTCCTCTTATCGCCCGGTCCTCCCCTCTTGGCCCCCGGTCCTTTCCTCTTATCCCCTGTGTCTCCCCTCTTGGCCCCCGGTCCTGTGTCTCCCCTCTTGGCCCCCGGTCCTGTGTCTCCCCTCTTGGCCCCCGGTCCTGTGTCTCCCCTCTTGGCCCCCGATGCTGTGTCTCACCTCTTGGCCCCCGGTCCTCTCATCCCCTGTGTCTCCCCTCTTGGCCCCCGGTCCTCCTATGCGTCCTCCTCCTCTTGTCCTCCTCCTCTTGTCCTCCTCCTCTTGTCCTCCTCTTGTCCTCCTCCTCTCCTTCTCTCCTTTCTCACCTGTCCACGACTCCTGCACGGTCCCGCGCGTCTCCGGTATCTTGCTGTTCTGTCTCAGTGCAGCCAGGACCTCTCGTGATGTCACAATCACATGACTGCCGGCTATTGGTTCCTGGCAGTCATGTGATTGTGACATCACGGCAGGTCTTATCAGCACAGACGGCAAGATACCTGGAGACACCGGAGACGCCGGGAGACGACGTGGGCCTCGTGGACAGGTGAGCATAGTTTTGTTTTTTTTTATTAACCCCTTAATTTACTTTTAGGAGCTATTTTAGTGTACTGAGCATGCTCAGTACACTAAAATCGGTCCGAGGAGACATCACATGTTTTCTCGGACCCTGCTCCATAGGGCCCCATGCTAAATTGATCGGGTCGGATCGGATGTGCACTAAATGCCATCCGATCTGGTCCGATCCGAATCTGTCAGATTTTATTGTCGGTGCAAAAATCGGAGCAAGCTCCGATTTTTGCACCGATAAAAAAATCGGACAGATTCGGATCGGACCAAATCGGATGGCATTTAGTGCACATCCGATTCGGTCCGATGCCCATAGGCCTGCATGGGGTCCGAAAATCGGTCCGATGCTGTCCGATTTTTATCGGACAGCATCGGAACTGAAAAAATCGTTATGTGAAAGCAGCCTAATACCATTTCAGGTACCTTAAAATTAAGCTTTTTCCCCTAAATTTACCTTTTAATAATAGTTATGCATGGAAACTGGGGGCTATTTGGGGGGAGTTGTAAAATGTGTGTACTTTAGGGTACCGTCAGACCAGGACATACCGCCGCCGATTACATAGGCAATGTAGGGGCGTGGCCTATCGCCGGCGACAGCACTGCTACATCGCCTAGTGTAAAAGGGCGATAATGAGGCGATATATTGCCTCTGAGTGGTCACCTGGTTTCTCAGCACTGCTCTGAAACCAGGCGAGCACTCTGTGGCGATGTGTACACATCGCCCCATGTAACATGGCGATCGCTGATGTTTCAGGTGATGGGAGCCCATGTTACAAGGTCGCCACTGGGGTTTGAAGACACCCCAGCGGCGATGCCGCCTGTAACATCACCGGTGCATCGTCGGAGGTATCGCCGCATGTAAACACGCGACGGCGATGCTGGTGGGGAGCCAAAAACGTGCGCGCTCCCTGCGTCACCGGCGATATCTCTGGCGAGATGTCCTGGTCTGACGGTACCCTAAGAGTTATTACTTTTATGCTAAGCATATTGGGGTTTTTTTTGCACCCGATTATATCTACTCTCTTTTATTACATCCCTAAAAAGGTCACTGATCACTTTTAGAGCACTGAAATTGAGAAAAATATAAATAATTGGCATTTTTCTAGCCTGTGCCTGACAGGCTCATTGCACCTGAACTCGTTAATGTAGACATAGTTCCTGACGGAGAATTAAATCAAAATTGTTTTCAAGGTTATTTTTTTATTTTTATTTCATTAAAGCAACACAAAAATAATCTATGAATTTGCTAACTAGATGGGGTACCCAGGACATTTAAACTTAGCACAATAATTTGTAATTGTATTATTCTGCAATGACGTGATTTATTGCCTTAGAGCATATTAAAGTTTTCTCTATCTTTTCCATCAACTGTGAACATCCCAAAGGTCATAACTGGTTATGTTTACTGTAATAAATGTGTTTAGTTGGAAAGTAATAGTGTTATGCTCTGTTTATGAAATCAGCATGTAGCATCGAGATTGTCACCGAGAAGTGCAGGAAAATAGACACCAGGGAGAAAATGAGAGATAACACAACCTGCCTTTACCACTAATATCAGCTCATAAAGGATCATTGGAAATAAAATGTTTACATTCCCCCGCAGTCACGTATTTCAGTCCTGAATTTCTCATGTTTAACATATCCGCAGCATAAAAGCTTCTTATACAAAATGTGATTTATTTCCTTATATCCCGCATGATAACTTTAGTATTTGGATAAAAAGATAAAGATCATCATTAACATTTACAAGACTTCTTTGTGGAAAGATTATGCAGGTTCTGTTCCTTAAAAGTGATTTACAAAGGATTAGGCTTGATCCAGGTACTGTATATTAATGGTATGCAGAGAGCCACACATCACAGTAGGTTATCCAGCATTGCCAGGCTAAAAATACAATGCGCTGCTTCCCTAATGACATCAATAGCTCGTTTAGTCTTACTGGTAAGGTGACAATTTATTTTTAATATTACATGATACATGTATCCATCACTAACATGGTGGAACTATGTCCCAGATGTAATCTAGAAGGAATAAGCAATCTAAAGAGCTTGTCTGGGTTACAAAATACATGTTCAATCATCTAAGGCCCCTTTCACATTAGCATTTTTCACAGATTGCGGTGGATCCGGCAGATTTACCAGATCTGTTGCCTAATGGCCGCACTTGTTGCACACTTGCGGCACGCCCCATACATTGTCTATGGGTCTTGCGGCAATTGCAGTTTTGCTGCGATCCGGCAAATCCAGTAGTTGCAGCTACGGGAAAGAACACAGCTAGCAGCGTTTTTTTTTTCACCACTACATGTGCCGAATCTTCCGCATCCAGCACTGCCGTACTGGCCATACCCGATCACAAGCCCCATAGACAATGCATGGGGCGGGACGCAAGTGCGGCCATTAGGCGGCAGATGCAGTAAAACTGCCAGATCTGCTGCAATCAGTGAAAAACGTTGATATGAAAAGGGGCCTAAATTATCCAGGGTCATAAGTGGCATTAGAAATAATAATACATCTAAAAAATAGTTCTTCCAGTTTCTTTTCATATTTAGCGATGGATTTCTTTCGGTATAAAGTGCTGTAAAGATCCTCAATCAAGAATGTGAAATGTGCCTGGCTGGATATTTTACACTGTTTATAAATGTAAATGTCCAATGCCTCATGGCCACTTTACACGTCCCGATATCGGCGTCCAACTCCGACCAAAAGTCACGTGGTTCCTGCATTGGCCCCGATATCGTTAGTGCGTTGTATGGTATATATGGTATATATGTCCAATGTGATGCACGAATGACGCCAAAACGATATCGGGGATCAAATGAGTCTGCTTTCCAACGGCCCGATATTGGATGGACGTTGTGGCAGGATCGTGCTGTGTAAAAGCCCAACAACGATGTGGAGCACAACTTCCCCTATTCTCTCCCATGTTAAATGGTCATTCCTGGGTCGGCCGTACAAGGGGGGCGTAGACTTTCTCCAGTTGAGCACGGTTTTTCCTGTTTCATGGATATAAGAATCCTCTACTTAGGTGCTGTATGGACTCTAGCGAGAAGACGGTGCTAAGTGTAAGTGGACTCTTTGTCTTCTCTATTTGTTCCTTCTATAGTAAATAACTGTATCTGAATGAATACTATCCTCTTGAACTCAATAGAAATAATAGAAATCAACATGTAGAGAGTTCCCCCCGTTGGCCTTTACAGTTGTAAACAAAGAATGATGAGAGATTGCAGCACTGCGATCGACAAAAATGTAACCACAGCGCTAGAATTCTACCGTGTAGTAAATCAGCAAGGTTTGCTCAATTTTTCATGCAAATTAATAATGTATTTAACAAGAAAATCATGGTCATGTCTTAACAAACATTTCCGGGTGATTTACTTAGAAACGACATCTTGTACTGAGAATTGTTGTGAGTATAAATGAAATGTTGACAGAGCAACGTGGTAGGGTTAAAATGAATGCCGATTTGTAAATGTGGTTAAAAAAAACATTTCCAGACCTGTCTGGCAGAAATAGAGATGGATTAAAAAAATAATAATACACTTCTTCCTGGATCCACCTTGGAATTGACAATATAGGTCAGGTAACGGAAAGCAAATAATTACTCTCTTTTAAGGTGCCGAATGTGGCCTACCTAGACTAACCATCTAAACAGTTCTAACATTTTATGTCATAATATTACAACACGGCAAATCACATTTCTATAACAACTACATTCTATCTAATCTTGTATTCTGTTATTACTCACACAGACAACCTTTACGGCTCTGTGCACACTGAGACAGAACCCCATGGTTAGCATTTATGAGGCAGTCATGGTGCTTTTAATATTTGGTTGCACACCCTCTGAAATAAATAACTACAATCAATCACTTCCTATACCATCAACAAGCTCCTTACACCTCTTAACCGGAATTTTGAGCCACTCTTCTTTCACTAATTGTTCATTGCTTAAAAAATGCATGTGAGGCAGAGGAGAGAATGAGAGAAAACACCCCACTGCCCATAAGAGCTTACACTCTGCAGGTGAGAGAGAAAGAGAGATGAACCCACTGTCCTTAAAGTAAATCTGTTATCATGAAAATGCTGTCCAATCTGCTGGCACCATATTGTAAAACAGAAGGACTTGAGTAGATGATATACAGTTTTGTGAAAAAAAAATCAATGTAATTTGTGTTTTAATAATATAATCTGTATGTTTTGGGCTGTTCAGTCCAGTGGGATGTCCTAACAGTGATTGACTGTCATTTCTGTTTGCATATTCATACTAAGAAAGTTGTCAGTCACTAATAGGACTGCCCATTGGACCAAAATTCCCAGAACAGAGGATTATACTATTAAAATACAGGTTATACTGTGTTATTTCTCAAAAAACTCTATATCAATCTACTCAACTCTTCCTTCTCTATAAAATGGAGCCTACAGATTGGACTGAATGATGACAGATTCCCTTTAATGCAGAAGATGTTATAGCTGCAGGGCATTATAGGGAGGAGCACAGATGACATATGCCTGCTCTCTGATTCTTCAGTAGTGTGAAAAATATTGACGGACAAGATTATACTTTTTTAAAGAAAAACGTAAATTGAATCTCAAAATGTTCAACTTTGCCTGCAATTTCAGGAAATTCGATTGGACCTTGATCCCCTATGAATCAATGCTCTCATCTCTAGTTGCCGTACCTTTGTTTTCAATTGTGTAGGTAAAGGCTTCAGACTGTGCTTTACAATATATAGGAAAACTGCAATAAACATTAGGTAAATGTGTGTACCACGTTAGCCAGTAGAAAGAAAAATATTAGAATCTGAGAGTCCTCAGTGGTTGATACCATTTAATGGCTAACTGAACATCAAGCTTTTGAGAGAACTCAGGTCTCTTCTTCAGGCTGGAATAAGACAAATATAGAAACAGAAGAAACACAGAAGTATATTGCAGTAAAAGGGAATTTTTAGTTTTCATTGTTTTAAAAATGCATGATACAGGGATAGAAAGGGGTTTGAAATGCAACTCACCCCTATGGTAGAGCCACAAAAATGATATAAAGGCACTGCGTAGTATTACAAAGTATGAGGGTCATAGGCATATAATCAATACATTTGTTACAAAATTTCAGGAGCTATTAAAACAATACAAAACTTTATTGTATAAATCACTGTACATACAGAGTCATTACATAGCTCCATTAACATTAAGCCTCAATGATCAAAAATGCTGTGCCCAACAACATGATCATCATGAAAGTGCAAGTGCATACAATCAGAACCTAGGTTACAAATCTATATCTATAAGGATACCACTACTACTAGTATACACACAACTGCCTGCAACTTCACTCTGAGGAAGCTCTGCTATTCAGGCTGGCGAAACACGTGTAGGGGCCTTTTATAGGACCAGTCCTTCACCTAGAGCTTGCTCCCCCCCCCATTGTAAAAAAATTAATACAAAGTGAAAATGTGGACTTTACTAATCCATCTGGCATCATTTCAGCAGATTGCTCTGCCTTTCTCAAGCCAACAACATATATATATATATATATATATATATATATATATATATATAAATATATATATATATATATATTGTGTATCTTGAATTTAAATGAATTACTTTTTGTACCCATAGTGCACGTCTTTATAGCATTCACTATAAAAAAAAACACCTTAGCTTTAGTGTTGCAGCCGTGCTGTGTGTGTTGATGTAACTCAGCTGTTTAAGGGATGATGCTGCTGTCCCGTGTGTGTTTATGTAGCTAAGCTGTGTGTTGTAACCGTTCTGTGTGTTCTGAAGTAGCTGATCTGTGTGTTGATGTTGCTTAGTTGTGTGTATGTGGCAAAGCCGTGCATTTAGCAAAGGTGAGTGTGTGCTCACATATGCAACCAATCAGTGTGTATATACAGCAGAGCTGAGTGTCCTGCAATCATGTTGTATATACATTAAATGTGCTCTACATAATGTGCTTGCTGTAAATCTATATGTGTACAGTACACATTCTGCAGATAAATCCTAACACTAAACTAACACTGCCGCAGGGATGAACAGAGGGTTAATGTTAATAATAGATGTCGGCAACATGTCTCTAGGGGGTGCCCACCCTCCCTAGAGACATGCTGTCCACACAGGTCGGTATGTGAGGGGTTAATATGTGAAATATAGTATTGCCGGCTATTGTCGGCATTTACAATTTTATGAATGAAACCCGGCGGCTCCTCACTGTGGAGGAGATACAGTACGTAAACTTTGTTTTGTATCAGCCGCTATTCATGGTCTTGAAAGCTTTAACATTAGGTATATGGTGGTGCGCTGCCCATAGACCTAATGTTAAAGCTTTCAGGACCCTGGATAGCAACTCATACAGTACGTACATTACGTACTGTATCTCCTACAAAGTGAAGAGCCACCAGGTTTCATTCAGAAAATTGTAAATGCCGACTATAGCCGGCAATACTATAATTGCACATATTAACCCCTCACATGCCAACCTGTGTGGACAGCATGTCTCTAGGGAGGGTGAGCTCCCCTAGAGACATGTTGCCCACGTCTATTATTAACATTTAACCCTTTGTTCATCCCTGCAGCAGCAGGGATGAACAAAGGATACGGCTGCCGCAGGCATTCACATGTGCCTTGTGGCAGCCGCATGGGCTCCCATAAGAGCCCATTATAACAATCCTGCTGCGGATTGCAAACCGCTCCAAAAACTTCAGCCTGCATGATTTTTCACGCAGGCTGTAAATCCGGATGTGGTAACCGAATTGCATGTAGTGCAATCCGGTTTAAATAATGGGCTCCTGTGGGCTGCGGTTCCTGATCCGGTTTTGAGCTTTTTAACAGCTCAAAACCGGATCAGGATCTGAATTTTGCAACGCAAATGTGACCCTAGCCTTAGTTGGAAATATCTTTTCCTAGTTTCAACTGTTTCAACCCGAGGTGCGTCATATAGTAGGGTACATCCTTTAGTCCAAATTTTTAATTCTCAATCCAAATGTTATATCTCTAGGTTAAGATGATTGGTTAAACTGGCATGGATGTTTGTTACAATTCCTATGAGAATTTTTCCACCCAGTAGTCTTGTATATACGTAGACTATGATCATCATTTGTCCTCGATTTTGTTTCCTTACTATAGCTTTGATTCTAATTTTAATTTTTTATATTTGGTACAAATATGAAACTTTGATTCTGTACATGAAAAATGAAGTCAAAGAAAATACTAAAATAATTTAGAGATATTTTAACTTTTTTCTATTTTATCTAAACTTTGAAACTGTAAAAATACATGAAGTGAAATACATGATGAAATATATAATTGCAGTCTAATATCAAAGAAGAACGACTTGTTACCTTAAGTTGTGATAATTAGTCTCAATAACTTCCCGCACATGACGCTCTCCATTTCATCATGACTGCCTCCAAGCAGAACCGTCTCATTTGTCGATAAAATATTGCATGACTTTTACTCTTCTATAAAATTTAATTAGAATTTATTTTTTCTCATGTTCAAACTAATTAACTAATTATACATCCTAACAATTGTGTCGCAACATAAAAAAATTGTGCGACATTCGGTGGAGAGGAAAAAAAATTGACATTATTTTTAATGTAATAAAAGTAAGTGGGTTTTAAAGTCAAGTAATAAAACAGAACAACAATAATACAAGAATGGAAATATGGTTAGAATTGAAAGTCTACCTGAGAACACACAGTATAATTTACAGAAAACATGACAATTACATATAGAGGATAGAAACAGAGGTCCTATAACTTAAAGAAATATGGCTGTCATACCAGTGAGCCTCCAGCTTTGCACTCTAATAGCGTTGAGTGAGTAACCGGATGGTTCTAACCCAGGGGTGGGCAACTCTAGGGCTCAAGAGCCGAACACTGTCCAGGTTTTCAAGATTTCCTTAGAATTTGACAATTGACTGTCAAATTGTAAGGAAATCTTGAAAAACTTGACTGTGTGCGGCCCTCGAGGGCTGGAGTTGCCTACCCCTATTCTAAACAAATATTTTGAAAAGTAACAAATCCAATGCAAGTTAATGGGGACGTCTCTAGGATTCAAATATTAACACTTGAAGTCCCAGGGAGAGGTCATTTAACATTTCTACCTTTGGAACCCAGAGAATGGTCGAATGACCTGAATGATTTTAGCTAACATCCTCTAATCACAGTCTTTTGTTCTGTAATTGAGGCCATTACTGTCGCACCACAGGAGGTTGTTGTTTTCCATTGAGTTTAGCCATTTAGTTTCTAGTTAGTTCTATTCAGTTTGGACTAAGGGTCATTTGACCCTCTTTCGGGACTTCAGGGGGAGCTCGAAATTTCTGGGATTTCTAGTCTTAAAACAGCTCAAAGTATTCAGTTAGAGCTCTCCGAACCCGAGTATCTTACTACTCACTCATCACTTAACCCTAATCTATGAGCTGAAGAAGACAATTATGTGGATTTGTTTGTCAAAATCAGTGATTCATGTACTGCACAGAGAAAAATGTATGGTGGCAACCATCTCTGTCAATAATTTGTATTTAGCAGATTTATTAAGTTCTGGAGGGAAATTTCATTTATTTACAATAAATTTGGTGCAAATTGAACTGGTTTGGTAGAGGCTAAACAAAACTCACCACTCCTTAGCCATTTCCATACTTCTCCTATTGCTGCCTGTACATCTATCAGCTTTTCCTTCTCACTTTTTAGTTGTATCTCCTGTCTTCTCTTATCAGACCGTCCTCTACTAGACCTTTTGCCATTACCGGTGGATGCATAAAGTATCAATGACACATGTCAACATCTAGGTGATGGCAAGATGCACATCATTAACATGCATCCTGCCCCAAGAGATAGCGGGGGACCAAGTAAAGAAAAACAGCCCTGGATAGAGAAGACAATAGGAGATTCAAGGCATAAGAGTGAAGACCAATTATGAGCCAACTGGAGCACTGGTGGCAGCAGAAGAGGGCCAAAAATTTAATTCATGCAAATTAGAATTTTGCAAGAAATTTGTGATTAATTTAATTAGTTACACATCAATATGTTCATCTCTACTGGATAATCGAAAGCTTATCTGGTCCTAAATGCCCATATTGTTTTGTGTATTTTGTTTTTATGCTTTTCCAGCTGAAATGTTTTCCCCTATTGACCAGTAGTAGCTAGTGTCATATACAAGTAAATATACATCATCTTAACTGCTTCTGGACTGCTCATATGCCTTAACCATCCAAGTTATTCTCACTTATCCATGCACTGATGTTCTAAAATGTCAAAGCAGTCTATGCAGCTTTCACAAAATAGTGAAGCTGTGGGGAAGGAGTGCCAGCTGTCACACATAACCAGACTTCCCAAAGAAAATAGAAACATGGTTTACTAACTCTGTATACACAGTTCTGAATCAAAGCTGCATATACAGATTATAAAGCACTGGTTGTGAATGCAAACACTCTCAATCATGAGTAATGGAAAAGGGGAAGACCTTCTATAGAGAGACAATGTACCTACACCCAACTCATTATAGTATCAACTAGAAAGACCCTATCTGCACAATTCAAAACAAAATGGACCTGAGCCATAAAAGGCTGTTGAGGGGTTTCTCGTACCACCTCACGGACAAGAGGGGAGGCTGCAACATACTGCCAACAAGGCGAGAGGAAGGTGAGCAAGAAGACACAGAAGGCCCAGAGTGAGAAACTAAAATACGTTTATATATGGTAGAGAAAGGAGATAAAGAGTGCTGCTAATAAGTGGATCAAGTATTGTTTCTCAGAAACCTAATAGATGTGTAAGTAATAAGTGCTGGGAAGGATAACCAACTGACTTACTGCAGGAACTAAACTGGTCTTTAACTAATAAAGTAAACATCTACGTTGATGGTCTGGAGCACCTAAATACAAGTCCACCTAGAGGTATAGCCAGAAAGGAAGTGCAGTGAAAGGGGAACATATAAAACATGACTCAGAATGTAATAGAGCATACTAAAAAATGACAATGAGAAACACCTGGAGAGGTGCTAACCATGAAGGGATTATTCTTCCCATTCTGAGAAAATAGGAACCATGAACATTTGGACAGGAAAAAAAAGACAAAAGCCAAGAAAAAACAACCATGCAACAACAGGTTGCTGGATCACTTCTCCAAGTCATGACAGCATTTTCCCTGTTTTCTCTTCTGAACCCAGTAAATATGAGATCACTGAATGTTTTTTTCAAAATAAATAATGAACAACATAAATAAAGAAAAAACTAAAAAATGAGACACTACCATTCTAACGCATTATTTCTATCCCCATACCCATAAAAAATATGTTCAATAAATACAAATAAATTCTATGCAATTTAAAATATTTTCAGTGATTCTTTGTTGGTCATAAATAAAAATTAAGCAAAAATGTGATAAATAGATACATATTTCCTATTTTTCTTTAGATTGTTAACAGTATCAACAAGAAAATGAACATACAATGGACTTAAAAATTGGGCTCCATATATTGTGTAAAAAAAGCAAAAATTAATTACATTTCTAAACGAGTAAAAAATGATAGAGGCATTAAAAATGCATGTGCGATCAAACCCGAATATGTCCCTGATCAAATTGGGATACATGGCTCAGTCATGAACTGGTTAAGGAGAGTAAAGTACCAAATGAAGGCAAATCTGGCTAAGCAAAGGCATTAGAAATGTTTAGGGGATCGCTATCATGGCTGCATGACGATAGTAACAAACATCGTTACATTTCTGCTATAGGAGTGTACTACAAGATTATTTTTGGAAACACATATTTACTTCTAAAGAGACTGTCACAGTTAATTTATCGCAGGAGATCAGATTGCCCTCAAGCTGAACTTTAAGGAATATATAAGAAGACAGACCATTTAGAAGAAATGTTGGAGCCAGCTTATTCTCACACACAGTGCCACCACTTGAAGAGGCCGAGATGTGATCAGCAATAAGAAGAAAAATGATGGTTAATGGTTTATAGATAATACTGAATTACGGGAAGGTATGATGCTGTACTTTTTAGATGGAAGAAACCGATTCTATGAAAGCAATGATTGTCCATGTATGGGATTTCCTTAATAGTGAAGGGCTTTGACTGATACAAAATAAGAAATAGGAAACTGGGAGGCCACAACCAAGACGTCCTAGAAGAAAGAAGTCAACAGGACTGATTTCATGACAATACAAGGGCATCGGTCCTGAGGGTGGATGTTTGATTGAGTTGAGAAATCTCAAATTCCTTCACTTAAAGGGAACCTGTCAGCTCATTTCACCCTCTATCCTATCACTACCTGTCCCTGCCCACTGCACATCCCTAACCATCCCCTTTGAGCTAAAGCTGCAATATAATGCTTGAGAAAAAACTATTTATTAACTCACATTCTCCTATGGTAATGAGGCAACCCGGCTATGGTGTAGAATGACATGGGCGGTCTCTGGGTCTCCATTCTCCCCCCCTCACTGCTGTAGTCACGCTCCGCTGGGCATCATCATTCCTTCTCCTGTTCGCCCCCTATTTTTAAATTCCCACCTCTTACTCATAGTATGATGCGCTGCCGGATGTCTAGTGCATTGTGGGGGCTTATCAGGTGTACTGCCCGGCTTCAATATGCGCCAGAGTTGGCCTGCACCGCCCATACACCTACGCACTGCGCAGGACCGTAAATGATGTTCCGGATGTGCATCATACTATGAGGAAGAGGTGGGATTTTCAAAATAGAGGGAGCGTAGGAGACGGAATGATGATGCTCAGCTGGGCGTGACTACAGCAGCGAGAGGGGGAGAATGGAGAACGCCCATGTCAGTCTACGGACGTAGCCTGGATGCCTCATTACCATAGGAAAAAGCAAGTTAATAAATCATTTTTATCAAGCATTATATTTCAGTTTTAGGTCAGAGAGGGATGGTTAGGGATGAGCTAGTAAGGAGCAGGGACAGGTATTGGTAGGATAGGGGGCTAAAATGAGCTGACATGTTTTCTTTAAAGAGAAAAAAGGTGATGATTTAAAGGTTTATTAGCTGAAGTAAAAAATTCAATTCACTTGCAATAGACATAGATAAGCTGGGTCCATCAGAGAGAGATTTGACTTTCATGATGAACTCTCTCCTCTGGCTAGATGATTGTCTCCGGTACGGAAACTTTGGTTCATTACATTCATATCCCCTAATAAAAATGAAAAAAAAGTAATTGCCTTCAGGATAAAATCTCCAAAAACACAATTGTATTAGAATTTGTAGTGATTTAGTGACTATGTGCATCTAGAGTTAGTTCACCGCCATTTTTAATTTCTTTTTAAACTTTATGATATGAACGTAGAGATGAAAAAACTCAGGTCGGCTTCACACCACGATTTTTGAGCTGTCAGGTTGTGTCCGGTGTTTTACAGGATGCACTTGACACAGCCTGACAGCCCCGGACAAACAGAACTGGAGAGCAAATATGCCCTCTGATCCTGTTTTCTGCCAGAATCGGCACAGCTGCTGCCGCTGTCCACTGCTGAAATTTTAGATTCGCGTCTAGCGGGGAGCTAGCTGCGGTTCTGAAATTTCAGCCGCGAGCTCTCCAGGTGCTGAAGTTTAGCGCCGTCTGCCGCTGAACTTCAGCACCCGGCGTCAGGGAACTGAAACAATTTTATGTCATATCTGGCACGATCCGGCACCCATAGACTCCCATGCTACCGGGCGCCGAATCGCACCGGATCCGGGAGGATCCGATTTTGTCCGATTTTTGCCCCAGACACAAAAATGCTGCAAGCTGCGATTTTGTGTCCGGGACAAAAATCAAAAGCAGCCTGATCCTGCCGGACAGGGAGAAAACCAAATGGCAAATCACTGCCATCCGGCCCCATAGGAATACTATGGAGCCTGGATCCCTGAAACCGTGGTATGAAGCCGGCCTTAACCAGCTATTTTTTCATCAACATATGAGCTTGTATTTTTAAGATCAGATATAGGTTTGAGTGCGACCTTTTAATTTACTATTTACTGTGCTAAATAACTTGAACGGGTGGAACGGAGAAAAATGTAATATCTTTTTTCCACCATTGCTGCTTTGTTGCAATTTTTTTCAAATAACTCTATTTTTTTTACTGCATTCAATAAAGTGTAAAAATAAAATATGATGATGCCAACCGTTCGTAGTTTTTTTGCCATGTTTTATTGCTTCAAAAATAAAAATAAAAAATGTTGTGTAATTGCTTGTGAAGCAGGTATTTACTGTTGTCATTTTTGTACCAACAACTTTTTTTTATCTTAATTTAAATTTTTTTTTGTTGGGGGTGCCAGACACTGTGGCAGTATGATAGAACTGCGGTGTATGCCAGACATTATGATGACGGGGCAACTTATGGCCTCCGAAGGGACAAAACAACTAGTAGGACTTTTTATTCCTGCTATATTTTTTGCACAATTGTAAAATATTGTTATGAACCTTAATCCCTTCTGTGATAAGAAGCTTAAATCTTGCAAAGACTGAAAATCAGAATTGTGTACGGATCCATGAGCTGGTGTTAAAACGTTTGAGAAAAATAGGATATTTGAAACAGAAAGTTTGCCTGTTTTCTCAGTTTTTTTTTTTTTGCATTGCTCCAGTACACACAAAATAAATAAATATGTGTATAACAAAACATGTGTAATTGTACCTGAACAATTTGAAATGAGTATATATATGTATCTATATACAGGGGTTGGACAAAATAATGGAAACACCTGGAAAAATCAACAAAAGTTAGTTTGAAACTGGGGTCACATTTGGAAAGGTAACATAGTAACATAGTAACATAGTTTTTAAGGTTGAAGGAAGACTTTAAGTCCATCTAGTTCAACCCATAGCCTAAAATGTTGATCCAGAGGAAGGCAAAAAAAAACCCCATGTGGCAACACTAATCTGCACATTGTATCCTGACTCCAGATACGGCAATCAGACTAATTCCCTGGATCAACGCCCTATCAAAGAATCTAGTATATATAACTGGTAATATTATAGTTTTCAAGAAAGGCATCCAGGCCCTTCTTAAATGTTAGTAGTGAGTCACTCATTACAACATCATGTGGCAGAGAGTTCCATAGTCTCACTGCTCTTACAGTAAAAAATCCGCGTCTGTGATTATGATTAAACCTTCTTCCCTCCAGACGTAGAGGATGCCCCCTTGTCCCAGTCTCAGGCCTAAGAGTAAAGAGATCATTAGAAAGGTCTCTGTACTGCCCCCTCATATATTTATACATTATTATAAGATCACCCCTAAGCCTTCGTTTTTCCAAGCTAAATAACCCCAAGTTTAATAACCTGTCTTGGTATTGCAGACCCCTTAGTCCTCTAATAACTTTTGTCGCTCTTCTCTGGACCCGCTCTAGTTCAGCTATGTCTTTCTTATACACCGGAGACCAGAATTGTACACAGTATTCTAAGTGTGGTCGCACCAGTGACTTGTATAGAGGTAAAATTATGTTCTCCTCATGAGCATCTATGCCTCTTTTAATACATCCCATTATTTTATTTGCCTTTGCAGCAGCTGCCTGACACTGGCCACTAAATGTGAGTTTGTCATCTACCCATACACCCAGGTCTTTTTCAGTGACAGTTTTGCCCAGTGTTTTACAATTAAGCACATAATTATACCTTTTGTTTCCTCTGCCCAAGTGCATGACTTTACATTTATCCCCATTAAAGCGCATTTGCCATTTAGCAGCCCAAGCTTCTAGTTTACATACATCCTCCTGTAATATAAAATTGTCCTCCTCTGTATTGATTACCCTGCAGAGTTTAATGTCATCTGCAAATATTGAGATTCTACTCTGTATGCCCCCTACAAGGTCATTAATAAATATATTAAATAGAAGCGGGCCCAACACTGACCCCTGTGGTACCCCACTGTTAACTGTGACCCATTCTGAGTGTGTTCCATTAATAACCACCCTTTGTTTCCTATCACTAAGCCAGTTCTTAACCCACTTACACATATTTTCCCCTATCCCCATTGCCCTCATTTTATGTATCAACCTTTTGTGTGGCACCGTATCAAAAGCTTTTGAAAAGTCCATATACACCACATCCACTGCATTTCCTTGGTCCAGTCCAGAACTTACTTCTTCATAGAAGCCTATTAGATTAGTTTGACAGGAACGGTCCCTCGTAAAACCATGTTGATAATGGGTCATGAGGTTATTTTTCTTCAGATACTCCAGTATAGCATCCCTTAGAAAACCCTCTAGGATTTTACCCACAGTAGAGGTTAAGCTTACTGGCCTATAATTTCCAAGTTCAGTTTTTGTCCCCTTTTTGAATATTGGCACCACATTTGCTATACGCCAGTCCTGTGGTACAGACCCTGTTATTATGGAATCTTTAAATATTAAAAATAATGGTCTATCTATGACAGTACTTAATTCCTGCAGCACTCTGGGGTGTATCCCATCTGGGCCCGGGGATTTGTCAATTTTAGTGATTTTTAGACGATGCCGTACTTCCTCTTGGGTTAAGCAGGTGACGTTTAATTGAGAATTTTTGTTATCACTGATCATATTGTCTGTCATGGGATTTTCTTGTGTAAATACTGTTGAAAAAAAGTCATTTAGCATATTTGCTTTTTCCTCATCCTCATCCACCATTTCACCCAGACTATTTTTAAAGGGGCCAACACCATCATTACCATCAGGTAATTGCGGTTACTGCATCCAGATCCAGATGCGGTAACCGCAATTGCTTTCAGACACATTTTTTGTCAAAAATGTGTTCTGCAAACCAGAATGCGGTAACTGGATTGCTCCGGAAGTGTAATCCGTAGCAATCTGGTTACCATATGCTTTCTTCATCCCTGCTGCCACAGGGATGAATAAAGGGTTGATGTTAATAATAGCTGTGGGCAACATGTCTCTGGGGTGCCCACCCTCCCTAGAGACATGCTGTCCATTTAAGTGGGCATGAGAGGGGTTAATATGGTCAGTATAGTATTGCCGGCTATTGTCGGCTTTGTCAATTTTAAGAATGAATGCGGCGGCTTCTCACAGTAGAGGAGATACTGTATGTAATGTACGTACTGTATGAGCCCCTGTCCTTGGTCCTGAAAGTTGTAACATTAGGTCTATGGCGTTGCGCTGCCCATAGACCTAATGTTACAACTTTCAGGACCAAGGACAGGGGCTCATACAGTATGTACATTAAGTACAATATCTCCTCTACAGTGAGGAGCCGCCGCATTCATTCATAAAATTGACAAAGCCAACAATAGCCAGCAATACTATACTGACAAGATTAACCCATCTCATGCCCACTTGAGTCGACAGCATGTCTCTAGGGAGGGTGGGCACCCCCTAGATACATGTTGCCCACAGTTATTATTAATATTTAACCCTTTGTTCATCCCTGCAGTAGCAGGGATGAACAAAGCATACGGCTGCCGCAGGCATTCACATGTGCCTTGCGGCAGCCGCATGGGCTCCCATAGGAGCCCATTATAGCAATCCCCGCTGCGGTTTCCTAACTGCTGCGAAAACTGCAGCCTGCATGATTTTTACCGCAGGCAGCAGATCCTCAAGTGGTAACCGGATTGCATGTATCACATTTGGACATCTAAGGGCCATGTCACACACATCGATTTTCAGAACGATATCGCTTGAGCGATCTCCTTTTTTGATTGCTTAAGCGATATCGTCTGTGCATCGCTGCGTGTAATCAAGCGATTTTACAATGTAAAATCGCTTGATTGTTTGATCGCAGATTTCTGAGCAGGAGCTCAAATCAAGCGATAATTGCTTGATCAATCTGCGTCATCGTGGTGTGTGACACCACGATGAACGATCTCCCAGCGGCAGAGCCTATGCTGGGAGATGGTATCTATGGTAAACTTCGGGTTACTAAGCGCCGCGCGGCGCCTAGTAACCCGATGTGTACCATGGTTACCAGCGATCTCGCTGGTCCACATCGCTGGTGAGTCTGCCTGTGTGACAGCTCACCAGCGATGTGAACGATATTGTTAGCGATCGCGCATGCATGTGATTGCTAACAATATTGTTCATTAAATTGAAGCGTGTGACGTGGCCCTAAGATTCTTATATATGAAAGCTTGACATGCCCCATCAGAAAATACATCAATTTTGTTATACAGCAGGACAGGGATGTTTCTCTTAGGCCTGCTTCACACCACGGTTTTGTGGTTTCAGGTTCTGTCCAGTTTAAACCGCACAGATCCTGATCCGGTTTTGGCCCCATGTGTCCCTATGGTGCCGGATTGGTCTTATTTGGCCTCTGGTTTTGTGTTTTTCCATCTGGAACCGGTTGTGTTTTTGCTCCGGACACAAAATAGAAGTCTGCATCATTTTTTGTGTCCGGTGCAAAAAATGAACAAAACTGGATCCTCCCAGATCCGGGGCGATCCGGTGCCCATAACATGGGAGTCTATGGGTGCCGGATCGCCCTGGATTCGGCAAACAAACCGGATCGTTTCCCGGATGCCTGGTACTGAAGAACGGCGGCTCTGATATGCAGACGCAGTGCTGAAGTTCAGCACCATGGAGCGCTCCACTGTATCAACGGCTGAAACTTTAGCCCCGCAGACAGCAGCAGCCACGAGCCAAACGAATCCTGTTAAAAACAGAATCGGAGGCCATATTTGCCCTCAGTTTGTGCTCATCCGGTGCTGTCAGGCTCTGTCCGGTGCATCCTGCAAAACACTGGTCAGAACCGGACAGACAAAAACCGTAGTGTGAAGCCGGCCTAACACATTGTTAGGATAAAATTTTTGTTGAATTTGTGAAGCAAGAAATATCATGTTCAGACACTGGAACTACCGGTATGCTCACTGCAGCTTATATAAAAGCACAACTTTTTACACTTGACATATAGATATAATTGAAGTAAAGTGCTCTTATTATCTTTACATATTCCTATTACTTTGCTTTATGCATCTGAATTGAAGTCCAGAGCATTCAGTATTCTGTACATTGATGGTATAAACAGTAGAGAAAAAATCTGCAAAGTTTGCTCCAATTTAGCAAGGAAATTTGATTTCTATCAAACTTATTAGGCACAAATTGAAGTCCTCACCAGACTCCAGAGCATAATAAATAGAGGGCTAAGAAATAAAAATATCATACTCACCTCGCCTCTCACTTCATGTGGAGCCGCAGCTCTCTGCTCAGTCTTTCACTGGCTCACGTCTCCCTTTCTACTCCAATCTTCTTTTCTACCTTCTGCCCTCCTCACTCTTTAGTGCTACTGACACTCACAATGCCTCACACAAAGTCGTAGCATGGATAGTCCCAGGAAATCATGGCACCACCTGGGGTCTAGTCGGCACTGAAGAGTGACGACAAAAAAAAGACCGGAGTAAGACAATGGAAGATTGATGGAGATCTGGAGCACCAGCAGAAAAGCAAGGTAAGAGTAATGTGTTTTTTTTTTAATCCCTACTTGGTCCTAAGGAAAAGCAAGAATAATAAAGGTGAACAGAACAACATTTAGCTTGATTTGTGAAATTGATTAGCAAACAATTCGGGTTCTGGAAAATATGATTTTTTTGTAAAATTCAAAGTAAATTCCACTAGCATTAGAGACGAGCAATATTTTCAAGTGGAATTGAATTCTATTTGAAGATTCAAAAATAATATTAGCAATAAGGCTTTTTGTAAATTATTCTCGCACAGATTCAGCAAACTATAAGCCGAGACACACAAGCTAATAATGAAGATGTGAGTCAGTGACAGAGAAAATGTGTGAGGTCTGAGTCACAGTGTGAACAAGAAACAAACTCATAGAATGGTGGAGGTGGAAGAGACCTCCAGGGTGATCTGGTTCAACCCCCTGCTCAAAGCAGGATTCACTAGACACTCCAGCCACTAAACCATCCCAGACAAATGTCTGTCCAGCCACTAAATCATCCCAGACAGATGTCTGTCCAGCCACTAAATCATCCCAGACAGATGTCTGTACACCCACTAAATCATCCCAGACAGATGTCTGTCCAGCCACTACGGTAAATCATCCCAGACAGATGTCTGTCCAACCACTAAATCAGCCCAGACAGATGTCTGTCCAGCCACTAAATCATCCCAGACATATGTCTTTCCAGTCACTAAACCATCCCAGACAGATGTCTGTCCAGCCACTAAATCATGCCAGACAGATGTCTTTCCAGTCACTAAACCATCCCAGACAGATGTCTGTCCAGCCACTAAATCATCCCAGACAGATGTCTGTCCAGCAACTAAATCATCCCAGAGAGATCTCTGTCCAGCCACTAAATCATCCCAGAGAGATGTCTGTCCAGCCACAAAATCATCCCAGAGATATCTGTCCAGCCACTAAATCATCCCAGACAGATGTCTGTCCAGCAACTAAATCATCCCAGACAGATGTCTGTCCAGCCACTAAATCATCCCAGACAGATGTCTGTCCAGCAACTAAATCATCCCAGAGAGATGTCTGTACAGCCACAAAATCATCCCAGAGAGATATCTGTCCAGCCACTAAATCATCCCAGACAGATGTCTGTACACCCACTAAATCATCCCAGACAGATGTCTGTCCAGCCACTAAATCATCCCAGACAGATGTCTGTCCAGCCATTAAATCATCCCAGACAGATGTCTGTCCAGTCACTAAACCATCCCAGACAGATGTCTGTCCTGCCACTAAATCATCCCAGACAGATGTCTGTCCAGCAACTAAATCATCCCAGAGAGATCTCTATCCAGCCACTAAATCATCCCAGACAGATGTCTGTCCTGTCACTAAACCATCCCAGACAGATATCTGTCCAGCCACTAAATCATCCCAGTGAGATATCTGTCCAGCCACTAAATCATTCCAGAGAGATATCTGTCCAGCCACTAAATCATCCCAGACAGATGTCTGTCCAGCCACTAAACCATCCCAGACAGATGTCTGTCCAGCCACTAAATCATCCCAGACAGATGTCTGTCCAGCAACTAAATCATCCCAGAGAGATGTCTATCCAGACACAAAATCATCCCAGAGAGATATCTGTCCAGCCTCTGTTTGAAGCCTTCCAGTGAAGGAGAACTCACCACCTCTCTTATACTAAGAGACTTCCTATTACTGTAGTGTGACTACTGTATCAAGTATAAACTCTGAGTTGTAACAGTTAGGTTCAGTACCTCAATATTTTGTGTAATTGCCAAGATTGAGCTCTCATTTAAAGAATGTAAATCCTATGTTAACATTACCAACATTATACTGGCCAGATGTCTTTTCCAGTTGATTATTACCTGGTTTAGCACTGAAATGTACACAGATTTCTGAGTAAGTTGAGGGTCATGAGCCACACACCAAAACTGACCCCCTTATATGTAAAATACATATTTCTACAACATGAAGAAAAGGTAAAAATCAACATAATGAAAAATTTACCATGATATTCATTCAAATAAAAGCAATTGTTTTTGTTATCAGGCACATACAGATGTATGTTAGGGCACTGTGGATGTCAACGAGCAGTTTTCTGCCACTCTACAGCTGGAATTTATAAAATGGTCATATAACAGATTATTCAAAGAAATGTTTTCCTTTCAAAAATCCATTTTAAAATGATGATCACAATGTTTTCCCTATAGCACCCAGGCAATCTCTACAGCACCCCCACAGGCTGAGTGAATCATTACAGTTACCATACATAGCAATGAGCTCTTTAATTAATACAGGACACGAGAGTCTTCCAGAGCAAAAGACTCTTTGAGTGTAAAATGGAGATGAACAGGAAGCCGATAGAATTTCCTAACAGGGCAGATGACATTTTTTTTCTGACCTGCCCAATCCTTTTCATGTTACTTTCTGAAGAGGGTGTCATGTGGAGTAATAGATTATTTTAGGTCTAATGTAATCGTAAATTCTAAAAGTTTCAAAGTATTTTATAAAGCATTCTTTGTTTTTTAGATTGACACCAAAACTGAGACTCAGGAACTGAATACAAGGAGTGGAAGTAATCTGCATTGCTGTTGGCCAGATGAAAGGTGTCATAGATAGTAAGGGTCCGGTCACACTTCCCATCACACTTGGTGACGTTCCAGCGATCCCGACAACGATACGACCTGGTAAGGATCGCTGGAACGTCACTGGTGCGATGTTAGATCTAGTCAACAGCACGGCAACGATACGGCGACCTCGGCGGTCGTTGGGACCCTGTTACACAGCAGCTAGTCTGACGACTCAGACCTACGAGGCTGAGTTCTGAGTCGCCAACGAGGTCATTGTTTGTAATGGAAATATTAATAACAATATTAATAACAAGTTGCTGCTCCTGACCAAATCAATATAGACCAAGCGCCGGCATTGAAAAGTAGTAGACACCAGACACATAGAGTCAGATGTACACCCTTCCTTGGTCAGACCCAAGCTCCCAGTGTCTGTTTATTATAAGACATTTGGTTTTTACTCAAAAAGGGGCTCGGTCAGCCCTACTCAGATGTATTCATTGGTCCATGGGCAATAAGGGGCTCGGTCAGTCCATGGGCGGATCCATGAGGTCATCAAGGGGTGTGGTCTTGATCGAGTATGTTATTCTGTGATTGGTCCGTCTTGCCTGACCTCCAGCTTCGGTGATTGGTCCGTCTTCTTTGGACTCCATCTTGCTCTCAGCACATGGTGTGATGTGGCAGGAAATGGCAGCCATGTTTAAATCACAACTTATACAATGTAAAATAATACACTATATATATCATTTCTCCCATGCCCTTATGTCTTAGGCTTAATGAAGTATTTTGATCTTAAGGCTCTCCTTAACAGTCCCCCCTAAATACTTTATTAACCAATCCCTACCAGAGCCTATCACATCTGCCCAATGTGCCTTCAACTCTGCCCGCCAGCTGAGAATTGATAACCATTAAAACCCTCCTTGGTACAGACTTACACAACAAACAATGATAGCTGCAATAATTTAAGATGACAAGGATAACAAAGCCTATCTAATCCAGCCATCTTTTCATTTACAGAAAGTATTGGTCCCGGGGATCTTCTCCACCTGATTGTAGAGAGATCAGTTTCTGTACGGCTGCCGTAACCTCCCGGTGGGACCTGTATTATTTGGAATATTCGTACAATTTTACAAATGCCTCATTATTTTGCTAATACCATGCCCAGGTCTATTCTATTTTGGAGCACCATTATCGATGTAGGGCCTAGTTGGTCTGCTAAACCTTGAAGGTCTTCTGTAGTATAATTGACAAATCCCGGTTAATCATAGATGTAATTGATCTAAAACTGTATTCTTACTTATGGCCATTAGGGGTGAGATAAAGGATTCAAAACCTACTTTAACTTGATCTCTGGATTCAAATACATGCGATATGAACCATTCCTATGAACAGATGTTATGAACAACTCTGGGTATATCAGGAGGTATATAGGATCGCGCTATCCGCGTCCTCGGGACTTTCCTACCTGCTTCACCTCAGTTCCCTACCTGGATACCCAGAATTGTATCACAACAATCATGGATGGACATTTCCGTCTCAGGGCCATATTCTACCACCAGAGATTATTTGGTAACATTTTCCCTTTACACATTAACCCGATTACCTTAAAAATAACATAAAATAACGTGACATAGCGCTTTTACGGCTATATATACAAGTTATTAGAGTAATGTCAGTTATACTCAGTGTTATCTACCCTTGAACTAATGGTTTGCTCAGGAACGTGAATGTTTCTCCCTCACTGAGTCCTCATTTATATCGTGTTCCTGTAACCATTTTGCCTTAGTTTGGCTATTCCATATGTATATCAGACATAATGTGGAGTTATAAGGTCATATATGTGACAGTGTATCACTATGTGGTGTATGTCAGTGACTATTATTATCGGAGTTCATCATCTGCTGGTGGGGAGTCTCCAACAGTTGCCGCGTCCTTTTCCCTCAGTCTCCACTGAAGTTGCTGTAATTCAGAGTAGCTGGATCGGCCATCTAATCTCGGCTCTCGGCTCACGGCTCTTACTCGCATCTTTTCAGGATCACCCGGTCTCTTGACATGAGACCATGCGCTCCTGAAACTGATTTAGGATCTGGAATTGAAGAACACATCTCTTTATCACACTATTTAAACAATTATTTAAGGCTTGGACATCGCTGGTGATTTCATCTGTGGGAAATAAAACACAAATTCTGAAGAACATTGCCTGTAATTCTCCTTACTTGAAGATAGCAAGCAGTGTTTAACCCTTTCTTAACTGGATACTCATCTCACTGATGCTAATATTGCAGCAGCTATCTATTGACCTGTAGTTCTTACCCCCCCTAGGTGAGAGGCTCATCGGGTCCCATTCATTTAATATCAGACTAAACTTTATTACACACTTACTTTATAGAAATTACAATCCTGTTCAAGGTGTTGGATCGAGAATTATCTTATTTTAACTTATTTACTGAGGAGGAAAATTAAACAAAAACAAACATTTCAGATATGTGTTGCCCGTCTCCTCTACCTTGCACCTTTTAATGTTAATCTCCCATTCCTATTGTCCACTGTCTTATGCATGATACGTATTGCAGAAAGCTGCTGACTCCCAGATACTGTAAAATACTCTTAATGACCTCCACTATAACACATGCAGCTTTACCTCATCAGGAGCCTCATTTCTACATACCACCTTCATCGGGAGCTTCTCAGAAGTAACGTAGTTTCTGCACCGGATCCTGAAAAGAGATTACCGCAACAGGCACACCCGCATACACCTAATGTGCAGCTGTATTTATCATCTATCTGCAATCACTGTAATGGTAGAGTGGACGAGGGGTGCATTCGTGGTTCTGCGGGGTCACTACAGATCTCTCTTCCATTATATCAGTCACACATCAAACAAGACTGGGTGTAGTCGGCCACCTGGGTACTGAACCCTGGTGCCACCCAAACCTTGTCCACTAAAACACAGGTAGCAGTTAATGACAAATGAGTCAGTTCTTGGGTTACCTGAGCCATCATTGAGAAGAGAGTCGTGGCAGAGAAAGCTTACCACCTGGTGTGTACAGACCTTCCTCAGCTGCTCCCTGCGTGTTGCACTCCTTTCCATTCGATCACCTGTTTCTGTGGGAATAAGAACATCAGGAGTGACAGGGGCCCCTGGTGCCCAGGTCTGCCCTGGTGTCAGGGTCTGCCCTGGTGTCAGGGTCTGAGACTCTCGACTCTAGGTCTCTTCACAGCTTCTGGCAGCTGCACCTGTGCAGGCATTACCTCTGGCTCAATGAGCGCCAGCTCAGGTGTGAGTACCTGCACTCTACCAGGCTTATCTGAACACAGGAGAGCCTCCATACAGGCTCATATACTCTGTGCGGTCTCTGTGGGTCTTTATGTGACTCTAGGAAAGATCTGCAGTCTATATACACATTTGGCCATCTTACCCTTTGCAAGCTACCCATTCCAGTGATTGCAGATCCCCATCTACCTCTCATGGCGGTATGTGAAGAGGGAGTGGTTTTGCTTTATTACCTCCTGTTGTGTAATCACAGCACATCCAGTGGTAGAATCCACGAACATCTGTAAAATAACTCAAGATCTGCATTAGTAATGAGCTCATGTGGGACATGTTCATACATATTTGCTCTGTCCTCTATTTAAGACAAAAATATAAAGAAAAGACTTAGATATAAAGACGTAAATAAATTATTAAAACTTTAAAAACAACTTTAAAACAGGCACTAACTTTCCATCTCTTTCCCCCCTTTTTAAATCCAATATCCAAAGCATATCTGGATTCAAAAAACTATGTTGTTAGCTGAATTTCATATTTGGAGCCTGAAAAGATCATGAAAAGGTCCCACTCCCTAGATTATACATAACTATGAATACAATAAGGCGATGTGCACATGATGAACATTACATGTGGGGTGTAAATTTTCTGCATCAAATCTGCATCTTCTGGCAAAAAGAAAACACAAAATCTGAAAGAACAATAAAAAAAATTAGATAACGTGCAGAACACTTCTGAAGTCTCAGCAACTTCACTGGTGTCAGAATAAATGTGAAGATGTGTGACAAAATTATACAGCAAAAAGCACAATAAACCTCACCATGTGCACAAAGCCCAAATACTAGGTTATGTGTAACTTTAGTCCTGTGGGCTCGTCACCCCCCTCCAGGTACAGGGCTCTGGCTGCTGGATTGAAAATATATCAGTGCAGAGACATGGAATAGAAATGCAAATCACCTGGAATTGATTTGCTAATTAGGTAAACCCAGCACACTGTTTGTTCCAGTATCTACAGTATCATGAATACAAATCTACATTCATGTGAAAAAGGTGTCCATTATTAAATATTTGGGGTTGAAGCAGTAAAAATTAAAAACTATTGATAATTACTTTTACCAATTACTTGTACCAATACCCTAAAGTGAGACTATAAAAAATAAAATAAAACATGAACTGGGAAAAATTAGATGTTAAAATGTAGAGGAAAAGATACAATGAAGCATGTGGCCTAGGCATTTTAGGGGGTGGGGTGGTGCCTCTCTGTGGGACTGGCCTGGTTTGCAATCAAGTCTCCTCCCCCCCCATTCAGACAGTATCTACAGGTCATTTGTACTTCCTGCTAGATAGAGAGAGGTCATGGAAATTTCTCTCCTTGGAGCCATAATGATGAATCTCCACATTTTTCCCTTGGATTATCTGTGCACCGTTGGCATTTATTATTATTATTTTTTTTTTTTTTTTTTTTCATCTCATCTTTTCTCTAAGGTATGTTATTTGGTCTCCCATGCCAATTATATATATTTATTTATTTAATCCCAATTAATACTTCATTAATATGTGCATTCACATCTTTTCCCTTCCCATGTAGCAATTTCTTATAGCTTTCAGCACATGGTTATATCTGACCAGCACACTGGACTTCTCTGAAAAAGGAACTCTGCATTAACTCATCACATGTCTCTATGTGGGAAGGGGGTGGGGTGGCTACCTTTTCTTTTGGGTCTGAAACTAGCAGTGTGTATACTCAAAAGTGGTCAGACAGCTTTTAGTCCTTACACATCACTTCCTGTCTAAGCCTATTGTCCAAACATTCCTTCATTTCTTTGTCTCTAACCATGTGGCCTTCACTCGGCGGCCATCTTTGCATGGACAAAAGTATATTCCCAGATTCTCAATCTGAGGCAATCCTAACCCATCTTTCCCACACATTCTCTTATACTCCTGCATTTCTGTCTTAACACTATTTAAACTCTCATTTCTCTGCTGTCTTACATTTGTTTTAGAATATCTGCTATTTACTTACATATTTTCATTTATGCTCGACAAGTCTCTCATACTTGCCATATGCTAGCATCTTTTAAGGGCACAAAAACCAAGCACTAGTTACCACAAGGCCCATTTACCAGAGCACATAGCATTACAAAATGGCTGACATCAGAGAGCACATGTCATCACACAAAATGGCTGACATCAGAGAGCCCATGTCAGTCATCAAAATGGCTGACATCAGAGAGCACATGCCAACACACTGGCTGCAAGAGGTATTGCCTCCCACAAAATGGTCGCCCCCCAGAGGAGGTCTGAGAAGCACCAACAAGATGGCCGCCAACAAAAGAAACATGTGCTCCACCAACAAATTGGCCCCCCAACAAAGAAACATGTGCTCTAGCTTATGGTGGTGGGAATTCACATTGTACAGTTCTATAATACACATAACTTAAACTTTTGTCTTTCTTTTTCCTTTCCTCTTCTATTCAATTTTCTCTATACAAACTGTAAGAGACTCTTTCCCATGCCCCTAGCAGTATATAACAATCCATTACCTTCCAAAACACCTTGTCTCTCTTTTAACCCAATCTTCACTGCACTTCTGCCATTCCACACAACTTCATAAGCTATGTGCATCATTTAACATGACTTTTCCCTTCACGAGTCACAAGTAATGTACACAGATCTATCTTGCCATCTGAATTAGACTTAGGGCCTATGCGACACAACTGCATTAACTTCTCCATCTCTCTCTATATAGAATAAGATGATGGACACAAAACAAGCAAACACTTAAGACTGGGGAGATGACAAACCTGGCACAAGACCTTCACAGCCGTCTACACTTCCTATCTGTCCCTGTCTGATTTCTGTGTTCTGTAGACTACTATCAGGGCATGTACTGAGTCAAGTTACTCTAAGTAACATGCCCCTATGGGAGTCCAGTTACTCGACCTATTCTCTCCAGAACCAAAAATCATATATTATCAGGCTATGTACTGAGTCAAGTTACTCTAAGTTACATGCCCCTATGGGAGTCAAGTTACTCGACGTATTCTCTCCAGAACCAAAAATCATATATTATCAGGCTATGTACTGAGTCAAGTTACTCTAAGTTACATGCCCCTATGGGAGTCAAGTTACTCGACCTATTGCAGCACAGGTGACCACTTTGATCTATCCCATCTCCAGACACTGCTCAAAAACCCTCTTTCCTACCAGTCATCTCCCCTCCACAAATATAACAGGCAGCAGCAACTTAGCATGACGGTTCTTCCGCAATTAAATGGCCAACAGCGGAGATTACCCCATCTGCCGTCTTCAGAGACCCTAAAAGACCGGACGCGGTCAGGCAATCTGCACAGGGTACCCCGAAAAAACGGGTAAAGTCAACAGATTATAATAAAATCAGCAGACTTACCGTTTTTGTTAGGGAGGTGATCAGTCTCCTGGCTCGGGGTACTCAGTGCGTCCTGCCGTCTCCTTCACCGGTCATTTAAGGTTTGGGGATTCTCCTATACTGCTGTCCCACGTTGGAGCGCCAAATTGTAATGGAAATATTAATAACAATATTAATAACAAGTTGCTGCTCCTGACCAAATCAATATAGACCAAGCGCCGGCATTGAAAAGTAGTAGACACCAGACACATAGAGTCAGATGTACACCCTTCCTTGGTCAGACCCAAGCTCCCAGTGTCTGTTTATTATAAGACATTTGGTTTTTACTCAAAAAGGGGCTCGGTCAGCCCTACTCAGATGTATTCATTGGTCCATGGGCAATAAGGGGCTCGGTCAGTCCATGGGCGGATCCATGAGGTCATCAAGGGGTGTGGTCTTGATCGAGTATGTTATTCTGTGATTGGTCCGTCTTGCCTGACCTCCAGCTTCGGTGATTGGTCCGTCTTCTTTGGACTCCATCTTGCTCTCAGCACATGGTGTGATGTGGCAGGAAATGGCAGCCATGTTTAAATCACAACTTATACAATGTAAAATAATACACTATATATATCATTTCTCCCATGCCCTTATGTCTTAGGCTTAATGAAGTATTTTGATCTTAAGGCTCTCCTTAACATGTTAAGGCGTCAAACACACCAATGCATGCTGGCCAGCGGGAGCCCGACGATCAAAAAATGGTCCAGGCCATTCCGACACGATCGGCGATCTCACAGCAGGGGCCTGGTCGCTGCTATGTGTCAAACATAGTGAGATCACTGGTGAGGTCACTGCTGCGTCACAAAATCTGTGACGCCACAGCGATCTCGCTATAGATCTCGCTATGTGTAACGGGTGTGTGGCGCCCCTGCGGGTATTAGCCACAGTATAAGATCATAATAGTTGCACTCACTTAGAAAGCCAAGCCACTGCACTACCACCTTTGGCCAGTAGGGGGAGCTCCAGAGACACCAGAGACTTCCCTAGAGATAAAACACTGGTCTGAGGTAAATTTTCAGACAGTTGGAGCCAGGAGCTCAGAGTGACAGGAGCTGCATTGAGTTCCTGAGGACTGACTGACAATTTCCAGGGCCAAGCCATCGGTCTGAGGAGGAGAAAACTGATAAGAGGAACACTTTCAGAATCGGGTAGCATCATTATCTACCCTAGATAAAAAGCGCAGATACGGATACCGGATCCGTGGCTGCATTAGTTATATACAATACAGCAACCGGAAAAAAACGTGAGGTAACAACAAGCTTCACAGGGCCAGACACAGCAACATACTAAGAGTTCAGCAGTACTCCCGGAGGGGTAAGCAGAGAGAGACAAAGGACTCAAGTTGCCTGTTGAGTGGAACCCAGAGAGGACAGATTTGGGCCGGCAGCGAGTTCACACACGGCAGCAGGGCCACATAGACAGCGCAAGCAGGAGGTAAAGGACCCGGTGGGGCCTGAGCAACTGAACCCCTATTGCAGACTCCGGAGACGGTACTTGTTGTATTATAGTTTGGTTGAAAGTAAACCAGTTAAACCTCATCTGTGCCTCAGCCTCTGATTTAACAGTTACCATCTATCCAGGATTGGGACCATCACCGCTAAGAGAATTTGCTGTGAATCAAGTAAGTGTCTGTGCCCTTAACATCTCCTCACCATACTTCCATCTTCATCCATCATTAACTTTAACATCACCTGTCCAGGGGACCCTACAGCCCTACCCGGAAAAGGGCTATACCATCTCAGCTGCCTCTCACCATCATCCCCTGGCCAGTACAAGGCAGCGGTGGCCATATATAGCCACATTATTCCGGGTGGCGTCACGACAATAACATCTACAAACTTTATAAACTATATAAACTTCTAAATCCCCTGTAAATACCCCCCTTTAGGAGTGTGTCAGCCTGGGGCCACAGCCTGGGTCCAGCCACCAGTGACTCCCCCAAGGAAAGGGACCCTGCGCCGGGTATCCCGGTCCCCTAAGCTGGGCGGCACAGGTGCATTACTCTCAATGGACAAGATTTTATTTCACGCATTTCAAAGTGTTAGTTTATGTTCCCACTGTGCATTTTTGCTGCAGTTTCTTCAGCACTCACAGCTTTGTAATGAAAGTCTATGTGATTTTCCAAAAGTTGTGCCCACATTTAGGTTCTGTTGCAGAAATCACCAGCGTTTTTTTTTTAATGTCCCTGCAATTAACATGCACATTTAATATGCCCGTTTTTGTGCTGCTTTTTCCCCATAGACTCCATTCTAACACCCAGAAAAAAGCATCATAAACAAACAGCTATTACCACAGTCCATTTGTGATACTTTTTTAAAGCAATATCTGCAGCATAAATATGGACAAAAGAAGCCAAACACAGCACAAACGCAATAGGTTTGTGCTGCTTTTGCTGCATTTGTCTACAAGCAAATGCAGCACAAAAGTACACACAATGGGTGCTTAGTAGGGATGAGCGAGTACTGAAATATTCGGACTCGCTATACTCATAACGAGTAGGTCCCAATACTCATTCCGAGTATAGCGAGAACAATGTAAATCAATGGGGAAGCAACTAATGCAAGTAATTCCTCAGCTGCCAGACCCTATAAAGAGGTCTGGCAGCAGAGGAAAAGGCTGCAATGGCCTCATGATTGTTTAAAAGCCGGCGGTAAAAAGAAGCCGGGTTTTAAACAATCATTAATCCCCCTACTCGCTTCCCCACCGCCTGACAGCCCGATCCTCCGGTTAAGTCTCACTGCCGTCTTTCCCGTCTGTAGTTTCAAATAAACAGTTGATTCTGGTCAGCTGTTCATCTGAAGTAGCAGTGCTGTCAGGGTTCATATGAGTTCATGCTTGCCTGCATGAACTCACATGAACTTTCCCACGTCCAGGTGCACAGCTCTGTTACATCTCTGGTAGAGGTTCTCTACCAGAGATGTAGCAGAGCTAAAGAAGAACCCTGGATAGGACTACGCTGGACGGAAGAGGATTTATAATAAAGATGTAGTGTCTAAGTGTGGTTTTTGTTTTATTTCTAATAAAATATTTTTTTCTCTGTGTTGTGTTTTTTTATAAAAAATTCACTAGAAATTCATGGCGGTAATGTCTAATATTGGCGTGACCCCTTTAATTTTGGGCTTAGGGCCAGATGATAACACAAAGCTGGCACTAACCCCTTTATTACCCAGTGAGCCATGGCACCAGGGCCCTGGATGAGCTGCATACAGCATCAGAAGATGGCGGGCTGCAATTCGCAGTGGGGGGTGCCCAGAAAGCTTGGGCCTCCCTGTGCTGCGGATTCCAGCCCCCAGCTGCCTAGTTGTACCTGGCTGGACATAGAAATAGTGCGAAGCCCCAGGCATTTTTTTTATTATTATTTCATGAAATTCATAAAATAATAAAAAATAAGGGCTTCCTTCTATTTCTGTTTCCAGGCAGGTACAAATAGGCACCTGGGGGTTAGGGGCAGCCCATTCCTGTCTGCTGTACCTGGCTGGACAAAAAAATACGGCGAAGCCCGCGCCAACATTTTTGGGAATAATTCATAAAACAATAATAAAATAAAAGGCACTACATCTTTATTAACACCTCGACCATGGTGGAGGGGTTAATAAAGATGCAGTTCCTTATTTTTGGATTTTTTATGGATTTTCCAAAAAATTTTGGACAACTTTGTGTTATCAGCCCAAAATTCATGGGGTCACGCCAATATTAGACATGACCGCCATGAATTTCTTGTGAACTTATTACAAAAAAACACAACACAGAGAAAAAATATTTTATTAGAAATAAAACAAAAAAGACCCTTAAAGACTCCATCTTTATTATACGTTCTCTTCCATCTGCCGTAGTCCAATCCAGGGTTCTTCTTTAGCTCTGCTTCATCGGTCCTAACTTAGGATCTGGTGGGGGGGAGTAGAGGACTGGGCTGTCAGGTGGCGGGGAAGCGAGTAGGAGGCTTAATGATTGTTTAAAACCCGGCGGCTTTTTACCGGCGGCTTTTAAACAATCCTGTGGCCATTGCAGCATTTTCCTCTGCTGCCAGACCTCTTTATAGGGTCTGGCAGCTGAGGAATTACTCGCATTTCCCATTGACTTACATTGTACTCGATACTTAGCGAGTAATCGCAAGGATACTCGCAGAGTAAGGAGTAGCCCGAGTACCTTACTATTCGGCAAGTACGAATAGTAACGAGTATACTCGTTCATCCCTAGTACTTAGCCTTAGGCTATGGTCACACTTGGGAGGCCATTTTTGTGAAGGACACCGTCACTGGTTGCAGTATTTTTCTGTTCACATTTTAGAGCTAGTGTTAATGCATGGTACATATATGCATAATAACGCATGCATTTCCCATAGGCTTCCATGTTAAAAAAATGCATGCGATTTTGCAAAAGCACCAAAAAATTTTGCTTACCATGTTTTTGGGTGCTTTAGTAAAGACGCATAGCGTCAAAACTGTTGCATTTTTGACCATGTTTTTTTTGCATGGGAGCCTATGGAAGTGTTAACGCTACCGTTTTCCACAATTTGTAATTGTGAAAAACGGTAGCTTTAAGCGCTTCAATGTCTCAAGTGTGACCCTAGCCTTATCTTTACGTCTTCACGATAGATGATGATCCTGAAGAAGTGAGGATAACATTTCGAAATGTGTAGAATAAAATCACCTGCATAGAGAGTTACTTTCTCTGAGTCCTTTCATCTGGCCAATGGCAGTGAGATTATTTCCACTCCTTATATCCAGTTCCTGTGTATCTTTGACTTTGGCATGTGGATTGTGCAGCAGCCGGCCCATGCTTTTATACCGGTTGTGTGTTACACAAGGTGAGCGAGCAGCTCTGTTTAATTATTCATTCATCACTTGGATAACCCCCTATTACGCTTCACTCTCTTCCACAGCTTTTCAACCTAAACTGAGACTGTGTGATGGGTAATATCCGCCACTATCACTTGATACTGTTTTAATTGTTTCTTTTCCCCTAAAATCTTTAATACCTTGACGCAGAGCGTTGCATTAACATCTGTTTTGCTGTGTAATAAATACGAATGTAAACATGATGATGGTCTGGGGAGAAGACTTTAATGAAGAGAACGCTTTCGCTACTTTTCTTCTTATTGACACGTTTTGTCTGCTGTCGCTTCTAATTAATGATATTTGTGCTCAGCCTACATCCGCCAAAGGGGGATTTCAATCACGCAGCATTCTGTTTAACAAGTTTAGAAACATTCTTGCCTTTTACTCTGATGTTAATGTGTTGCTATGATGGGAGGATGACATGCTCTGTATTACTGCTCCGCTGTTTCAAAAAAATGTCATTCAATCTTTTCTATACAAAAGAAAAACAAAGTGACATAATGAAATTGTGAGGATTATGTAAAAGGCTTTAAGGAGAATCTGTCAGTAAAGACAATGATTCAGAAAACTCCATATAACTTAAGGCAGACGTACTTGAACGGATATGAGCCCGCATCAACAATATAAGTAGTTTATCGATGCTCATTTAGAGGCGTTATCCACAGGCCACTGAACAACGTATTGGGACAAACGATGATTAAAACATAATTTGCTTATTATCGGTGGCATGTCCCAGTCACGAGGAGAAGCAATTATTTTTAAGCCGTATAAAAGATCAACTAACAAGAGCTTTGCTCATTTTGTTGATCACAGACATGACTCAGTGATCAGGACAAGATTTCTTACAAACGTTTATTTACTGAATTATCAGCCCTTTAAAAGGGCATTTAGGCTAATATATTATATTCCACAACACTCTTTGGACATTATCAGCACTTAAGTATTGCTTGTCCCTAGTGGGCTCAGAATTTAATTTACACTAGTCATATGCTAATGCCAATATAGGGCTGCGGATCGAGCTGCAGAAAGCGATCTCGCAGCCCCGGTACAGCACCCGGGCTGCCAGATCGCTGCTCTGCAGTCCAATCCGCCTGCATGCGGATCAAGCTGCAGAAAGCGATCTCGCACCCCCGGTGCTGCACCCAGGCTGCCGGATCGCTGCTCTGCAGTCCGATCCGCCTGCATGCGGATCGAGCTGCAGAAAGTGATCTCGAAGCCCCGGCGCTGCACCCAGGCTGCCAGATCGCTGCTCTGCAGTTCGATCCGCCTGCATTCGGATCGAGCTGCAGAAAGCGATCTCGCAGCCCTGGCGCTGCGCCCAGGCTGCTAGATCGCTGCTCTGCAGTCTGATCCAACCTGCATGCGGATCAAGCTGCAGAAAGCGATCTCACAGCCCCGGTGTGAATCACTGCACCCGGGCTGTCAGATCGCTACTTTGCAGTCCTATCCGCCTGCATGGCGATCGTGCATCTTGGGACGTTCGTTGTGGACTACGTTGGAGGCAATTGAGCATCGTGGGACCTTCGTTATGGACTACGTCAGATCTTTTTATAATAAAGATGGAGTCCAAATTTTGTTTGTGTTTATTTTCCAAATAAAAATATTTTTCTCTGTGTGTATTTATTGACTACTAACCAGAGATTCCTAATGGCGGGTCTAACATTGGCCCAATATTATGAATCTCGGGCTTAGTGCCAACTGCCAATAAAAAGCTGGCATTAACCCCTTTTTACCCAGTTTGCCACAGGCACCAGGGCAACTGGAACAGCATGGGTACAGTGCCAGAAAATGGCGCTTCAATTAATGTGCCATTTTCTGGGGCGGCTGCGGGCTGCAATTCGCAGCATGGGGGGCCCAGAACGCTTGGGCCTTTCCATGCTTAGGATTCCATCCCCCAGCTGCCTAGTTGTACCTGCCTGGGCCAAAAATATGGCGGAGCCCTACGTCATTTTTTTTTCTAGAATTAGTTCTAGAAATAAAAAAAAAATGGGCTTCGCTGTATTTTTGGTTGCAGCCAGGTACAACAAGGCAGCTGGGGATTGGTGGCAGTCTGTAGCTGCCAAGTTGTACCTGGCTGGACCAAAAATATGGCGGAGCCCCACGTCATTTTTTTTTCTAGAATTAGTTCTAGAAATAAAAAAAAGGCCTTCGCTGTATTTTTGGTAGACAGCCAGGTACAACTTGGCATCTGGCTGACTGGAATCCTCAGCGTGGAGAGACCCAAATGTTGTGGGTCCCCCACGCTGAATTGCAACCCACAGCCACCCAAGAAAATAGCGCATTCATTAGAGGCGGCATTTTCTGGTGCTGTACCACAACTCTTCCAGGTGCCCTTGTGCTGGTGGCACACGGGTTCTCCATATGCGACATGGTGTCCGCTAACAATTTCAATGGAAAATTAGCTCCAATTGTTAGCGGAAACCATGTTGGGTATGGAGAGCCCCTCCCTGTGTGCGTGAACATTGGAGCTCCCCCACAAGTGACCCCATTTTGGAAACTAGACCCCCTAAGGAACGTATCTAGATGCATAGTGATCACTTTTAACCCCCAGATGCTTCACAAATTCATCCATAAAAATGAAAAAGCACTTTTTTTTCCACAAAAAGTTCCCTTTTTCATTTTTACGGATCAATTTGTGAGGCACCTGCGGGTTCAAAGTGCTCACTATGCATCTAGATACGTTCCTTGGGTGGTTTAGTTTCCAAAATGGGGTCACTTGTGGGGGAGCTCCAATGTTTAGGCACATAGGGACTCTTCATATCCTACATGGTCTCCGCTAACAATTCCAATTGTGTCTCCACATTGGAGCTCCCCACAAGTGACCCCATTTTGGAAACTAGACCCCCTAAGGAACGTTTCTAGATGCATAGTGAGCACTTTGAACCCCCAGATGCTTAACAAATTCATCTATATACATAAACAATAATACTGTAGACTAGTGATGAGCGAACAGTAAAATGCTGAGGTGCTCAACGCTTGGGTCGAGCATATTGAAATTCTTGGGTGTCCGACCTGAGCACCGAGCCCAATGTTAACCTGTGGGTGAACATCTAAGTTACGGTAAAAAGCCAGCTTTTTACGGCCAGCTGGTTTAAATGATCACCTGACAGCATCAGCTGATCATTTAAACTGATCGGGTGGGAAAAAGCCAGCTTTCTATTGCGGGACTTCCAGATCAGCTGATGCTGTAAGATGACAGACATGTCTTGGGAGTCTGCGGACAGGTGAGTATGCTATTTTTTTTGCATTTAAATCTTAATTTAGCAGTGAAAGTACAGGCAGCTAGAAGCTGCCACACATGCTGCTAAAGTGAAAGTGACAGGTCACATGAGGGAAGGAATGAGCACAGTGCCATCAGGTCTGATATAGACCTGATGATGCTGTGCGGTCAGCCAATCACTGTAATGCCACAACCAACATGGCTGTGGCATTACAGTGTGTGGCAGCCAATCCCTGCATGTGGGCTGGCTCTGTAAAGAGAGCCAACATGCAGGGAGTGGGAGCCAAGCATCTGCACGAGCATCTCACTGATACTCGGTGCTCTCCGAGCATCTCGAGTAATGAGATGCTCTGGGAAGCACCGAGTACCAGCAAGCATGCTCACTCATCCCTACTGTAGACTACAAAAAGAGTTCTCATACATTATCAGAGAAATCTGTTTGCTTTCCCACTTATGAGCCACTACTTCATCTCCTCTAAGCCATCTGATTTCACCATCCAATCTGTAAAAACAGCTCAACTCCATCTTGCTCAAGATAAAATGGACTGTCTGCACAATTTAGTGTCAGGTCATGCCTTCTATTAAACTCCATGGAAAGTGGAGTGAGGAGGAGTAATAAGAAAATTGAAAGAAATAGAGTAAGATCCAATATATCCTTCTGAGCATTCTAACAAATCTTTTACCTCATTCCAAAGTTGGGTTCACATCCATACTGCTCAGTACATCTTGATATTGTCCTCCATGCTGCTTCTGTTGCAACTCCTGTCTTTATGTTAAGGAATGGAGAGCATGAACCCATCCATGTGTACCATGCTGCTTATGGGAGACATCATAGCAGCTAGTCTCTTCTCAATAGCTTAGAGTTAAAAATCAAGAACTAGAGGGTGTAGAGAGGAGCGCTGGAAAATATGCAGGATACAAGTCATATAATGGTTACAAATATTGTTACTCCTATTTCACACAAATAGTGCAATGTTTTCTGAAAAGTTGCTTGAAGGTACGATTATTGATATGTGACATTATGACATTAATGTGTGTTTTCAGCTAATGTGTGCTTGTAGATGCCTCTTTCAAGAGCCATAACATTTTTAATTTTCCTTTAACATTGCCATATGGGGGATTGTTTTTCTTTGAGTCAAGTTGTAGTTTTAAATAGCACGGTTCAATTTTTCATACAACATTTGGAAAAAACTGAAAAAGAACATCAATTTTGAGAATTCCAAATAGGTAAGCAGATAAGTTGTCCTACTGCTAAGAACAGAAGCATTGTAAGCTCCACAGCCGGCACCGAGCTAGAAAACAGTATCCGTATCACTGTAATCACACTGACCCAGAAAAACGTCACTTGAATATTTTGCACCTGTAAGCACACAAAAAATGCATGGATCTCAATGGATCCGCAGTGTCCTCTGCATGACAGCGCAGGAGAACGCTTGCTTATCTCATTGAAATCTCTCCCGGCGGCCACCGGGAGATCAGCCAGAGCCACAACTGATCTCCCTCCGGTGTCAGCGGGTAGAAACAGCTGATCTGACAGCTGTTTAAATCTCCCACGCCGACACCGCATAGGTGAGGTCGGCGCGGGATATTTGAAGCAGCGATCAGCTGTTTCTTATCTCCTGCACCGATATCACCCTATTCGGTGTCGGCACTGGAGATTTAAACAGCTGTCAGATCAGCTGTATCTTCAAATCTCCCTCGCTGACACCAGCGGGAGATCAACTGTGGCCGGGAGGAGGAGATCTCTGCTGCTGATCTCCTCCCAGCTGCCCCCAGGGACAGCTGATTGGCTGCCCAGGCACCATACTAATGTGAACGCATGCGGAGATTCTCCACTGCGTTCACATAAGTATGTGCTGCGTTGCACTGCATTTGCGTCTGCATGCCATACGCATGCAGACACAAAACGCAAGTGTGAAGGCAGCCTAACAGATTGTACTACATTTTCAAGGTGACAAGTGCCATTTTAAGAAAGGATTACCATCTATAAACTGTGCAAATTGTCTCTTAAGAGAGGCAGAAGGCTTGAACTCTAGTGCCACCTATTGGAATCACGTTCATTAAAGGGTCAATATTGCTTCTTCCAATAGGTGGCACTAGAGATCAAGCCTTCTCCCTCTCTTAAGAGAAAATTTGCATATTTTATTTCCTAGAGAAGCATTGTGGCTTTTAAGTGTCTACAAGGAGAAACGCTTACCCCTTAGATATCTACAAACTAAGATTGTTCTATATGCTATGTATTTTTAAAACTAAACAGCCCCTTTTATTATGCTATAAATAATGTGCACCCTTTCACTCCCTCCACACATTCGTCATGTTATATATTTGATCTACATTTGTGTTGATCGTTGTCTTGGGTCAAACACTACACGCTGGGGACTAATGACATCTGTAGTGAATGACAGGTCAGTATGCATTGACATTTCTCCAAATACTTGATAGACAAATATACGCTGCTCTATGCATTAATAAACTGTCAGATGTTCAGGATCCAGCAGTGAGTACAGACATGTCATTCACCGAGATCAATGATAGCTATTTTCACAGTGTTTAAGCTACAGAGATCACAGCTTGATATGTCTACTGTCAGTTCTGTGGCATTGTTCTTCTGTAAGAGCCAGGGCATTCTTACAAGCTTTACAGGAAAAAAAGAAAAGAGAAAATACCCGGCACATAACATCTGTGGAAGACTCTAACCTACCAATAATCAGAAAGTTAAGGAAGGAAATTGTTTTGACTCAAAAACTGAACGTTACCCAATTATCAACACAAATGAAAGTCATTTTCACCTTCATGATGAGATTTTTTAGGGTTAAATATCAATATAATATTGTGCTGCATGACACATGGTCTTATGGGTTAGTCTAGTCTAAAATGACAAATCTGCAGGGACTCTATGTGTCACTCTATGTGAATGCAAAACTGTGAATCCTCGCATTGTGCACAGTGCGCGCTATGAGGATTTTCTGGTATCAAAGCCGAGAATGGTCGGCCACATGATCACAAGTATGCGATACGCACACTCCCGGCTAGAATCCAACCAGACTGTTTTCGGCCTGGTTCAATACAATTATATTGTGCTAGCCAGTAACAATCTACACTGTGTGCAGAATTATTAGGCAAGTTGTACTGTAGAGGATTATTTTTATTATTGATCAACAACTATGTTCTCAATCAACCCAAAAGACTTATAAATATCAAAGCTTAATATGTTTGGAAGTTGGAGTGTTTTTTTTTAGATTTGGCTATCTTAGGAGGATATCTGATCGTGCAGGTGACTATTACTGTGCAGAATTATTAGGCAACTTAATAAAAACCAAATATATTCCCATCTCACTTGTTTATTTTCACTAGGTAAACTAATATAACTGCACAAAATTTAGAAATAAACATTTCTGACATGCAAAAACAAAACCCCAAAAAATTAATGACCAATATAGCCACCTTTCTTCATGATGACACTCAGCAGCCTTCCATCCATAGATTCTGTCAGTTGCTTGATGTGTTTACGATCAACATTGTGTGCAGCAGCCACCACAGCCTCCCAGACACTGTTCCCAGAGGTGTACTGTTTTCCCTCCCTGTAGATCTCACATTTTAGGAGGGACCACAGGTTCTCTATGGGGTTCAGATCAGGTAAACAAGGGGGCCATGTTATTATTTTTTCTTCTTTTAGACCTTTACTGGCCAGTCATGCTGTGGAGTAGTTGGATGCATGTGATGGAGCATTGTCCTGCATGAAAATCATGTTTTTCTTGAACGATAGCAACTTCTTCCTGTACCACTGCTTGAAGAAGTTGTCTTCCAGAAACTGGCAGTAGGTCCGGGAGTTGAGCTTCACTCTATCCTCAACTCGAAAAAGTCCCACAAGTTCATCTTTGATGATACCAGCCCATACCAGTACCCCACCTCCACCTTGCTGGCGTCTGATTTGGAGTGGAGCTCTCTGCTCTTTACTGATCCAGCCTCTGGCCCATCCATCTGGCCCATCAAGAGTCACTCTCATTTCATCAGTCCATAAAACCTTTGAAAAATCAGTCTTCAGATATTTCTTGGCTCAGTCTTGACGTTTTGTCTTATGTTTCTTGTTCAAAGCTGGTCATTTGTCAGCCTTCCTTACCTTGACCATGTTCCTGAGTATAGCACACTTTGTGCTTTTTGATACTCCAGTAACGTTGCAGCTCTGAAATATGGCAAAACTGCTGTCAAATAGCATCTTGGCAGCTTCACGCTTGATTTTCCTCAGTTCATGGGCAGTTAATTTGTGCCTTTTTTGCCCAACACGCTTCTTGTGACCCTGTTGGCTATTTGCCATGAAACGCTTAATTGTTCGGTGATCACGCCTCAAAAGTTTGTCAATTTCAAGACTGCTGCATCCCTCTGCAAGACATCTCACAATTTTGGACTTTTCAGAGCCCGTCAAATCTCTCTTCTGACCCATTTTGCCTAAGGAAAGCAGTTGCCTAATAATTAAGCACACCTTATATAGGGTGTTGATGTCATTACACCACACCCCTCCTCATTACAGAGATGCACATCACCTGATTTACTTAATTGGTAGTTGGCTCTCAGCCTATACAGCTTGGAGTAGGACAACATGTATAAAAAGTATCATGTGATCAAAATACTCATTTGCCTAATAATTCTGCACACAGTGTAGTTCGATTCTGATGGGAGTCTACATATCTCATACCTGTGGTCATGTGACTGCCATTCCTGGTGCTGACATCCTCACAACGCACAGTGCATTGGATGTGAGGATTCACAAATCTACAATCACATAGAGTGACACAGAGTGCCTGCAGACTTGACATTTTAGACTACAAAACTCCTTTAAGGCTTTCCACAAATCTATGATAAATATAATCTCTAAATATTTCCAAATCCCAATGCAATCCAATACAGATACATGATAAACCTTTGCTATCTGAATTTGACTATTTGATTACCTAGTCCTCAAGACAAGATGTGGCATGTTCTGATCTACATTGACAAGGAAGGGACACAGTGCTTGAACAACATAATAACTTCACCTAAGCCACAGGAGAACGGTTGCCAACACAGCTGGAACGGCTCCGGCACCGAAGGTGAGTATAAGCATTTTTATTTTAATGGGGAAACACTCAGATTGAGAAGAGTTTTTCTGAGTAGTGGACAACATATTTAAAAAATCTAAATATTGGTACAAAATTAATAAAAATGGAATCTGAATATTCATGCTCTGCATATTACAGAATATTAAAACTTATACACAAAAAAAGCAATGAGAAAAATGGACTAATTGGACATACATGGTATCATTGTAATAATTTACATCTGTCCTAAATGTTGTATGTTTAAGAAAACTGGAGATAATTTCCTTATTTGCATAATTCCATAAGTAATCATTAAGGCCATACTTTGTCACTAATTGCGTAAAAGTTAATTAAAAATGGTAAAGAAAGACCTAATGCAAGTTGGCAGCAAGAGATAAATCTCGAGTGAGAATGCAAGTTGTTTTCCTATCTTTCTGTATTGGCGGAAATTCTGAAATTAATATTGACTATACTTCTCTTTGGAGAACAGCAGTTATAGCTCACATTTTAATTAATTACAATTATGTTTTCATCTTTAATTTTCAATCTATGGCAAAAATGAATTTAAGACTATCAATGCAGACTAATATAGTGTAAATTAACTAGCATTAGTGTCACCCACAATCATAATCACATAAGGTCAGACAACAGCAATGGTCTCCAACTTGTTACTCTGTAACTTACAACTAGTCCTGGCAAATGCGGGCTGTCAGGACTATATAGGATGATTGGAGTCGCAACTGAAAAGTCTCAATTTGGACCCAATCTGTCTATAGCTTTGTGATAAACAGACTAATGTGAATAATGTGATCATTACTAATAAATCTTCAATATACTGAAAAGTAAGTCAAAATATTGGAGATGTTCTTTTGCTCTCTTCTGGAAGTTGACGTGAAGAAGAGGCCACATGATGAAGCACTTGACATCCATTGTAGCATCTGCTCTCTGGGCCTCATCTAAAAGTCAAACTGATGTGCTGCTGCCTAAAGGGCCCGTCACACACAACGATATTGGTAACGATATTGTTACAACGTCACCCGTTTGGTGACGTTGCAGCGATGTCTAAATGACATTGTTGCGAGTGACACCTATCAACCATCAACGATGAGTCGTTGATCATTGATTGCAGACTTGTGAACCGGTTCAAAAATCTATCGTTGGTCACCTGCTGCATGCGCTGCATCGCTACGTGTGACAGTGGCAGACCAACGATCAGCGAGCTCCCAGTGCCGCACAGCAACGCTGGGAGCTGGTATCCAAGGTACACTGCGGGTAACTAAGTGCCGCGTGGTGCTTAGTTACCCGCTGTTTACCTTGGATACCAGCGTGCTTGCTGGTCCGGATCGCTAGTGAGTCTGCCTGTTTGACAGCTTACCAGCAATCAACCTTCAATGTCCCAGCGATCCCAATCGTTGGTGGGATGCTGGGACATTTAAGCGTGTAACAGGCCCCTAAGAAAATGATCATACCAGACTGTCCAGTAAATGAAGTTGACATTTTTCTTTGCCTAGAAGGCAGTGTTTGTTGAGCAGAGATTTCGGTGGTTACTTTACTACCTACCCCATGGACTCTAAGTGATTTCCCCTTACCACCATGCCTATTCCCCTTTCCCCCATGATCATGGCATTTAACGCTCATAATTGATAGTAACAGATTTGTAATTCAGTTGGTATAGGCCTACAAAATCTGGTGTTGTGAATGCAGCAGACCAGATGGGCAAATAAATGGTACTAGTCCAAAAATGTGGTTGATATCTCAATGTGCCACTAAAAGGGTTTTGGCACAGACTTCACAAGCACCACTCTACCACACCACTGTTACTAAGCACTATGAAACGTTTGGTGCCTGAAGGATGTTGGCACTGGGCATAAGTGGCACAAAATGCCTGTCAGCACGGGGTTAATGCAGATGACCAGACGCAGAGTTTCCCAGGTACAATGTGCTGTCGGTCCGTGCCGCCACAGAAAACACGTAGTTGAAGGCTTCAAGTTATATCACATTTATTGGAGCCATCTAATGTGTTTCAGAGCCTGTTATGCTCCTTTATCAGGGTACACTCCCTGATGTAGGAGCATAGCAGGCTCTGAAACGCATTAGATGGATCCAATAAATGTGATATAACTTGAAGCCTTTGACCACGTGTTTTCTGTGGCAGCACGGACCGACAGCACATTGTCCCTGGGAATCTCTGGATTGTTGACCACATTGCACGTGGAAGTGTGGGTCCAGCAGCAGCCGCCATTTTATGCCTACTATACTGGTTGTGTGTTACACAACATTACAAGGTGAGCAGTGTCCATCACTCAGGTAATTAAAGAATCTCATTTCCAGATCTTTATATTTTCAGCTGAGAAAAGACCAACTAAAACAAACTAGTATCCCTCAAAAGGGCTTTTCCATTCCTGCAGTATACAGATAACCCATTAATTTGAATAAGAACTGAGTAATACTTGATTGGGGACCTCTGCTGGGGTAAATTCTGTAATAAGCATTATGTCAAGAAACCCTTCTATTTGTGTAATAGAGATAACAGAGCCTTTAAAGAAACACATGGCTCAGGAGCGTTAGAGCAATGATTTGGAGAATTGCTCTGAAAAATAATGAAACTGGGGCCGGTCTGGTTTTAGACAAATTGGGGCCCAAAACGCGCATATTGCATCATCACGTATAAACATTTAGGCTGCATTTACATGCGCTGAGCTCCAACTGTTAAACAAGTGCCATTGACAATATAGACGTCGTTCAGCTTGTATTTCCCATCCTTTTTACACAGGTTGACGAAGAATGATGGGCACAGAACGATCACTAATAGATCAATCTGTCCCTTACAGTATTCTGTTATCAGCAACACATCTGCAGTTAAAAGAAGCAATGTACTGCTGAGAACAATGATCTTTCTTCCACCATAAACAATCCAATCCCCCAATGAATGAGCAGCATATTGTTATCAACAACGTGTTTACACCTATAAATTCTTATCTGTACGTCCGGGATTTATAAATGGATACTACATACACACAACATGTGACAAAAACATTGTATATTACACACACATATGTAAACACATATATAGCACACACAATTTATACACTGAGCACATACACAAACATGTATGTGTATATACAGAGCACCTTCACACAGACATATACATACAAAAATACATACATACTGACACATATATACCTATGATGAGCCTATACATTCTGATGTCCGACTCCTAAATAATAAATACTCTCAAAGAGTCTATACAGTCTGATGTCTTCAGTAATATATACCCACCAGGAGCCCATACAATCTAAGGTCCCTGATGTCTTTACTAATGTATGCCTACCAGGAGCCCATTCATTCTGATGTCCTCACTAACATGTACCACTAGGAGCCCGTTTCATTCTGATATGTACACTAATATATTCTACCAAGAGCCATACATTATTTGTTTTCAGTAATATACACCTACCAGAAGCAGATATATTCCGATATCCACACTAATATACACCTAACAGGAGCACATGCATTTTGATTTCTCACAATATTTACCACCAGAAATCCAAACATTCTGATTTCACCACTAATATATGCTTCCAGGAGCTCATACATTCTGATGTATCAGAAGTCCTTACATTCTAACACAATTACTCTCCAGAGACTCCTACATTATGTTGTTTTCAGTAATACACACCTACAGAAGCAGAAATATTCCGATATCCACACTATATATACCTAACAGGAGCCCATGCATTTTGA